>JASEVX010000007.1:79428537-79510573 GCA_031761405.1 Serripes groenlandicus
ATTCCCTTAATCGGTCAATATTCTTCAATATATAAATGAATTTGTTAATGAATAATGCTATTGGGAGAACAGACCTAACCAAATTTTCGGTAAGCAAATACGTGACTAAAACTGAACTCATGTATGGCAGGAGTGAGATTATACAGGCAATTGGTAACTTATACAATGTTAAGTCTGCAAAGGGGAAGGTGAAATACTTGAACGGTCTTGAACACATTGACAGAAAAGAATAACTAGCCTTTACCGAGCATTTCCACAGTATGACAACAGTCATGATGTATATACCGATATACAGGTCTGGTAAAAAGCTAGAAATATAGCCCATCGCCAAGCCCTCCATACCTTAATTTGTAGTTAAATGTGATCAAAGATACGAAAACTGATTTTGTATAACGTTAACTTCTCTCTTTAATAATTGCAACGTTTCTAAAATAAACCGTATTTAGAAACTGTTGCTTTGACAACTAGATTGCCACCAATGTCACCCATTTCCATCCATGATGGCCAGTTCATAAATGACCCAACAGTGCCGTAATATCCTCCAGTGCCATTGACACGCGCTAAATCAACGTAATCAAAAATCAAATCAGCAAACGAGACGCTCCAATTTCCGCTTTGTCCGCTATTCGAACTTGAACTTGGATGATCGGTAGAGAACGCCATCACTAAGCCGACTGCCTGGAAATCTGGTATATCCATTGAATACATGTCATCAACATCCACAATGAAATCAATGGCTTGTCCAGGATGGACACTTTTTGACTTTCCAGTTATTGGATTATTAAAGAAGATCATCGGAACACCTGTAGTTGAATTTATGTAATTAATATAACCTTCAAATTGTAGTCGATAGCCGTCGCCTTCAGGACGAGGCTTGAAGTCTACTTGCACACCACCTCGTACGTCAAACAGCGTGTATGGCTGCTTTCCCCTTATCTCCGACCATGCTGTACCATTAATGGTAATACCGTGTCGCCTGTAGTTCAGAATGCTCAATACCCGCTCGTCCACATATGGCGCATGATCAACTAGACCGGATGTCGCATTTACTTCCGGTATGACAATATCCGGTTGGCCTGATTTTCGTCTACTGTCAATAACTTTCTTAAATACAGACCACGAGGTTTCGTTTGGTTCATCGTCTGCCGTTGGTGCCGTTAGGTACTTCGGATACTTATTCTTAACAAGCTCCATTATGTCGTCTGCAACACAGCTGAGCCCCTGGTTACACTTCCAAGCCATGGTGGTGTAATACAGACCTCCCGGTGACGTTGACATTTCCATCCATGGTAGATATTCGGATTTCCTAATCCATGTCGAGATTGCTGGAACGCTTGGAGATTGGGAGTTGGATAATGTTGTCAAATTCGAAAAGAAGCCGAAAAGTTCCACGGCGTCGTAAACTGGTCCAGCGGAGTACTTGGAATATTTTCCTGGCCGAAGTACATTTGGGTATTCAAGAATTACGTCCGTATTAAAGTTTATCATTGTCCGGCCCACCCGTCGAGTTGGTATTATGTCGCCCAATGATAGCATTGCATTCACGGGATTATTCGCGACGGTAAAAACCTCATTAGCGTTCGATGTCCATGGGTTCATCCAAACCTGGAGTATCAAAGTTGTATTCGGGTCTCTATATACGACTACTTCTCTTGACAAAGATAGATAACTCCCGTCAGACTGAGGAATCTTCCGGTTGATATTGTAACCTTCAAAGTTGAAAAGTTTCTGTAAAGGATTTCCGGGTTGCTTGCCGAAAACGGACCCGTTTATATAGTTCACAGAGGACACACTTTGGTCCGTAGATCCTATGGTTCGGACAAAATAGTCGAGGTTTTGTTTTGGGTCGTTGGTGTTGAGAAGAAAAGCTGAAATGACCTCCGCCATTACAATCAGTACAACCATCTGAAACCGAGCCATTTTATTCTTGAATCGACAGACAATCTGGAAAAGACAAAAATTGTGTTAACGTAGTCATGTAAGTAACACGGTTGAAATATAGTTTCTTTATACCAGCCATGGTAAACATTGTCGTCCAATTGATGAAAATAAAGTGAGCAGTTTATCTTGACCTATCCATGGTCAACTACAGTGGACTCACAATAACTCGACAAAGGGAAAATACAAACATATCGTTTGACTCGAACCATTTCCTGGAACAAATAGAACTGCTGCTGTGCTGTTTTTTATATATGTTTTTTATCAATGACTCGCTTTTCATAATAAACACTTATGTGTAAATGTATTAAGAAGCTGACAATATATAAGTTCATTTAGTGTAGATCGAGCTATCGCTCGAACGCGTCGATAACTCGAAGTAATTTATGGGTTCCTTTCGAGTTCGAGTTATCGCGAGTCCACTATAATAGTTGAGATATATAAGTAGTCATTTCTGCCACGCTTTCAGTAACATAAATAAAGTAAGGTGTTTCCTAGATGATTTTCCATATCATATTATACCGTTCCAGTAAATAAAATCACCTTCTTCCTACAATAATATTTAGTGTAATGATAGTTACTGGATCGTAACCAAATGACGGAATAATGCATATAATGTATTCAGATTAATACATTTACATGTCAAACATGCCTTAAGCAGCCAACTAAGTTAAACCCCTACTGCGGATACCGGTTGCTGCGGATTTGGCATACGTCGAAACCGACAAGGAAGTTACCTTGACGGAATAGATCTAAGACTTTTCTTTATCTTTTATCTTTATGCGTGTATCACTTGACAGTTTTAACCTGATCATAACATATAGCGAAATATATAAATGGTGCTCCAGGAAAACTAACATTAGCGTAAATATTACAAGTGTAAAAAAACCATCTGCTTTGGGATTCAATTGGCTTATTAACTGGGCTTAAGGTCAACGGGAAGTTATTGATTTTCCATAGACGACCATAATAGCCTTATGGATTATGGATCGTTCCCAACAAGTCCAACAGCACCGAAACCTGTATCAAATTAAAGTTCATTCTTAGAACTACCAAACAGGAAAGAAAATGTTCAGATTGCCCGACCATTATTCGTTTCATGAGGTCATATCAAAGGTCAATGATGTTCTGAAAATGGCTATTGACGTGTCAATATAATTAAAAGCAAACACTACTTTGGTTTTAAATCAGTCAGAGGTGTGTGAACTGTATAGATTAACACTTTAAACTTACAATAAAATCATGATTCTTCAATGGGAGACAACTTGAGTCTTATATTTTCTTCATAATCCGATCGGGATTATTTCCCTTTGACCTCATATACTCTACAGTATTTTAGCCTCGGCAATTTCCGTCTGAGGTCGTTAGATATCGATTTCGTTCGATGACTTCGGTCATTTTCAATGGAATTTACGACAATATTGATATATATCGACCATCGAACCCATTAGGATTCTGTCTTAACCCCAGTTCCAACAGTAGTTCAGGCATAGCACAACACGTTCGCCTACCCCATGCGTTGTAAAAACAACTTTCCACATACACTTTGAATCGGTATCTGACAGTGCATCTGTGTAACGATCAGTCGGGAACGAATCGATTTGATTCGAGGGATCGTGAGTTCGAATCCTGGCTCGGCCATTCATTCTTCTCAATGGATGACGAAAATCGTTGCTAGTGACTAGCGTCATTCGTTTTCCACATGATTAAACATGTTTATGTGGAAAGGTAGTCAGTTATCTTGGAATACTGTTGTGCGCTTTATAGATGCGAGAAAGCCAGGAGATATGTAATATACCACAAGTGGTGGAAATTGAGTGCCATTTCCTGTTTGAATATAGCAAATGTTGTAACTTAAGGCATTTGGCCATCTACTTAAATACATGCTTACTTAAAAAAGACTCATACAGAAATCTGAAATTTACACACAAGATTGTTATTTAAAAAGATCTGGACTAGTGTATACCGTTTAATCAAGTTTAATGTATATTTTAGATTTAAATTTATTATATTATCATTTATTAACACTTCCTTTTAGTACTTATATTGATTAATTTCTAGTGACTAATACGCCATTTGTATGGCTGGGTAGTACCCTTAAAATGTACAATTGTTGCCTACAAATGGTGTGCCACTTAAATCAAATATAAAACTACTACTTCTACCGAAGTAAACAGCTATAACCCTTTCCCACATACAGACGTTTTCTGATGCCTCCGCAGCGTCGTCTCAAACTTTTAAACGTATATCATACATAACAAACCGTTCAATATTTTCAAATGAAACTTGGTCAGACAGAAAATCAGACGAGCGTCTCATGTAGCTACTGAGCCATCGCGGATCAACCAATTTTTGAACTGTGAATGGATTGATAATAATGTTAGTCGAAATGAATGTTGTCAACCATCGCAATTCTTCACCGAACTGTGAATGGATGGAAACTAATGTTAGTCGAAATTAATGTTGTCAACCATCGCAATTCTTCACCGAACTGTGAATGGATGGAAACTAATGTTAGTCGAAATTAATGTTGTCAACCATCGCAATTCTTCACCGAACTGTGAATGGATGGATACTCATGTTAGTCGAAATTAATGTTGTCAACCATCGCAATTCTTCACCGAACTGTGAATGGATGGAAACTAATGTTAGTCGAAATTAATGTTGTCAACCATCGCAATTCTTCACCGAACTGTGAATGGATGGATACTCATGTTAGTCGAAATTAATGTTGCCAACCATCGTAATTCTTCACCGAACTGTGAATGGATGGATACTAATGTTAGTCGAAATGAATGTTGCCAACCATCGCAATTCTTCACCGAACTGTGAATGGATGGATACTAATGTTAGTCGAAATGAATGTTGTCAACCATTGCAAATCTTCACCGAATTGTGAATGGATGGATACTAATGTTAGTCGAAATGAATGTTGTCAACCATCGCAATTTCGTCACCGAACTGTGAATTATTTCAGTTTCGCAATTTGACCATTTTCCTCACGGATACAGACAATTTATTTATTTTAAACATATGCAGTAGACGACAGTTATTATCGTCGGTGCAATTTCTTCTTTTCTTGTTTTAACCTGTGAATTAAAAGTATATTCCCAAGTGTCCTGATGTTTGCATTTCTCTCGTATAAAAAACTTTAGCAGACGACACTGAATATATTAATCATGCCATGTAAACGGTTGCATTTTTTCGATACTGACTGAGCAACCTCGTCTCAAGACAGATGGTTACTGTTTGTTTAAATAGTGTTAAACGCCGATTCCAACATTATTTTAGACATACCAGGGCGTGTCTTCAGTAAATTACTTGTAAGTTTATCAAAACAGAAGCACATCAGTCGTAGCTTCATACCCTCTTTCCCTATAACAAAGTAGAGCATCCACCACTACAACCATTTTAAAGTATTTGGTATTCATGACCTCACTAGAAAAACAATCTCAAAGCGAATGCTCTTACTACCTCGCCGAGGCGATTAATGCACCTATCAATATTTGGGGGGGGGGGGGGGGGGGGGGGGGGGTCGGCTGGCAGACCCGGGGGAATTAGACAAGTTTTTCTTATTGGGGTCTAATTCCCCACCATAGAGCCAATAATTATGTCTAAATCCCCATAGTGGGAGATGCTTTGTGTACTCCGGGTACCGGGATATAAAATCCGGCTAGAATGAAATTTTAAAAATGAAATTGTGGGTAAATTAAAGTCAACATACCTGTATTAATGTAAATAACGCCTCATGTACGTTTATACGTAATCAGTTGTAATACTGCACATATGATAGTCTTGATCTGGTTGATCTATTTCGGTGAACACTTGATTGGTAAAGTATGGCGAGGTCGTCACAAACACCTCAGTAATCCGACTATTATCATCCAACATATATGTTTGGGGGGCAGCCGCGCCAGGGAGAAAGCTCCATAAATGTATGCTACTATAATAAGGGTTTTGTTTAGTGGTTTTATCGGGATTTACGCCGTTTTTTCCAACATTATTTAAATTATATCACGGCGACTATTTCATGATCCCTGGGTAAAGACACAATCACAAGGCTATAACACGTGCCTTGCCCAATGGTAATCCAACATTACCACAGGGACTTGAGACGCCCGGTTCAAAATTCCCGACGCTAACCACATTGACCCCGGCGCGGATACCTGGGATAGGAAAAAAGAAAAAAGGTGCGGCGCTCCGGGACAACCAACCATACGGCATGTGTAACGGGTTAAGATCAGATACATTTGAACACCAATTATATCTTATCCAAGTGTATGACCTTGAAACGACCAGCCTCGTTAACGACAAGCACAAATTTAGCCCAAACTGCGCAGATGCCCTAAACCTACATTGAAAGACATAGGCCGCTTGAAAGCTTTATTGGCTTATTAGCGAAGAGTGCATATCTTGATCAAGCTACGCAGATGCTCAGGGTGTTCAAAGTAATCATTGGTCACAAATGCCCTAACCTTGGTATGATAGAAGTCGGCCTGAGTATTTTGTGTACTACAAATTTACGATAAGGTATATACTATATATATACAAATTGCGTATTTTAAACGTTTTCTGTTCATTGATTGTTCAATGATGTGAAAAAGCCCAGACTCTGACAAGACTGTGTATATGCACATTTTAATCGGAGCATGTCCTGTTCGCTAATGTCAATGTCACGTGACGAATTATGTTATCGCTCCTGTAAGGACAAACACGTCACGTGACTAGATAAAAGCTAGTTAACTCTTTCCCAAACACAACAAATCTGCAGAAGACAACTTTGAAAATAACTAGGCATAAAATTGACACTTCCTTTAAACGAAGGTCTAGTTACTGAAAGAAATTAAAACATTGTGGCAAAAGGAGAACTTGCTAGTTTTGAGTAAGTTCTCTTTTTGCCACAATGTTTTCAAAAGTCGTTTGTTGCTGAGGCGTCGACGTCTGGATGTGGGAAAGGGTAAGTCTCGTATTGTTGATTCGAATATTATCTGTATTTCACATGGGAGCCGCGATTGCCAAAACATATTTTGAGGAGATATAATTAGATCTGAAAGGTCATCAGTTCTGATCAACTTAATATGTGTGTCCCTGGTTAAACATATCGTGGGAAGTAGAGACATATATATACATAATGTTTCTGTGGAAATGTAGCGAATCGAATCGTCCGATTAAAGCTTATAAGAGACAACAAGGAAGTTCATGGATAGGTGAACTGGCCGCCGTTATATGACTGATTTATCTTTGAAAAGGGTCGAGTGGTTAGTGTCGGGGATTTGAAACCAGGCGTCCCGTCTTCGAGCCCCAATCGCAGCACGATGGTCATGGTGGAGTGCCCTTGGGCAAGGCATATTTGTCTAGCCTAGTACAGGTTTGTTTACCCAGGGATCATGAATAAGTGAACTGTTGCCGTGATATAATGTTGAAAGCGGCGTAAAACCCCAATAAAACAAACAAACAAACAAATCTTTGAAAAGGTCACTGAACTCCAATCATATAACTAGGCTGTATTTGACAGAAATCTTTAACCCTTTCCCTCTTATAGACGCTTTCTGACGCCTCTGCAGTAGACGGCTTTTTGAAAACATAGTGACAAAAGAAGAAATTGCACAAAACGTGCAATTTCTCCTTTTGCCACAATGTTTTCCACTTTTTGTCATAGGTTATCCATTCAATTATGGAGATTTTCTATCTTTCGACAAAATACGTTCAAAGTCGTCTGCTGCAGAATTGCCGTATGAGGGAAAGGGTTAAACACGTTTGAAACAGATGGTACGATGTTATCTCCTATAGAAGTCGCATCGGAACAAAAGGGGAATGGTAAAACCATAGCATTTGTTTTATTGTTTAATGCTGCCTTCAACAATGTTTCAGTTATATCAAAGCGTTACCTGGGTGTTATTAGTACTACTGGTCCATTTATCCCGACACTTGTGATTCAGTCGTTATTAGTACTACCGGTCCATTCATCCTGACACTTGTGATTCAGTCGTTATTAGTACTACCGGTCCATTTATCCCGACACTTGTGATTCAGTCGTTATTAGTACTACCGGTCCATTCATCCCGACACTTGTGATTCAGTCGTTATTAGTACTACCGGTCCATTCATCCTGACACTTGTGATTCAGTCGTTATTAGTACTACTGGTCCATTTATCCTGACACTTGCCATTCAGTCGTTATTAGTACTACTGGTCCATTTATCCTGACACTTGTGATTCAGTCGTTATTAGTACTACTGGTCCATTTATCCTGACACTTGCCATTCAGTCGTTATTAGGACTACTGGTCCATTTATCCCGACACTTGCCATTCAGTCGTTATTAGTACTACTGGTCCATTTATCCTGACACTTGTGATTCAGTCGTTATTAGTACTACTGGTCCATTTATCCTGACACTTGCCATTCAGTCGTTATTAGTACTACTGGTCCATTTATCCTGACACTTGTGATTCAGTCGTTATTAGTACTACTGATCCATTTATCCCGACACTTGCCATTCAGTCGTTATTAGTACTACCGGTCCATTCATCCGGACACTTGTGATTCAGTCGTTATTAGTACTACTGGTCCATTTATCCTGACACTTGCCATTCAGTTGTTATTAGTACTACTGGTCCATTTATCCTGACACTTGTGATTCAGTCGTTATTAGTACTACTGGTCCATTCATTCTGACACTTGTGATTCAGTCGTTATTAGTACTACCGGTCCATTTATCCTGACACGTGCCATTCAGTCGTTATTAGTACTACTGGTCCATTCATCCTGACACTTGTGATTCAGTCGTTATTAGTACTACTGGTCCATTTATCCTGACACTTGTGATTCAGTCGTTATTAGTACTACCGGTCCATTTATCCTGACACTTGCCATTCAGTCGTTATTAGTACTACTGGTCCATTTATCCTGACACTTGCCATTCAGTCGTTATTAGTACTACTGGTCCATTTATCCTGACACTTGCCATTCAGTCGTTATTAGTACTACTGGTCCATTCATCCGGACACTTGCCATTCAGTCGTTATTAGTACTACCGGTCCTTTTATCCTGACACGTGCCATTCATTCGTTATTAGTACTACCGGTCCATTCATCCGGACACTTGCCATTCAGTCGTTATTAGTACTACCGGTCCATTCATCCTGACACGTGCCATTCAGTCGTTATTAGTACTACCGGTCCATTCATCCTGACACTTGCCATTCAGTCGTTATTAGTACTACTTGTCCATTTATCCTGACACTTGCCATTCAGTCGTTATTAGTACTACCGGTCCATTTATCCTGACACTTGTGATTCAGTCATTATTAGTACTACCAGTCCATTCATCCTGACACTTGTGATTCAGTCGTTATTAGTACTACCGGTCCATTTATCCTGACACGTGCCATTCAGTCGTTATTAGTACTACCGGTCCATTCATCCTGACACTTGCCATTCAGTCGTTATTAGTACTACCGGTCCATTCATCCTGACACTTGCGATTGTCGTTATTAGTACTACTGGTCCATTTATCCCGACACTTGCCATTCAATTCAGTCGTTATTAGTACTACCGGTCCATTTATCCTGACACTTGTGATTCAGTCGTTATTAGTACTACCGGTCCATTTATCCTGACACTTGTGATTCAGTCGTTATTAGTACTACTGGTCCATTTATCCTGACACTTGCCATTCAGTCGTTATTAGTACTACTGGTCCATTTATCCTGACACTTGTGATTCAGTCGTTATTAGTACTACTGGTCCATTTATCCTGACACTTGCCATTCAGTCATTATTAGTACTACTGGTCCATTTATCCTGACACTTGTGATTCAGTCGTTATTAGTACTACTGGTCCATTTATCCTGACACGTGCCATTCAGTCGTTATTAGTACTACCGGTCCATTCATCCTGACACTTGCCATTCAGTCGTTATTAGTACTACTGGTCCATTCATCCTGACACTTGCCATTCAGTCGTTATGCTTGACCCTACAACCCTGAGCGCCTATGAGGGCTGCCATTGCTTCATTTTTAAAGTCTTTGGTATGACCCGGCCGGGGATCGAACCCGCGACCTCCCGAACTTGAGGTGGGTGATCTTCCACTACACCATCGAGGCGGTCACCATAGCATTTACCCGCAAAATTCTCGCAACCTCAATTTAGTTTCATGTTAGCGAGAAAACTTTGCCACACACATTGCCCTTACATACATAATTCTAAAATAAATCACTCTGAATATATAAACTAGAATGGAGTGCTCCCCGGAGCACGTGTGTCAGCTGCCTTGTCAGAAAATTTTAATTTTTGACAGAAAAGGGGCAATAACTCTGATATAAAAATATTTGGATAATCCCCCTTTTGTGAACCAATCACACACATTGATATAAACATTTGTCAGAAGTTTCAATTTAATCCTTTGAATAGAAAAAAAGTTATTTGAAAACGTGACGAAAAAGTGTGACGACAGACAGACAGACGCCGGACAAAAAAAAAAGAAATCCCTAAGTGCCTACCATGCTACGCAGGTGACACAAAAATATGTTATAATGTGACTGACAGGCAGTTAGATAGACAGACGGTTGGAATTCATAGTATCACTTAGTGTCTCCCTGTCATATTGGTACTCGAAACATGTACACATTAGACAGAAAGTAAGGCCCTATATATAGAAAAGATAACCAATATGAACATATAAACATAGTTTTTATTCCAAAATGAAAATCAAACAACATAATATTAACCCTTTCCCACATACAACAAGTCTGTAGCAGATGACTTTGAAAACATTGAGACAAAAGTAGTAAACATATCTATAAATGGAAGGATACTGTTTTAATAGATTCGAAAACATTGTGGCAAAAGGGGAAATTGCTCATGATGAGTAATTTCACCTTTTGTCCCAATGTTTTCAGCAATGTTATCAGAAATCGTCTGATGCAAAGGTGTCATAATTATGTGGTCTTTATCAGGGAATGTGTTATTTCGGTCTTCCCATTCGACCATTATGCACATGTATAAATCAAAGTATAGTAAACAATACACATATATATATATAAACCCTTTCCAACATACAGACGCCTGTGCAGCCTGTGCAGCAGACAACTTTTAAAAAAGTTGTGACAAATGGAGAAATTCCTTATAATGAACTCTATTTAATAATTATACTTTATACAATTATAAAGGTTTTTTCCTGTTTTTTCCTGTTTTTGCCAAATATTTTCAAAGTCGTATGATGCAGATTTGATGTATGTGGAAAATTGTTACGATATTTTGAAAACTAGATGGCCTTGGACTCATTAAAATATTATTCTGAACACTGAACTCGAATGGCGGACCTATATTACAGGTATAACAATAAAGGTAATTGTTTAACCCTTTACCTCATAAGACAATTCTGCAGCAGACGACTTTAAATATATTTTGTCAAAAAATAGAAAATCTCTATAATTGAATGGATAACCTATGACTAAAAGTGGAAAACATTTTGTCACTATGTTTTCAAAAAGCTGTCTGCTGCAGAGGTGTCAGAAAGCGTCTATATGAGGTAAAGGGTTAACCCTTTCCCACATACAATAAACCTGCAGCAGTCAATTTTGGAAATATGAATACTAAACAATAGCACCGCAGAGCGAACACCAACGCTCGTCTGTTTGTTTTCTAAGACAAAAAAGGGGCATTATTAAATAATTATTGAATTCAGTATTATGTGATTTAGTAAATACATGCTTATTGTTCCTAGGAACATGTGAACCAAGTTTCATTTGAAAATATTTAACAGTTTTTGAGTTATGAGTTAAGGTTAAAATTGTGTGACTATGCCAAGGGTATCACAATAGCCAGACTTTTTTTTTCTTCGAAAAACAGACAAGCTCAAAATATTAACTATCTATCAATAAAGGTATAGTTATTGAATAAAGTAGAAACTAATTGATTCAAAAGTTAAAATTGCTTCTTACAAACTATTTCTTTTACTTTATCGCAATGTTTTCAAAAGTTGTTTGCTGCGGATGTCTAAATATAGGTCTAAAAGTGGGAAAGAGATAATAAACTATAATAAACATTTGAGGTCGAGTTTATGAAGTTTTGATACGTAAACCGTGCGAAGGAACACATGAGTTGTCCGCCAATGTATTTGTGACAGAAAGATTGACGACGCAGAAGTGATATTTATATGTCTTCATAGCAGTCCACACAAACAGATGCCGACTAACCATATACAACAAATCTGTAGCAGACAACTTTGAAATCACCCGGATAAAAATATGGAAAACCTCTTTGACTGAATTTATAATCATTGAAAACAGTGTGGCAAAAGGAGAAATTGCTCATTATGAGCAATTTCTTCTTTTGTCAAGAGTTTTCAAAAGTTGTCTGCTGCATAGGGGTTAGAAAGGGTCTGCATAAGGGAAACCTTTTCCCTGACACGCCATCTTCCCAAGATGCATCGTCATACCGAATTCGGTAACTCCAGGTGCGATAGCATAGCGGATATGGCCTAGACAAGCATTTGCTTTAACCCTTTCCCTCATATAGACGCTTTCCGACGCCTCTGCAGTAGACGACTTTTTGAAAACATAGTGACAAAAGAAGAAATTGCTCAAAAACGAGCAATTTCTCCTTTAGTCACAATGTTTTCCACTTTTAGTCATAGGTTATCCATTCAATTATAGAGATTTTCTATTTTTTGACAAAATATGTTCAAAGTCGTCTGCTGCAGAATTGTTGTAAGAGGGAAAGGGTTAAACACAGGTTGGACTGTATATAACTTCTCCATGTATGAGTGCTCAAAGATAACTCTTGAGAGAACACCATATTGTCTGTCCTATCATTGTATTCCTTACCGACATACAACAGATCTGCAGTTGACGACTGAAAACATCTAGGCAGAAATAAGGCAAATTTCTTTAACCCTTTCCCTCATAACACAATTTTGCAGAAGCCAACTTTGACATATTTTGTCAAAAAATGGAAAATCTCCATAATTGAATGAATAACCTATGTCTAAAAGTAGAAAACATTGTGGCAAAAGGAGAAATTGTTTGTTTTGAGCAATTTCTTCTTTTGTCACAATGTTTTCAAAAAGCTGTCTGCTGCAGAGGCGTCCGAAAGCATCTATATGAGGGAAAGGGATAAACAAATGTACATTTATTGAAATGGAATTGAGAGCATTGTGGAGAAATTTATCACCATGAGCAAGTTCTCCTTTCGCCACAATATCTTCGAAAGTATTCCGCGTTAGATGCTTCAAAGTGCTGTTATCTGCATAATTTTGGGAAAAGGAACAGATCACAGAAGAAACAATCAGTGCTGCTCAGCTAGCAGATTGGGATGAAGCATTGTCTACAGGTTCTCTATTCTCTGATTGAATCTCCTGCCATTGAGACGTCCATCTGTGTGGCTCAATTTCATATATCTGTAACATAAATAGCTCAATGTCATATATCTGTAACATAAATAGCTCAATGTTATATATCTGTAACATAAATAGCATCCTGTTCTAATTCTAAACCATTTCCTCATACAACAAATCTGCAGCAGACGACTTTGATTAATTTTTGTCAAAAAATAGAAAATCTCTATAATTGAATGGATTACCTATGACTAAAAGTGGGAAAACATTGTGGAAAAAGGAGAAATTGCTTGTTTTGGGCAATTTCTTCTTTTGTCACTATGTTTTCTAAAAGCCGTCTGCTGCAGAGGCGTCAGAAAGCGTCTAAATGAGGGAAAGGGTTAACCATTTCCACTTATCATTCATCATGAGCAATTTCTCCTTTTGCCACATATTTTTCAACTCTATATTCAATAAGTATACATTCATTCATAGAGATTTTCTTTGTTTTAACTTGATGTTTTCAAAGTCGCCTGCTGCAGATTTGTTCTAATTTTAACCCTTTTCCTCATACGACAATTCTGCAGCAGACGACTTTTTTTAAGATTAATTTTGGCAAAAAATAGAAAATCTCTATAATTGAATGGATTACCTATGACTAAAAGTGAAAAACATTGTGGCTAAAGGAGAAATTGCTCATTTTGAGCATTTTCTTCTTTTGTCACTATGTTTTCTAAAAGCCGTCTGCTGCAGAGGCGTCAGAAAGCGTCTATAAAGGGTTAATTAACCATTTCCACTCATCATGAGCAATTTCTCCTTTTGCCACATATTTCAATTCTATATTCAATAAGTATACATTCATTCAGAGATTTTTCTTTGTTTTAACTTGATGTTTTCAAAGACGTCTGCTGCAGATTTGTTGAAGGAGGGAAAGGGTTAAACAAGAGTACTCGTTGCCTGACAATACCCATTTCCTATAAATCTGTCAAACAAAGACAGACGGACACAAAGACATAGAAGTGATACCTGACGGACACAAACACATAGAAGTGATACCTGACGGACACAACGACATAGAAGTAATACCCAACGGAAACAAAGACATAGAAGTGATACCTGACAGACACAAAGACAAAGAAGTGATACCTGACAGAAACAAAGACATAGAAGTGATACCTGACAGAAACAAAGACATAGAAGTGATACCTGATGGAAACAAAGACATAGAAGTGATACCTGATGGAAACAAAGACATAGAAGTGATACCTGACGGAAACAAAGACATAGAAGTGATACCTGACGAAAACAAAGACATAGAAGTGATACAAGACGGAAACAAAGACATAGAAGTGATACCTGATGGAAACCAAGACATAGAAGTGATACCTGACGGAAACAAAGACATAGAAGTGATACCTGATGGACACAAAGACATAGAAGTGATACCAGACGGACACAAAGACATAGAAGTGATACCTGTCTCATTCAACCAATGATTGATCCATTGATTGTTTTGTGTTTTAAACTGCTTTCAACAATTATCCAATTATATTACAGCATTGTCTGGGTAAGTTACAAGTACTACTGCTCCAATTATCCTGACACAAGTCAGTCAGTCGTAATGCTAAACCCGCAACCCTGAGTGCCAAGTAGGGTAGCCATTACTACCATTTTTGGTATGACCTGGCTGGGGCTCGTATTCACGACCTCTCGCACTCAATAAGGTCGTTCTACCCCTAGGCATTACAAACTAGAAATATCACTGAAGGTGATGAATACCCCCAGCTGGTGCCTGACAATATACATATGTATGAGAAATTCAAGGGGCCATAACTCATTTAAAAATAATTCCAGTGCAACACACCGACAATATGCACAACTAGGCTTGGTATCAATCATTCTTGTGAAGTTATATTGAATTCTGACCAAGGGTTGCTGAGAAATAGTGTTCACAAGAAATGTCCACAGACCAACGGACCGACCGACCGACCGACTGACGGACAAACCGACAAGCGTGACTCCTATATAGCCCCGATATACTATGTATCTGGGGGTATAATAATGTTGTTCTTACCTGACTGACAAAACCTAGTATCTTTTCTTTCGATGTTTCATGAAGCGCCCTCTGCCCCCACCGAAACTCTGAAACGGGCGGATCAGTGTTTGGCTGTCGAGTCATTTCCAAATAACATTGTTTCACAAACTTTTGTGTCAGTAATTTTTTGACATCTCCAAACGCCTCATGTGGAATACTGGAAGTGAAAAAGGAGAGAGCTTGGTTAACCTATTTCCTTAAACTAGAAAAAACATGAACGCCATGACTTTAAATTTTTTAACCCTTTCCCTCATATGGACGCTTTCTGACGCCTCTGCAGCAGATGGCTTTTTGAAAACATAGTGACAAAAGAAGAAATTGCTCAAAACAAGCAATTTCTCCTTTTGCCACAATTTTTTCCACTTTTAGTCATAGGTTATCCATTCAATTAGAGAGATTTTTTTTTTTTTGACAAAATATGTTCAAAGTCATCTGCTACAGAATTGTCGTATGAGTGAAAGGGTTAAACAAATTGAAGGAATTGCAGAGTTACTGCTCATCCTAGTAACATTTCTGTGAAATTGTAAGAAAGAAAATCCATAAAGCTCAATCTATAAAGTTCTTTCTGTGGTAAGATTTCAATTAAGGAATATAAGACAAAACAGAGTTGCCCCTTGGCGGCCAGTTTTAATGACAAATCATAACAGCTTGAAGGAATCAGTCATATGGTCGCCCATTGAACATTTATGTAGAATTATTTGAAAATCAGGACAGAAGTTTTAGAAAACAACTTTTAAAGTGGCTTTCTTTTGGTTGGTATGGCAATTCAAATTCTGAATGCATCAAAATCATTTGACAGAATTTAGAAGAAATCATGGAAAGTATGATTTCCATGAAGTTTCATAACAAGTGTTTTCATAAGATATTTAACTAAAATTCCACCAACAAAATAATAATTGTAAAAGAATGCTTGGACCATCTCAGTATTTCGGTTCCTTTACTAGCTAGCGTGTTCAAAAGGTTTTTCTAATATTTGACCTAGATTTTAACAACACATGACCCCGTTTCGAAACTTAAACAGGGATTTGTTGGAGATAAATAAACCAGATGATTTTTCATAAAGATTTGATGAAAAATGTGGCATCTAATGGATCTAGTGACCTAGTTTTAGACCTCACAAGACCCAGTTTCATCTTATTATTGGGTATTGATGGAGATAAATGTTCTGATTAATTTTTAATAAAGATTGGGTTAAAAATGTGGCCTCTATATTGTATTCAGAATGTTTTACTAAAATTTGGCCTAGTGACCTAGTTTTTGACCCCATATGAAATAAGTTTTGAATCGGACTGGGATTTGATGGATGAACCCTTATGATAAATTGGTGAAAAATGAAGCTTCTTGAGTGTTCATAAGGTTTTTCTAAAATTTGACCTAGTGTTTGACCCCATGTCAGCCAGTTATTAGTTAGACCGAAATTCAGGATAAACTTACCAGCTATACTGCTAATTTACCCAAGAAATGCTGTGATATAACAAAAGTAATGTTGAAAGGGTTGTTTAAAGACAATCGCGACAGTTGTTATTCTCACGCTAAATGTATATATTATGTCTATATACAGTAAACACCAGTTTAAAGGTGTTATGGTCTTTGGACAAACGGTAATAATTTAAACACAATGTGCTTTGTATGATTGATCATGCAAGATTTTCTTTTCTTTGAAAAGAAGTCTGGTAACCTATGATTTTTAAGTTAAATTTTGATAAGAGTAATGCTTAAACTATATTTATGCAAATTTTAATAACTTTGAAAATTTAATTATTTTTAATGCATTGAATTTTATTGAATTATTTTTAATGGTGTCATCTTTTCGTGATGGCTACATTTTTACATTTAATTCTTCTAGTCATATAAAGAGTGAAGTTTTGCCAAGCAAATGATGTATAACTGAAAATGAAATTTGAAAAATTAAAAAAATATATATATATATTACATAGGAAACAGCAGTCACATTTGCCAAAGTATGGGGTATTCAGAAGAAACGGCAGGGAAACTTTTCCAAGCCTGGTTACCCCATATTTTTATTTCATATTTCTGTAGATTAGGTAATATGCTATCAACACACCAATTTTCGTAAAATGTTTGCAAGAAATGAAACTGTCGCGATCGTCTTTAAACTCCTTTCAATCAATCAAACAACAAGAAACCGCTGAAGACGGTAAGGCCAAATTGTCGACAATTTGACCTTGAAAATCGACAAACCAAGGTCAAGGTCAAAGTAACCATAGAAATCAATAGAACTTCTTACTGGTTACCTTCAGGCAAAGTTTCAAGTTTGTAACACTTTCCAAAGCTGAGATTTGCCTCAACCTGAAACTTTAATCAAAATGTTGACAAACGACAGACAGCACACAGACAGACAGACATCGCCAATCTATAGACCGGAATTGCTAGAGGAATCCGGCCAAAAATATATACAATACTCACTCAGGTTCGATTGAAAATTTCTTTAAGTCATTCCACAACTGACCTGAAAAAATACACAGACATGATGTTTACTATTTCATTTTAACTTCACAACTGGCACAAGTAGTCAAGATCATTTCTACGAGTATGTACATTATGGAGTGTGTTTTTAGAAGTATGTTTTCCACTCTATGCCAAAAACTCGACCTTTCCCACACAAAGCAATTTTGCAACAGAAGATTTTGAAAATATGGTACAGAAATATGGAACATATCTGTAGATGAAAGAATAATTGTTGAATAGAGTATAAAACACTGTAGCAGATGTATAATTGTTGAATAGAGTATAAAACACTGTAGCAGATGTATAATTGTTGAATAGAGTATAAAACACTGTAGCAGATGGAGGAATTTATCATTATGAGAAATATCTACGTTTGTTAAAATATTATTGAAAGTCTTCTACTGCAGATGTGTCAAAATGCGTCTGCAAGTAAAAAAGGGTTAAATAACAGAATCTGATAAAGGCAATGGTAAGATATTCCAGTTCATTGCTTTTTTAAATTTGTCCCAAAGTAGAACATTTTCTGACAACTTAAAACTGTCCTTACAATGTTTTTAACTCATATTATAATTAAACTTCAAACTGTCCATAAGGCAAAATCTTTTCCAAAGACATTTTCAAAAAATCTGACTCTAAATGGATTGGTTTGGATTTAACCCTTTCCCTCATACGGCAATTCTGCAGCAGACGACTTTGAACGTATTTTGTCAAAAAATAGAAAAATCTCCTTAATTGAATGGATAACCTATGACAAAAAGCGGAAAACATTGTGGCAAAAGGAGAAATTGCACGTTTTGTGCAATTTCTTCTTTTGTCACTATGTTTTCAAATAGTCGTCTGCTGCAGAATTGTATTTCAGTTTCATCACGGGAACCAGTTCACCTTACAAGTGTACAGCAACTCAACATTCTTTCCAGGAAACCACCTTCCAACAGAGACTATTAACCCTTTCCCTCATACAACAATTCTGCAGCAGACGACTTTGAACGTATTTTGTCAAACATAGAAAATCTCCATAATTGAATGGATAACCTATGACTAAAAGTGGAAAACATTGTGGCAAAAGGAGAAATTGCATGTTTTGTGCAATTTCTTCTTTTGTCACTATGTTTTTAAAAAGCCGTCTGCTGCAGAGGCGTCAGAAAGCGTCTATATGAGGGAAAGGGTTAAGTTTAGTGGTGGAAAAAGAATGATGCAAGTCACAGTGACTTGTCATGAATGGCCAAACTGGTGTTTCAATTCACAACCCCTCCTTATTACCGACTAACATGTATCTGTTCGACACAACTCTAAATGTATATCAGGTAGTTAGTTAACCCTTTCCCACGTACAACAAATATGCAGCAGACAACTTTCGAAACCTTTTTTAAAACAAGAGGGCCATGATGGCCCTGGAATCGCTCACCTGATTTTTTTGTTTTCACTTTAGCTATATAAGCCCCGCCCCCTGGCAGCCATAGTTTCCGACCAATCAACTTGGCTTGAAGGAATCTGATAGAGGGTCACCCTAGGAACATTTCTACAAAATTATTTGAAAATCGACCAGAAACTTTTTGAGGAGAAGATTTTTTAAGTTTTCACTATAGCCATATAATGCAAAATAGCCCTGCCCATTGGCAGCCATGTTTTTTGACCAATCAACATGGCTTGAAGGAATCTGAAAGTGGGTCATCCAAGGAACATTTCTACAAAATTATTTGAAAATTGGCCTGACACTTTCGGAGAAGAAGATTTTTTAAGTTTTCACTATAGCCAAATTTATAAGGCAAAATAGCCCCGACCCCCCTGGCGGCCATGTTTTTCGACCAATCAACATGGCTTGAAGGAATCTCATAGAGGGTCATCCAAGGAACATTTCTACAAAATTATTTGAAAATCTGCCAACTAGTTTGGGAGAAGAAGAATTTTGAAGTCTTTTTCATTTCGTTGCCACGTTGGACGCACGACGGACGGCAAAGCTCAGGTGAGCTAAAAAAAAAAAAATATGGAAATGCAACTAGAAATATCACTGAAGGTGATGAATACCCCCAGCTGGTGCCTGACAATATACATATGTGTGTGTATGAAAAATTCAAGGGGCCATAACTCATTTAAAAATAATTCCAGTGCAACACGCCGACAATATGCACAACTAGGCTTGGTATCAATCATTCTTGTGAAGTTATATTGAATTCTGACCAAGGGTTGCTGAGAAAGTGTTCACAAGAAATGTCCACAGACCAATGGACCAACAAACAGTCAGACCGACAAGCGTCACTCCTATATAGCCCCCATATACTATGTGTCTGGGGGTATAATTATAACAATGGAATGAAGTTGAAAACAGTGTGGCAAAAGGAGAAATTGCTCATTATGAGCAATTTACCCTTTTGCCACAATGTTATCAAAAGTTGTCTGCTGCAGAAGCGTCAAAAAGTGCCTTCATGAGGGAAATGGTTAAAGACCATCTGAACATACTATCTTCCATAACATTTCCATTCATAAAGATGATACTGAGCACCACAGTCAATAGTCCCCGTTCACGGTTATCTTCATCAGACCTGAAATATACAAACACTTTCACAGTGGTCCAGATAAGGAGGTGTATACAGCTTTTCCTTCCCAAAATATCTCTCATACTATCCAACCAAACACGATGTTGAGGGTACTCAAAACAGTTTGTCTCAGTGAGGCAATTCTTTTGAGTATCCACAACTCAGGGTTAGAGGGTCATAAAAGGAATTTAGAACATGTGAAATGCCCCTTAACCCTTTCCCTCATATAGACAGTATCTGATGCCTCTGCAGCAGACAGCTTTTTGAAAACATAGTGACAAAAGAAGAAATTGCTCAAAACGAGCAATTTCTCCTTTTGTCACAATGTTTTCCACTTTTAGTCATAGGTTATCCGTTCAATTATAGAGATTTTCTATTTTTTTTGAAAAATATGTTCAAAGTCAACTGCTGCAGAATTGTCATATGAGGGAAAGGGTTAACATAAGTTTCTTGAAGCCTATGGCAAAAGTAGATATGATGATATGGCTTATCTACACTCTGCATACAATGAAATATCTCCAGATCATCAGTGCTGTTATCCTGAGGCCGATTTTGAAACATCTGAAGATATTAAATCTAGAAACATTGTAGTAAAAGTCAGAGGACCAAGAGACAATGCTAAACACCCAATATCTAAGCCCTAGGACTTTCTGTTTCAGACAAGAAGATTTTTCAAGTTTTTCCCTATATATCTCTTTGTAAAACAGGGGACCCCCATCATGTGCCTTTGACCCCAGGGGCATAATTTGAACAATCTTGGTAGAGGACCAAGATACAATGCTACACACCAAATATCTAAGCTCTAGGCCTTTCTGTTTCAGACAAGAAGTTTTTCAAAGTCTATATCTTTATATCTCTTTGTAAAACAGGTGACCCCCAGCAGGTGCCCGTTTTGACCCCAGGGGCATAATTTGAACAATCTTGGTAGAGGACCAAGAGACAATGCTAGACACCAAATATCTAAGCTCTAGGCCTTTCTGTTTCAGACAAGAAGATCTTCAAAGTCTATTTCTTTATATCTCTTTGTAAAACAGGTGACCCCCAGAAGGTGCCAATTTTGACCACAGGGGCATAATTTGAAGAATCTTGGTAGAGGACCACGGGACAAAATGCTACACACCAAATATCTAAGCTCTAGGCAGGGTTCACCCTGATCATTTTTTTTCTTGCACCATCACTTCGCCAAAGGAGTAAAAGTTTGCGACAAATTTGCAATTCTGGAGCCAATTTTTGAGCCACATATCTGGCCATTATTTACTACTTAAAATGAATAATTATTATTACTAGTACTATCAGCCCTTTCTCACAATAAATCAGACATCTTTTAAAAGAATTTATTTTAACAGTAAATAATGCTCATACTGTGTCTGCTTTTGCCACATTATTTCAACAGAATACAAGGATCAAAATTTAATTTCAAGACATTTTCCATATTTTTGCATCAAAAGATGTTTTTAAAGTTCACTGCTTCAGCCTTGCATGGTTGACAGAAATAATAATGAATTTGGCATACATATCTGTTTGTAAAGGATAAATTTGACGCAGGCATTATTTAATTTAAACTGACAAAAATATTGGATTGTTTTCGTCGGTCGATCTATGTCGAAATACTGCATTCGGAAATTCCAAAATAAATAGCTCGCCAGACTGGTAAACAATTGCTTCTTAATCTCAAAGTCAATATTATAAACGCTTTATTTTTTAATTGTTGCAATATATGAAAGCGTCTAGATAAAAAGACGGGTTTTCAAATGTTCTTGATCGTAAAGTGCTGGTGTATCATTGTTTAGATTGACAAATTATATTCTCTGAATCTTTCAGTACGCAATGCAAGCCTATCAGTCAAATTGTTAAACACTGTCACATGTTTCCCATCTATCTTTAATCAACATGCTTAGTTAATCCTATTACTGATTGTTATGGGAGATTAAAGGGCACTTGACACCTGCTGTGAAAAACAACATGAGGACTGTGTACAAGCTACACACGATCAAGTGATTAACTTGCTGTTTATTGATTTTCGTACTGCGGATAATATATGCAGCTAAAATATAATCGGGAAATGCAAAATACCAGTTTATTATGCAGCGCTATTCCCGAAATATTATCGTTGCCAACCTTTTTCGCCATTTCGAAATTACTTGCGCCAATTTTTTATAGAGGACCAACAGACAAGAGACACCAATTATCTAAGCTCTAGGGCTTTCGGTTTCAGACAAGAAGATTTTCAAAGTGTTACCCTATATATCTCTATGTAAAACAGATGACCCCAGACAGCTGCCAATTTTGACCCCAGAGGAATAATTTGAACAATCTTTAGCGGACCAATGCTACACACCAAATATCTAAGCTCTAGGCGTTTGGGTTTCAGACAAGATGATTTTGAAAGTTTTTACCTATATATCACTATGTAAAAACAGATGACTCCGGTGTGGGACCATGTTTGACCCCAGGGGCAGAATTTGAACACTCTTGGTAGAGGACCACCAGACAATGCTACACACCAAATATCTAAGCTCTAGGCCTTTCGTTTTCAGACGAGAAGATTTTCAAAGTTTTCTCCTAAATATCTCTTTGTAAAACAAGTGACCAGGGGCAGGGCAAATGTTGACCCCGGGGACATGTGAAATCTGCCAACCAGTTTGGGAGGGGAGATTAATTTTGAAGATAATTTCTTTCAATTGCCATGGAATTTTGCAAAGATCCAAAAATATTTAAGGAATTTAAGAGAGGACATTGAGAGGATGCTACCCTATGAAGTTTTATCCTAATCGGCCCATAGGCTACAGAGTAGAAGTACATATAGTTTGAAGCCAAAAGTTCACGCACACACAGACAGACACACACACACACACAACATACAATTCGCCATAACATAGGCGCGACTGGCTTTCATAAAGCATCTGTATGCACCAAAGTGATATAAAGAAACATGCTTTGTCTGTGTACATTAACTACATGTTACCTCTTACACTCGAATGTTCAACTTTTAACAACTTCACAGTCAGGTTATGAAAGCATTTTATGAACATAAACAATTACTCTGTCCATTTCTAAAGTATTTTTTTTTAAATAAAATTGAAATTAGTAAAGTCTGAAAATGGTGTGGATTACATGATATGACATGCTTACTGGTACAAACAGACAGCTGACTTTGGATATTTATCAGCAGACACAGTTTGAAAACATTTTGGGAATAATGCTAATTTAACCCTTTCGACAATTCTGCAGCAGACGACTTTGAACATATTTTTTTCATAAAATAGAAAATCTCTATAATTGAATGGATAACCTATTACTAAAAGTGGAAAACATTGTGGCAAAAGGAGAAATTGCTCGTTTTGAGCAATTTCTTCTTTTATCACTAAGTTTTCAAAAAGCTGTCTGCTGCAGAGGCGTCTGAAAGCGTCTATATGAGGGAAAGGATTAAAAGTCATCTGCTTTGAAACACAAAAAAAACCAATATGGGTAACATCTGTAAAATTGGAAAAGTAATTCTGATGCAGAGTTGAAAACATTAGGGGAAAAGGAAGAATTGCTCCGGCTGATATAAAAGTTATTCCCACAATTTGTTCCAAAAGTTAATCGTGCAAAGGATGAAAGATTTTCCCACAAAAAAAATACAACTATCTGTAGCAGATGACTGAAATAAAATATCTGTGTAAAAAAAATACACAAAGTCTTAATGATGTAAGTGTAAGTATTTAAAACATTTGAAAACATTATGTCCCAATGAAAACTTGCATATAATAAGCAATTTCTTCTTTTCCCACAATGCTATTAAAAGTCATCTGCTGATGTTTCAAGATGCATGTGGGAAGGGTTAACCCTTTCCCTCATACGGCATTTCTGCAGCAGACGACTTAATAAATAATATATAAAAATATATTGACAAAAATGTGAAATAAATGAGAGTTTAAACATTAAATAGAGTTGAAAACATTGTGGCAACAGGGGATATTGCTCAAATGCTTCGTAATGTGTCTGCAAGTCGAAAAGGGTCAAGTGATGAGTGAATCAAGGTAAAATAAAAATGTCCGTACCATTTCAAATGGCTCTCTTCCACCTCTACCTTATTGACTAGAATATACTGTCCCTTGTGCTTGTCTTCTAGTTCCACTACCCTTATGTTAAATACCTGTAAACACAAATCATGCGCCTCTGAATAAATCCTTTAACAATGTATAGACCCCAACGAGACCTTAGATCAAAACATAATGCTACGACACTAGTAGTACCAAGATGTCGTACTACAATGTATGGTGACAGAAGTTATGTGACTGTTGCCCCAAAGCTATGGAATTCTCTTCCGGCAGGAATAAGGGACTGTGACATGCATGCTTCTATTAAAAGAACCCTGAAGACACATTTTTTCATTGAGATATATGGGAACCAAATGTCATTATAAAAACAAGCCTTAATTTGTCAGTTTCATACGGGTTTTGTTTTTAAAAAGTTTAAATATTCTGAAGATATACCACCGTCCGTACAGCTGTAGTATTCCTGTTAATCATTTGTAATCTTTTAATACCTACTGATGCTTTTTATAGATTGTTTGTATGTATGCATGTATTTGTATTTGTTTGTTAAGCACTTTTGAACGTATGTATTTTATGATAAAAGAGCTATATAAATGTGGCATTATAATAATAATTTCCCACATGTAGACGCTTTCTGGCACCTCTGCAGCAGACGAATTTTGAAAACACTGTGGCAAAACAAGAAATTGCTCATCATGAACAATTTCTCCTTTTGCCACAATGTTTACAAGTCTTTTCCGTAATAACACTTTCAATTTAGGAGGTTTTTCAAAAAGAGTTCTTGCACCTCATACATCAATATTTACATTCCCACTTGATTTTCTGTACAATAAAATTTGGGTTCATTTTGCATAAACCGTTCGACCTTTCATGACTTATGTAGGGTCTATGACATCATTGTTTATTTCAATATTGCACTCCAATTGGATTAGCGCGACAGTATTTAAGCAATAATATACGACATTACAAATATCAGCTATTCATTTAAACAAACGTATGTTGTCGGTTACATTTCTTTATTGTTATTAAAGACTTGTTCGCAAACACTTTTAGGTCGAAAAGAATTAAGTGATGAAATGGGGAAAATGTAAATATAAGGAT
Organism: Serripes groenlandicus; assembly: GCA_031761405.1. Taxonomy (NCBI): domain Eukaryota; kingdom Metazoa; phylum Mollusca; class Bivalvia; order Cardiida; family Cardiidae; genus Serripes; species Serripes groenlandicus. The sequence continues at coordinate 79,454,034 of JASEVX010000007.1, forward strand.
TGATTCTTATTCTCTGTGCGTTCATGTAGTATGAACGCTAGGCTGCGATTTTGCAAACTTCCCAAGTAAATCCCGCTGAGCATTCATACTGCATTCATACTGCATGAACGCACGAAAAATAAGAATCAATCCTTAAATGAGGAACTATTTTGATTGATTGAAGTTTAATGCCACTAGTTACAGTATATCAGTTATATCCCGGCAACAGTTTTAATAGTTAATAGTGTTTCCATGCATTCTCGCACCTGTACTCCAGAAAAACCTTCGTCCAAGATATTTAAACTGAACCATTTAGAATAAGACGCAATTTTTCATATTTGTGAAAGCATATTCGGAAATAAAATCTCACTAGCAATCTACAAACTGTGTTTTGACGAAAATATGCAGCATACAATGTTTAAATAACATTGCGGCAAAAGAAGAAATTGCTCAAGATTTCTCCTTTTGCAATAATGTTTTCAACTCTATTCAATAACTCAATTTTTATTTATAGAGTGTATCCATATTTTCAACCGAGATGCTATCAAAGTTGCTGAATATATATTGTATGTGGGAACACGTATATAAAAGCAGGTGCTAGTTAACTCTGCATGGCAAAGATAAACATGAAGATCCCATCGCAGTGTCATTGTGTACAGAGATTTTATTGTCACTGTGACCTTGAAAGTTAATCAAGGTCAGTGAACATTAAACCTTCCAAGTTCGCTTGACACTGAGTCTGTTTATGAAGTTTGAAGGTATTCGCTTCATAAATGAAAGTGATTTTGTTTTATACAGACATATTATATTCACTGTGACCTTGACCTTTGACCTAGGCCAGCTTAACGCGAACCCATCCAACCTCTTTTTACAATGAACCTGCGTATGGAGTATGGAGGAATTCCCTCCACAAATGAAAGTTTGAGACTGATGATGTTTATACATACATGTATAATAAATTCACTCTGACCTTGATCTTCCACCTACTAGGTCAGTAAGATTCGCAATAATATTTTTTAGAATTTTACAACTAATCAGCAGCAGATAATTTTGAAGAAAACTTCTGTCTAAAATATGAAAACTCTAAAAATGAAAGAACAATTATGAAATGAAATTGAAAACATTGTGGCAAAAGGAGAAATTACTCAAAGGTATTAACTACAAATATTTGTTAACTCTTTCCCACATACAACCAATCTGCAGCAGACAATTTTGAAAACATCTAGGCAAAAATGTTAAGTCTGTTTCAATGAAAGAATCATTACTTAGATGAGTTGAGAACTCATGAGTAATAACTCCTTTTGCCACAATATTTCCAAAAAATTTCAGCAGCAGAGGTGTCAGAAAGCATCTGTGAGTGGAGAAAGAGTCAACAGAGACAATAGTATAATATATACATGTATATGTATAAAACATTTTAAACGTAACATACATTTGATAACCTTTTGTTTGCTTCATTCATTAACTGTATAAAAGCTTTGCTGTCTTCTTTCAGGACATTTTTATTGATATCTGAAAAAGAAAAGATTATCTTAGAATCAATATCTCAGTTACTAATTACTTACCGGTATAAGTGGTGGATTAGTAGAGTGCGCTGTCTTACGTACAGCTCTTGTTATTATCCCTTTCCCTCATACTACAATTCTGCAGCAGACAACTTTGAACATACTTTGTCAAAAAATAGAAAATCTCTATAATTGAATGGATAACCTATGACTAAAAGTGGAAAACATTGTGTCAAAAGGAGAAATTGCTTGTTTTGAGCAATTTCTTCTTTTGTCGCTATGTTTTCAAAAAGCCGTCTGCTGCTGAGGCATCAGAAGAATCTATATCAGGGAAAAGGTTAATGAACCCCCCCTTCCCCGATACAGGTGACAAATAACCCCTTTTGCCACAATGTTTTCTCTATTCTATAACATAACTTTCATCTATAGAGATTTTCATTTTTTTTTATCTAAATTTATGCTTTCAAAGTCATCTACTAAGTTTTGCTTGTATGTGGGAAACTTTGGAAAGCGTTAATTATATAATTTATATTCTTGTCTGTATTCACTGTTCAGTAATCAGTTTTTGTAAAAGGAGCAATTTTCACCTTTGCCACAATATTTTCATTTACAGAGCAGTGTCCGACAAATTTCAGAATTGTTTGGTAGCCCACTGGGCTACCAGATTTGGAAGCTGGTAGCCCGAAATATCGCGGATGCCAATGAGTGTTTTATGATTATTTTTGTTTTCTACTTCTGTACAAACATAATATTAAGAGCACACCATGTACATGATTTAAGGGTAATGACCATTTCAAATAACATGACTGTGTTGCAAAAGACCTGAAGTGCAGCATTCAGTTAAAAAAAAATGAAATTTGGAAAAAAGACTTTTTGGTAGAGCTTAACATATAGGAGAAAATTGGTACTAAAGATTTTCAAGATTACTTTTCACTAGGTTATTTGAAATATTCTGCATAAAATGTATGTATTTTATCCATATTTACAAAAGATTTAAAAGCTAGTGACAGAAATGTTTAAACTTGAGACCAAAAAATCAAATGATGTAGTATAAACTCTTCAAATTGGAGGTCACCGATTTAGGTCCCTCACCGAAACAGGGCATACGATACGAGTGTCAGTTTTACAAAGAACGACATATTAAATAAGATTCAATTTTATCAAAGACCTAATAACTAATATGTGTTATTAGGTCTTTGATTTTATTAACCAAAAGTCAAATTTATCAGGTTCAATGAAGTTATTAACCCTTTCCCTCATATAGACGCTCTCTGACGTCTCTGCAGCAGACAGCTTTTTGAAAACATAGTGACAACAGAAGAAATTGATCAAAACAAGCAATATCTCCTTTTACCACAATGTTTTCCACTTAGTCATAGGTTATCCATTATATTTTTTATTTTTTGACAAAATATGTTCAAAGTCGTCTGCTGCAGAATTGTTGTATGAGGGAAAGGGTTAAATCATAAAATATTGTCAAAAACAATGACGCGAATAATACCGTAACACATGTAACACGTTAAATTTGTTTCATGTGTTACGGTATTATTCACAACATAGCCGCCATTTTGATAATTGCGCAATGTTAATCATGGTTCCCTACTGAGAATTTGAAATCGGTAAACAGCGTTGAATGTAAACATCGGGGTCGTCGGGTTGTTAACGTCATTGACCCAATTTCTCATTTCTTCCAATGAAATCGCAATTATTAAGTCATATGATTTTTTTTCCCGCCGGTTATGCTAATTAATTTTGGTAAACAAAGCCGTGATTGGGCATTTTATTATTCATTATAGATTTCATCCCAAACATTTTCTTTGACATATCGCATACTATGTCGATTATGAAGGTGTTTCATATTTGATTAACGACAAGATAAGATCTAGAAGTGGTCGTATTGTATTGTCTTTAATATTTGGATCGAATTTATTTTATTAACTTCTGCAGGGTGACAATTTTCTTCTCCGTCTTTCTGAACCGGTCTGCACCAGTTTGCAAACATCGCATACCGAAAGTAGAAATATGGATCAAAATACGTTTAAGGGAATATTTGAATTTCATTGGTTATTCGCAATCATTCATGGATTAACACCAGGGAACAATGGTCACTAATGATTGGACCGCCGTAATGGGTATATATATCACGTTAATTGACTATTACTGAAGCGATTCGGTTGGCTGAAACCACTCGATCTGACAGGTTGGTAACTCCGCCTACTGATATTGATTTGTTTATGGTCACCGCGAGTGTTTTTGCATGTAACATACAGTCACTGTTTATACACGACATGTGTGTAAGTAATTAAGCCGGGCTACCAGACACAGGAATAAACAGTAGCCCGCCGGGCTTTCATTTGAAAATGACAGTAGCCCGGGCAATTATTGTGGTAGCCCGCGGGCTCCGGGCAATGGATTTGTCGGACACTGCAGAGATTTTCAGTGATTTTGTTAAGAAGTTAAGAAGTTCTTCTGCTGCAGATTTGTCATATATATGTGTGTGAAGGGGTTTAAATTGTAGACTAGTTATTTAAACATTTTTTTTTTTTAAAACAGTATTCAAATAAGATATATAACGTCAGCCAATACTCCTAACATGTGTTTCCTGGCTTTTCCACACATCTTTCTTCCCTGGAAACTGGCTACCTTCCCATGTACAGTCGAGCCGCGTTAATCCCGACACTTTGGTTAATCGAGAAAAATGTCCGGATTTTAAATCTTCCCACAATGTTTTCAAAAGGTCTCTGCTGCAAATGTGTCAGAAAGCATTCTGTATGTGGGATATGGATAAACTTACTTTGCAATAAGACGCCTTAAAACAAACTCACCGGCTTTCTTAATGGGTACTTTCTTTAGATCCATCATAAGTAGATATTTCACCAAATGGTTCACTTTCTCATCCAGGTCCCTCGTCATTTTAACATTAGCCTGGGAGGAGGTTTTAGCCTGGGAGGAGGTCTTAGCCTGGGAGGAGGTCTTTTTCTGCTATAAAATATATTCAATCCTTTTCCACATATTATATAGATGTTCTTTATGCATATGTAGCAAATGATGTTTGAAAACATTGTGGCAAAAGGAGAAATTGAGCTGTTTCCCATTTTGCGACAAAGTTTTGAACTATATTAAAAGATCAATCTTTCATTAATAGAGGTTTACCATATTCCTGACTAAAGGCTTTCAAAGTCATCTGCTCCATATTTGTTGTTTGTGGGAAAAGGGTTAACCTTTTTTAGGCATGGAGCAAATCTTTGTTAGACGACTTTGAAAACAACTAGACAAAAGTATGGTCAATCTCTATCAATGAAAGTATAAAATTGTTGAAAAGATTTAAAACTATTGGGGCAAAATGTGAAATAATTACTCATCATGAGCAATCCCTCACTTGGTCCCAATGATTTAAAAACTCATTATGCTACTGACATAAAATGAGATGTCAGATGACAGCCAGCTTGACTAATCATACTTATTTTACTAACATAAACAGGCATATTGAGCCCAACTCTACTATTTCTGGTATAGAGGTTCCCAGTTATTATCATAGGAACATTTCCACTATATCACTTGAAAATTTGACAAATTGTGAAGAATTTTAAAGATTGTTTCTTTTGGTTGCGTACTTCCTCGCTGGTAAAGTGGTAGAGTGTAAGGCTCAGATGCGGGAGCTCGCGGGTTTGATACTAGCCGGGTCATCCAAAAGACTTTAAAAATAGTAGTTTTAATGGCATTCCTGCCTTGGCGCTCAGCGTTGCGGGGTAAGCATTATGCCCGACTCGCTGGTGTGAGGATAAATGGACCAGTTAGTGATACCATGGAAACTCCATGATATATTTGAAACAATAATTCTGCATGGATCTAAAAGATTTGAAGGAATTTAAGGATAGACATTTAGTGAGTGCTATGAAGTCCCATCACAGTTTGATTATAGTCCAGGTTTCTGTTCTCGGAATGTGAATTTAATCATTTTATACTTTTAACCCTTCGCAGTATAACAATGCAATATGTAACGTCGAAATATTGAGGCTTAGTTGGATTATAGAGGATGCGCGAATGATGACCTTAGAGCGAATGGCTTTCAATCAATGGAGCTAAATTCCATTAGTTAGTAGTAACACTGAAGTAATCGCGAAAATATGATGGACGAAACAGCTGACATTTATAGGAAGAAAAGGGAAGATTTGAAGAAACCTGATTGAACGTTTCTTTCTACAAACACCTTTGATTCCACTATTAAATCTAGATTGATGATATAATATAATCTTTTAAAGTTCACCTTAGATGCCATCTCACGTTACGTTCATGTAGTATATTCTGGTCAAGATTCCTACTATTACTGTTGTTGTCGTTGTTGTTGTTTGTTTATATCATTTGGCGCGGTTTTTTGCGTACCGCTTATGTTGTGAAAATAATAAATAACGATCACCGACTATAATAAATAAAGATTCAGGATCTAATCAAGCTTGTTAACCCTTTTCCCACATAAAGACGTTTCCTGACAGACAACTTTTGAAAACATTATGATAAAAGAGAAATTGCTCAAAACAAGGTTGTTCAATACACTCACCCTGCTCAAAACGAGCAATATCTCCTTTTGCAACAATGTTTTCAACTTGTTTTCAGTTAAAGAGAATTTCCATAATTTTACCTAGAGTTTTTCAAACTTAGTGTATGTGGGAAAGGGTTTAAAAGAATATTTTGTTTGATAGTCAAAGTTTAACAGCGATAGTCGGAGACCACCAAGGTCGTATTTATATAACTATATAGCCTACATGTACCACCGAGTGCCTATGCTCTCCAGAACGAAGTGAATTTGTTGAATGTTTATATGTCAAAGACAATTATATGTCTACCTTCTTCGACTAGCCATATCTTTCTCTACTTTCATCTGAGAAATATTACGAATTGAAATAGCCGTCTAGTTTCACCAGAGACATATAAATACATTTATATCGATGTCTCTGGTTTCACTATCCTACACTGTCGAACACTAGGTCTATTACTAAGTGAATCTTTAGACATCAGAACGTAGATTACTAGTCAGTCGACCGCTTATACAACGTCATGCGAGAAAATGGTAAGAATAACGACGCCAGGAACTTTGATATGCTTGACGTAAGAACTAGTTGGTCTAAAAAAAAATTTTTTACATAGTATATGAGTTATCTTTTGCAAATAACATTGATTCATAGGGACCAGGGGGTTCATATCACTGCATCTTTCACCTGTGGTATAACTATATACATGTACCACCGAATGCCTAGGCTATGCATTTGTTGAATGTTTATATGTCATAGAAAATTATATGTAGGCTTTATTATAGTCTACCTTCTTCGACTAGCTATATAATTCTTTACTTTCAGGCGAAAAGAGTCTGTCCGGGTAAGCCTGCGCCGCATACTGGCTGATCCGAGTCAATACTTTACGCAGAATCCACACTGTTGATTTTCTCGCGGGACGGCTCATATGTTAAATTTGATTTGAGTTTTGAATGGATTTATCTACTTTGGGGTACATGGGATTTTAACCCCTCTTTCCCTCATCGTAACACCAGTTTTACAGCAGAAGACTTGGATAGGATATGCACACAAATGTGGAAACTCCCTATAAATGAAAGTATTAATATAACGGGGACGGGGTATAGGTATAAATATCACATCTACAGCCTTGCTGTGGAAGCAGGCTTTTATAGCGACGTTGGTAGAGTGGTTGACCCTTCTTAAAGCGACTGAACTCCAGATACCCAACTGTCGAAAAAAAAATCCAATTTTAAAAAAATAAGTGTTATTTTTGTATTTGGGGCATTAAAATATGATAACTGACATATTACATACCCCTATAATCGGTGAGATTTTCTTGTTTTCGATACTTTTTCCATCGCAAATTCTACCCTGTCAGTAACGGGGTAAGTATTTTTAAATAGGAAACCCCTTCATCGGGACAATTGAAAACGACTCAAGTTCACTTTATTGATAAAAAACGATACATTTTCTACACTGGTTTTACTTGGATAACATAAAGAATAACATTTAGGGCGAATTCGATTTTTTTTCCCGTGCCATCTGGATTTCAGTCGCTTTAAAGTTAAGCAACGTTCATCGCGGTTAGTTCCTGGATGGGTGACCCGCGATGGCTTAACTCCGGTACACGTACGTTACATTATTATTTAATCGAGTTGAAACCATTGTGACAAAAGGAGAGATTGCTGCAGAGGTGTCCGAGAGCGTCTGTGTGTGGGGAAGGTTTACTTTAAACTTGCACAACTTACATGTACGATGAGAGCAGTACAAATCAATGTTTAGGTAGCAGAGTGAATGAATAGAAATTGCTTGTAAAACACCGTCGCTATGTCAGAAATGGCGTGGGCTTACGGATAAATGACATTGATTTCGATTCAGGATACGGCAACCAGGTTTTCTAGACTTTCCCGCAAGCAGATGCATTCTTGTTGCACATGCAATAGACGACTGTTTAAAACATAACGAGAAATTTCTCATTTTGCCACAATGTTTTCAAGTCTATTCGGTGTTTATAGATTAATCTATATAGAGTTTCTATCGTTTTGCATAGATGTTTTCAAAGTTATCAGCTACATATTTATTGTATGTTGGAAATGATAGCAAATGAGTTGACAATCTGAACGGATAAATGTGTAATTTTAACCGTATAGAGCGCGTGTAGGAATATCCCACAGCTGCCACCATTTGTAACGTGTACCGGCGTTAAGCCATCGCGGGTCACCCATCCAGGTACTAACCACGATGGACGTTGCTTAACTATATGAAAAGGTCAACCACTCTACCAACGTCGCTATAAAAGCCGGCTTCTACGACTAGGCCGTAGAGGCGCTATTTATACCTATAACCCGTTCCCGATACAAGAGTAATGTATCCAGAATAATGCATGTCTCCTTTCCCTACTATACTTGAACAAGTCGTCTATTGCAAAGACGTTGGATTCAGCTTTATCACGTACAGATAGAAAGAAGTAAACAGAAAAGCTGAACCTTTACTGAAATTTCAAATTGTTTTAATTTGTCATAGATTTTTTTTTTTTTTTTTTAGCAAACATTCATAATAAATATATCTTTATCACAGCATTTAACCCTTTCCCTCATATAGACGCTTTCTGACGCCTCTGCAGCAGACGGCTTTTTGAAAACATAGTGACAAAAGAAGAAATTGCACAAAACGTGCAATTTCTCCTTTTGCCACAATGCTTTCCACTTTTAGTCATAGGTTATCCATTCAATTATGGAGATTTTCTATGTTTTGACAAAATACGTTCAAAGTCGTCTGCTGCAGAATTGCCGTATGAGGGAAAGGGTTAACAATCTAGTTCATTTTATTCTTAGCAACGATATTTATTCTTCCTTTTTGGTTTAAATATTCTTTCAAATGCATCCGCACATCGCTGTCGGAAGCTAGGACGGTTCTGATTTGTATCATTTTTTTCCTTCGTTCCATTTGTTTCGTGTTCTTCCGTCTTTGTCTCGTTTATTTCCATCAATATATCTTCAACACTTTTCTTTTCGGAATCTTCAATATGATCTTCTCCTTTCTTTTGTTCTAAAAAAAAACCAAAGAATACAAAAAAATTGAAATAAGAAGTACAAAAAGAATGGAACACGGAAAATCGTACAGATGACATTCATTGTTAATTAGAAATGAAATGTATTTTATTATTTCGTTTCCACATGAATTCCGATTACTATTGACATAGCGTTCATAATTGTGATTGTGTATTCTTGTGAGCTCTTGCACTCAGGTGTGCGATATAGTGCGAACAAGGTTCTTCTGTTTTTAAATTGGAAGTTTAATAAAATTTACTATTTCTGTCATGCTCTTTCATCTTCTTGACAATAAATACATTTATAAACATAAGCTGCAATTGTTATTTCCATTCACATTACCCCTACTTCTCCAACCTCACTGCAGCCCCCAGGCCGTCAACACTGCAGTGCTTTGATATTATTTCGTTTCCACATGAATTCCGACTACTATTGACGTAGGGTCAATATTTGTGATTGTGTATACATCGAGATAATATATTTTTCACTTGGCTGAACTAATAAAAAAAGGCAGTTCACCGAACAGTAATTCTACCTTCGTATAGAACTATTTATTTAGCCCTACTCGTGGGATAGCGTAGTGTTGAAGTGTATGCCTGATTTCGCAGAAAAAACACGATTGAGTCATGCTTTTTAGGCTTTTTCTGACAAGTGTCGGTTAGGATTAACTTGCACATCTATGCTATGTGATTTAAATATACAATGTATGTCATAGTCTTATTGGCTAACAGTGCAGATTCAGATCAGACCTGTATGGATATGTACTGGTCGCAAGTGCAAATGCCTTATGGTAATTTATTAAAAAGATACAAATATACAAGATACAATTTTTTATTTTGTAAATAAAGGCCTCCGGCCCACAATACATAACATTTTTTACAACAAATTATGTGAGTTACATATACAATTTACATGTTATATTTGTAATTAATTTCTTTTTAAAATACAATATATGTAATATGAGACTTTTCTTATTTTGGAAGTGTCCTCTAATTGTAGAATATTGTAAAAATTTAAATGATCAGTTCCACCAGAGTACCAAGAAAATAAAAGGTTTTGATGTAAATCTGAGTATCTAGGGCATTTAAAAAATACATGATATTCATTTTCTAGTATAAAAAACGTTTTCAATAGTTTGGCAATAAGGACAGTAACGATTTTCTCGATCAATATTTTGATGTCGACCCGTTTCTAATTTTAACTTGTGACTGGAACACCGAAAAAGGGCCTTTCTTTTTTATGTTTAACGTATCTCTCTCTATGAATAAAATCATTGGAAATTATTTTTCTAGTACAGTTGAAAAAAGTGTAGCAAAATGAGAAAATGTAATTTTTTTAACAACTTCACATTTTCCCACAATGTTTTGATTTTCACCAGGTGCAGATACGTCAAACTACGTCTACATGTTGGACGGTGTTAATATCAAACTTTTCTTACCTGATTCTGTACCATCTTCCTTTTTCTTGGATTTAGGCACGTCATAAAGAGGATGTGTGTCGGACTCAACGTTGACTAGATATTTTCTGATGTCCCATCCCCACTGGACTAATTTCTCCACTTTACTACCCTGGGGACATACGATATCAAATTCTGTCTTTAGCTTTGTGCAGACATTGACCCGTGGGTCCTGAGTGGTTTCGTTATCGTGTTGTTGATTTCGGACCGTTAGCACTTTCGTTCCCATCGAAGGAGGACAGCGTTTATGGTCTATTTCAAAGAAGGAAGGAAGAAAAAAGACAAGATAGAAGTAGGAAAGAAGAAGTATGAAAGACAGAATATGAAATACAGAAATACATCAAGACAGTGAAGAGTACGTTGGATACATAAGACATGATCTGATGCAGAGACGTTTTAAAAATGCTGTGACAAGCGTCATTCGTCTTCCACCATTGGGCAAACAGTCTTTGTCGAATAAAACCCACAAGTTGCTTGGAAAGTATATTGTGTGGAGTGCTGGTGTAAGAAAGCCAAGACGCACAGGTGTGAGTGAACTGGCCGACGTGATATGACTGAACAATTGTTTTAAACGGAGTTAAACCCCAATCAATCAATCAATCTTACCTATTGGTGAACTGTTATTGACCTCGTTAGTCTTGGTACATCCAATACCTTCCTCAGTGAGTATGCAGTTTGGTGTCGTAAAGATTTGTGACGGAGCGCCCAGTAAGTAAGATGTAATAGTGATCCCGCATGATCGCAACCTCTCCGCTGGGCTTCCGGGAGGGCAGGCGGCTTCTAACCCGAACTTCCTACTGTCGTATGTTTGATCCTCGGCTTGGTCATCGCTACAAGTAGAGTCTCCAGCAAGAAACTTTAGACGCCACACCTGATACTGATTGTGAGCTTTCTTCATGTCCAAATTGCACCATCTGAAATACAATGAGCATTCTTCATGTCCAATTTGTACCATCTGAAATACAATGAGTTTAAGCATTCTTCATGTCCAAATTGCACCATCTGAAATACAATGAGTTTAAGCATTCTCCATGTCCAATTTGTACCATGTGAAATACAATGAGTAAAAGCATTCTTCATGTCCAAATTGCACCATCTGAAATACAATGAGTTTAAGCATTCTTCATGTCCAATTTGTACCATCTGAAATACAATGAGTTTAAGCATTCTTCATGTCCAATTTGTACCATCTGAAATACAATGAGTTAAAGCATTAGGTTTACTATGAGTTGAGTATATTTCGCTCATATTCAAAATAACACAGAAACAGAAGCACTTTAGTTTTACGTCTTCCGATTTGGTGGTCTTATTTCATATGGGAACAATGAAGACTCATTTGTGGGACTGTCCGTATCCACAATGGCCTCTTGACTCAAGTGGACATTTGGATACGGACAGTCTCACACAGGCCTTCCCTGTCCACATATATGTCATTTAGATCTAAATGCAACTGTTGACAAAGTATAGAGGTGTATCCCCACTACTATTACGCCAATTTTATTTGACCCTTTCCCTCATACGACAATTCTGCAGCAGACGACTTTAAACATATTTTGTCAAAAAGAAGAAAATCTCTATAATTGAATGGATAACCTATGACTAAAAGAGGAAAACATTGTGGCAAAAGGAGAAATTGCTCGTTCTGAACAATTTCTTCTTTTGTCATTATGTTTTCAAAAAGCCGTCTGCTGCAGAGGCGTCAGAAAGCGTTTATATGAGGGGAAGGGTTAACCGAATTACCGGAGAATTAACTTGACCCCAAAGCACCAGTTTGGTTCGTTCAACATTTGGTCAGTAATATCACGACGTTTCCAGCGTCATTTTACCAGTTCTACTGGTCCATTTATCCGGACATCAACGAGTCAGTCTTTATGCTAACCACACAGTATAATCTGTACCCTTTCCTACATGCAGACGTTTTATAACGCATATATACAACATACATGTATAACATTAAAAATAAGACAAATTTCTAAAACAAAATCCTTTTCCCAAAATGTTTTCAACTCTATTCAACTCTATATTTTCATTTGTAGAAAATTGTTCATGATTTGCTTATATGCTTTCACAGTCGTCTACGTGATAGGGAAAGGGTTAACAAGATACCGAGGGCTTGGCGTGAAACGGTTGTAACTAAAATTGGTATTTTTATACCAAGATTAATCACCTCGCCATAAACTCTTTATAAGCGTTAAATCATTTTTCTTGGTATACAATGGACATTTAGGTGCCATTTGCTCGTTCTGAGCAATGGCACCTAAATTTGCATTGTTTACAAAGGGGTCAAAATTGCCCTTCAAAATAGGTTTTTAGTTACAACCGTTGCACACCGAGCCCTCGATACACGCAAACGAATCCTTACTCTTCATCAAAGCTGTCATACTGATCGTCCAACAGGTCGCTTACTGCAATCTCGGTCTCAACAATATCCAGATGTCTCCTTTCTTCCGAATCCAGGCTTGACACACTTTTATCTGTCTTAGCGTCATCTATGAAGTGAAATAAGCAAACAAGCAATAGTTCAATACAGATGTAGCGGGAATGGGGAATAGGTACAAATACCACTTCTGTAGTCTTATTTATTGTTTGTTTTTATTTACCCTCGCCGTGCAGAATTAACACTATTTGGCGAGCAGACAAAGTTAGATACAAGGGAGTCCGGGTGCGATACCCTAGCTCTTTCCGAAAAGACCCCTTGGTTCTTTTACGTGCCCGGTGTATAGCACCGATACACGCGAGGTTATTTTGTCCTGGAAGTGACCAGTACTTAACCTCTAGTTGAGTGGGAGACGCTTAAAAGCATCCCTTAAATTTCCAGAACCCGGACCGGGATTTGAACCCCAGACCTCTGGATTGACAGTCCAGTGTGTTAACCACTGGACTACCCCGCCACTCTAGTATGTAGTCTTGCTATAGAAGCTTGCTTGTATAACGACGTTGGTCGAGTGGCTGGCTTTGTCACAAAGCAACGTACATCGCGGTTAGAGCCTGGATCTTAGAGCCGCGATGGCTTAACTCCGTGAAGGACCCGGTAAACGTTATACAAATAAGGCATTACTTTATACAGATTAATGTCAGTAAAATGTCGAGCTAGTCCGAGTTTAAAACCTACAACACAAATCTACTGCAAACTACCTAGAAAACATCCCGGCAGAAACATTGAAATTCGACATAAGTGAAAGTATGACAAAAATGTGACAAGTATAGAAATTGCTCTCTATGGGCAATTTCTCATTTTCCTTTAATGTTTTCAAAAAGCGTCTCCAGTAGATGTTTCAAAATGATTCTGCGTGTGTGGGAAAAATGTCTCACAGCTTCCATCCGAACAGATTTAGTCTTATATGGTACTGATCGTTGAATTCAGAGTTTAGAGTAAGGTGTTTGGTGTAACTCATGCAGTTTTACGGTGCGAACATAACCTATCACTGATTGTTAGGCAAACGGTGCGCTCAGAGAGCTTTAACCCTTTCCCTCATACGACAATTCTGCAGCAGACGACTTTGAACATATTTTGTCAAAAAGTGAAAAATCTCTGTAATTAAATGGATAACCTATGACTAAAAGTGGAAAACATTGTGGCAAAAGGAGAAATTGCACGTTTTGTGCAATTTCTTCTTTTGTCACTATGTTTTAAAAAAGCTGTCTGCTGCAGAGGCGGCAGAAAGCGTCTATATGAGGGAAAGGGTTAAGAACTAACAATCATCGAACGTGTTAGGTAGATACTGATACGCTCCTGGTTTAATTTTTAATCCAGGACGCTTTTGCAATTAAATTAAAAGTAAATTGAACCTAAATCTGGATCTTTATGGTCGCATTGCATCTGCATACGAGAACAGTGAAGACGCAGTTGGGCCGGTGCGTATGTAAGCCAGGAGTGGAAGTTCAAGACTGTACTGCGTATTGCATCTACATAGTTACAGTAAAGACTCGGGTATGCCGGTGCGTATGTAAGCCAGGAGTGGAAGTTCAAGACTGTACTGCGTATTGCATCTACATAGTTACAGTAAAGACTCGGGTATGCCGGTGCGTATGTAAGCCAGGAGTGGATGTTCAAGACTGTACTGCGTATTGCATCTACATAGTTACAGTAAAGACTCGGGTATGCCGGTGCGTATGTAAGCCAGGAGTGGATGTTCAAGACTGTACTGCGTATTATATCTACATAGTTACAGTAAAGACTCGGGTGAGCCGGTGCGTACGTAAGCCAGGAGTCGATGTTCAAGACTGTACTGCGTATTATATCTACATAGTTACAGTAAAGACTCGGGTGAGCCGGTGCGTATGTAAGCCAGGAGTCGATGTTCAAGACTGTACTGCGTATTATATCTACATAGTTACAGTAAAGACTCGAAAGACCCGTTGCGTACGTACAGTCTCACAAGCGTCTTCACTGTCCGCTTTTATGTTATAAAGATCTGAATGCACCTTCTGATCGTCTGCTGCAGAATTGTCGTATGAGGGAAACGGATTCGTTCATATAGACGCCTTTCCGAAGCTTCTGAAGCAGACGACTCTTTTAAACATTGTGACCAAAGGAAAAATTGCTCATAATAATGCCACAATGTTTACAACTCTATTCAATAATCATACTTCCATATATGTCCTTTTCATACATTTGAAGGATTGTTCTTAAAGTCGTCTGCTGCTGATATGTGGGAAAAGGTTAAATGATATCAGACCGGAAAGGTAGTAAGTAACATTCTGATGAAAAAAAATCCATTTCTCCGTCTGTACTTTTTTATAATTTCTTTATTTTCTATAATTTAAACATACTGTTTGTTGTTTTATGCAATAAAGTATTTTTAATATTATATTATTATTATAGTAATAAGTCCCACATTATCAAACGAGGCTCATGTTGTTGTGTTCCAGCGTGTTCAGAACTATATATCTGCCTGTCAGAGATTTGACTATTGATCTACAATTGTAGTGAGGACTACGTTTCCTTGTTAGGTGTGGGGGTGACCAAGTGACGCAAAGCAAAACAAGATAATATACCAAATTTTCAACGTTTTCATCTTTCAGTTAATACTATGATTATCAAATCTATAACACTAACTCTAATTGGCAAATGTGTAAATGTGTAAATTTAAATAAAACCAACAAGGAGAAGAATTAATATAAGCATATTTTGCTTGTTTTCTGATCCATTCATCTACTACTTTGTAACAATGCCAACATAAACTTGTATATTGCTTTAACGAAATGAATA
Source organism: Serripes groenlandicus (assembly GCA_031761405.1). Lineage (NCBI taxonomy): Eukaryota > Metazoa > Mollusca > Bivalvia > Cardiida > Cardiidae > Serripes > Serripes groenlandicus. The sequence goes on from JASEVX010000007.1 coordinate 79,469,747, forward strand.
ACTATGTTTAAACTAAACGAGGCTGAAATGTTTACCTTTGTCAAAGATGATATTAATGTCGGCTTCAGGGTTCAAACTAACACTGGTTTTGCCAGATTCCTCCAGTTCAGGAGTACCAAAAACTACGCGGTTTATTTACAGAGAAATCGTACTGAAAAAAAAAAAAAAAAATAAAAGGATATTTAAAAAAAAGCATTTACAGTCAAGCCTGCGTCCCTTTACCTCATACGACAATTCTGCAGCGGACGACTTTGAAGACATTTTGTCAAAAAATATAAAATCTCTATAATTGAATGGATGAACTAATTACTATGACTAAAAGTGGAAAACATTGCGGCAAAAGGAGAAATTGCTCGTTTTGAGCAATTTCTTCTTTTGTCACTATGTTTTCAAAAAGCTGTCTGCTGCAGAGGCGTCAGGAAGCGTATATATGAGGGAAAGGGCTAAATACCACGAGCGGGTAGACAACAATCTGGTTTTTATAATGTTTTCAAAAGTAGACTGCTGCAGAGGCGTCAGAAAGCGTTTGTTAAAAAAAGATAGTGTTAAATCGATAAGGAGAAAATCATTACTCATAAGATCTATAGAGGATTTGATCTGAAAACAAAATGACAAAAGCAGTTGGCCTATTGCTTATGGCATTGTCATATTGTTCTCTAGTCTATAATATGAACACCACAAACTATTGAAATTAATCATTTTTGGTATTGTTTAATTGTCTATCTTTAACTTCAAAACAAATAAACACATAAACAAATCAAAGTAAACACATTTCTTAATTGTTTCGCCGCAATAGGCCTAAATTGAAAAGTTTTTCGTTGATGAAAGTGTACGTAATATTTGAAATGCTATACATCGCTCAAAATGTTCGTAAAGGAGCACAAAATGCCAATATAAATGCTTAACTCACTTCATTCTAGGTATGGTTCTGGGGCCCGTTTTATCAACGGTCGTAACTCGGTCTTAACTAAGATTGTCGTAAGTTTGGACGTAAGTCCGGAGTTACGTCCGATTACCGTTTTATCAAACAATCGTAGCTAAGATAGTCGTAAGTTTGAATCCGGGTCAACTCGGCCTTGGGTCAACTCGGGGTGAGTCAACTCGGCCAGGTCAACTCGGCCAGTACTGAATATGCATGTAAAAGGAGAATATGTATTTTATAAGTTGTATACGTCAATTGTATTGATGCTGTTTGTTGATGTTGTAAAGGTAAATTGTATAATTATAATAAAAGATTGTTTGTCACAGTGTTACATATCAACGATAGTTGTTATTAAAATTATAATTTATGTTGTTTGTTGTATATAATAAGTAATAATTACAATTATAATTATAGCTAATCATATTATTAAAGAAAAATAGTTTTTCACAGTTGTTTGATGTTGTTATTAAATCTATCTAGTATCTACTCCAAAATTCTTTAATAATTGAAGTTTGACTGACTTTATAGAATCGTGATTTTTGCCATTGAGATGTTTATAACGAGTTTGAGTTTGAGTAAGTATATATCCCGAAAGCAAATAAAAAATTCTCATTATACAAACCTAACTTTGATTGTGCTAAATGTGTTCAGAGAAAATAACTTTATAATATTTAATTTTCATCCAATTGTGCGTTGTAGTGTGTTTTTGATTTTGCGTGATGGTGTTGTGCATATCATGTTCGCGTGCGGTTCGTGAGAGACAGCAATTTGTGTAGTGTGACTGGTGTGGCAGATGGCAGCATCGCACGTGCGACACACAGGTAGGGCTAATTTTATCTATAAATCTATACGCTATTTGAGTTTTTTAGTCTCCTTTTCAATATATTTTACTGTTTTGCCGAAGTCATACTTAATAAGAGAACTTCCTTAAATTTGCATTATTGTACTGGTTTTAATACGGAAACCCTGTCTCTAATAAGCAGAATATCCATAGATAAATTAGTACATCCATCTAATCGTAAATCATTGTCATAATCGTTGAAAACATTGCAGGAAAACGTGTATTGTATAATTTATCCATTTATTACAAGTATTGTCATAATCATTGTGGACAAACGAGCTTTCGCCTACATATAACACATCTGCAGCAGACGTCTATGAAAATGTTTCGGAAAATCGCTAATAATGTGTTTAGGATCGTACAGAATTGTCATAAACGTTGCAAACATTGTGGAAAAACGTATAAGTTCGTAAATCATTGTGGAGAAACGAGTTAAACCTTCGCTTACATATAACAAATCTGCACTAGACGTCTATGATAAGATTTCGGAAAATCCCTAATAATGTGTTTAAGATCGTAAAGAATTGTCATAATCGTTGAAAACATTGTGGAAAAACGTATACGTTCGTAAATCATTGTGGAGAAATCTGCAGTAGACGTCTATGATAAGATTTCGGAAAATCCCTAATAATGTGTTTAAGATCCCCTTTTCACTCGTTTTCCTTAATTAAACAATGATAATCGTGTATTCATTTTCTTTTTCATTTCCCCTTTTCACTCGTTTTTCATGAATAAATATACCCACTGCATTATAAAATGTAGAAAAGGCCGAGTTGACCCACCCGAGTTGACCCAAGGCCGAGTTGACTCATGGCCGAGTTTGTAAAAGGCCGAGTTGACCCGTGACCATAAGTTTCGGGTGAAAAGTTACGACTGCTCGGAGGCAGTCTTAAGTCGGTGAAAAGTCGCAAATATGGCGGCGATCAGAACATAATCCGTCGACTCAAAACTATTTTCGTCTCGTCTGAATTGCCAGAGACAATCATGGTGTTTTTATGTGGTGCCGTGGTGTTCTTTCGACGAACAAATCCGAGTCGGAGTATTTCAAGGATCGAAAACACACTGGTTAGTCAAAAGACGACGACATTCGACCAACTACCAGCAGCCACACAAATGTCATCTGAGAATTGTTTTTAAATGTACGTATACTCTATAGTATGTTGAAATAAAATCCCAAATTTAATAACTTGTGTATAGGTTGTGTTTAGAACATATCTAGGTCAAATTATCTAAGGGACGGTACTCTCAGTTTACAGTTCTTGGCCGGTCAAATATCGAGTTCAAAAACGCTAATGCTGCGAGAAGATCATTATTAACTACAGATAAGTTTGATTGATTTCTGTAGGATTCTTTAATAGTATGAAATCATCAATTAGTGTTTGTTCATTTTAACATGCTTAATTTGTTTAAACGCCACGGGTATGTTGTGTTTAGGAAACTATACGATCCGTACCCAAGATTGAACGTACCGAATGTCTCATGAGTAAGACTGTTCATCAACTCAGTCATCTTAATTCAATTATTCATGGCATACTACAAATGTCACGAATAAAGACATATATATTTTTTCATTCTTTCAATAGCTCTAGATGCATTGAAAATGTTGGTCAATTTAGATAAACACTCACTGTATGAGAGGTTGTTGTTTATTATGATTATGAAGTTTTAGTTGGCATGCTTATGTGTGATACAAGGCATAACGTTAGCACAGAATACAGACAAACTAAACAAATTGTGAACACGTTTAATCATGTGAATTTCATAGACTTTCAATTTGACAACTACTTGATCACACACACATGAATACATAATTCGAACCACTACCCTTGAAAATGAGTGGAAATACATACAGAATCTCAGATGTTATCAGTGTACCCGTCTCACACAAGTCTGATATTATATCCGTTATGAACATAGCAAAACTCAGTCGGTAGAGTATCCGCCTTGAAAACTAGAGATATCAGGTTTGAGCTCCAGACTGGCTGCATGTTTTTCTCTCTCTGTGTCATATTAATAAAGCAATGAATGGTCCTGTTACCAATTTAATATCTCGCAATTATTTTACTTACAGACTGACTAGTTAATTGGTCTATTCTACCATAACAAAGAGACATGTTAGCTATTTGACAGATCTTATTCCAGACTCCCAGAGGCAGTTGCAGACTTGCAAGGTATGAGTTTGGTGGATGTTTAAAGTCTTTCCCCACGTGTATACAAACACTTTATTACCCCTCTGTAGCAAACAACTTTTAAAATCATTGTGGCAAAAGGAGAAATTGCTCACAATGAACAATTTCTCAATTTGCCACAATGTTTTAAACTTTATTCAATGAGTGTTCTATCATTTCTTGAGAGTTTCCATATTTTTTAGATGATTTCAAAGTCGTCTGGTACAGATTTTTTGTATATGGGAAAGGGTTAAACTTTATGAAGTTGTATATATATATATCTTCAAATTCCATGACTGTCATGTCATGCCTATGATTATTGAATTAAATTGATTAGTTGTTTGATCTTTAGTTGACAAACATATACAGGGATTATACATCATATCTTACCTCCTTGCATTGAATTGTTATGCAACTCTTCCCAACTACCGCATCTCTTCAAATGATAAAGTAAGATAACTCTATTCGGCATTTAATGCAAGTTATGGCCCTTGTTTTATATACAAGTTATGGGTAAACGTTTGCGTGCATCTACATTAAGAGTCCATATATCTCAGTAATTGCTTAATGCATTGCATTGAAACTTTATACAACCCTTCCCAACCAGCACACCTATTTAACTAATCAAAAAGTATAACACAATCCTGCATTTAATGCAAATTATGGCCCTTTTTTTACTTAGAAATTCTGGTTAAAGTTTTGCTTACAACTACATTAACAGTCCATATCTTAGTAACTAGTTAATGCATTGTATTGAAACTTTATACAGCCCTTCGCAACTATCATACCTTGTATGAAAATAATTAAATTATATAAATCTATTCTGCATATAATGAAAATTATCACCTTTTAAGAAATTCTGGTTAATGTTTTGCACGCAACTGCATTATAATCCATATCTCAGTAGCTAATACGCGTTGGAATAGTCGAGCAGGCTGTCTTATGGACAGCTCTTGTTTTGTGTCTTGTTATAAGACTCAATAATACTGATTTTTGTTTTTAAGCAGATAAATCTCAGAATACTAATTCAAACACATACTAGAATGAAATTTGATCTGATTTTTCAAATAATGTTCATTAACTTTTGCAGCTACCAACTTCTGAAAACATTATGAGAAAGGAGGGGATTTTATAACATGAGCAGGCTATCCTTTGCCTACAATAATTTCAGCAGTTTTACTTTGCCTTTTAATATGCTGATAACTGTTCTTGCCTTATGCAATCATTGTGGCAATTATTGTGTGCAAATTTTTCCTTAAAAAGAGGTAAGATGCCTACAGTTTACAATTGTAAAACACCAACATATTTTATTTTTATACTTTTATTTTTTCAGCCTCACTCACTGCCTGGAATATTTCCCAAGATGAAGATCACTGTTCTTTCTACTTTTGGTTCCATTGTTCATTTATTGAGGGAAATAAGTAAGTATTAGTTATAGTTATATATTATTATATATAAGTATATAGTTATATTCCATCTATAGATATGAACTTTTTCAAATATTTAGACAAATTTCAATGCATTTGCAGCAGACAACTTTTTCAAATATTGTGGCGATAAGAGAAATTGCTCAATTTGTGTGTATTCTGATTTTAGCAGAAAACCAGACGGATTTGAACCAATACTGTTCAGAAATGCTATAAAGTCATACATTTTCTCATAAACAAAATAGATGACTCTATGATGAGCTTTATTATCAATGGTTTCTTATGAGAAGTAATATTTTGATTCATTTAATTGATGCTATATAACCCTTTCCCACATGTCAACCAGGTTTCATTTCATCTTCTCATGTTGTGAAACGTTCTTGAGGCTTTTTCTATGTAGTCCCTTATTGGGCGCCATTGTAACAGTCCTAAAAGATCCGACCTGATCAGGGCACGAACCTTGGACCTTTAGATCCGAAGGCGAACGCTCTACCACGTCGCAATAAAAGCTAGCTCTATAGCAAGGCAGTATAAGTGTCCCCTTATACATATACCTAGGCTACACACATATAGAAGCTTTCTGATGCCTCTGCAGCAGACGTCTTTTGAAAACATAGTGACAAAAGAAGAAGTTGCTCAAAACAATCAATTTCTCCTTTTGCCACAATGTTTTCAACACTCTTGTATATTCATACTTTCTTATATTAGGGGTAATTTCAATCTCATTGAAACAAGACCTACTCTTCACAATGTTCTCAACTATTTTCAGTTGTTATACCTTCATATAGAGATTTTTATTTTATTTTACTAATTGTCATCAAAGTGGTCTGCTGCAGATTTGCTGTATGTGGGAAAGGGTAAACTCAAATGCCTTTGAGGTGTGAACTTGACTGGTCTACTGCAGATATATTGTACTTAAATTGGACAAGGTTAATTATAATATATATTTTAAATTTGTCATAAATTATTGAAGAAAAAAGTAATCTGATTTTTAGCTCCACTGGCGAGCTTATGTCATGGTGAATTGTCCGTCATGCGTGCGTGCGTTAACTTTTTCCTTTAAACGACTTCTTCTCACAAACCACTAGGCCAATTTGGTTGAAACTTCATAGGAAGCATCCTCTCAATGTCCTTTCTTAAATTCCTTCAATTTTTTTTTATCCATCCATAATTCTGGTTTCCATGGCAACCAAAAGAAAAAAATAGTGAAAACTAAAAAAATCTTCTTCTCTGAAAGTGTCAGGCCGATTTTCAAATAATTTTGTAGAAATATTCCTTGGGTGACCCTTTAAAAGATTCCTTCAAGAAATGTTGATTGGTCGAAAAACATGGTCGCCAGAGGGCGGGGCTATTTTGCCTTATATGACCATAGTGAAAACTTAAAAAATCTTCTTCTCTGAAAGTGTTGAGCAGATTTTCAAATAATTTTGTAGTAATGTTCCTTGGATGACCCTCTATCAGATTCCTTCAAGCCATGTTGATTGGTAAAAAAACATGGCCGCCGGAGGGCGGGGCTATTTTGCCTTATACGGCTAAAGAGAGAATTAAAAAAAATCTTTTCCTCCGAAAGTGTCAGGCTGATTTTTAAACAATTTTGTAGAAATGTTCCTTGGGTGACCCTTTATTAGATTCCTTCAAGAAATGTTGATTGGTGGAAAAACATGGCCGCCAGGATCGGGGCTATTTTGGCTTATATATAGCTATAGTGTAAACTTAAAAAATCTTCTTCTCCGAAAGTGTTCAGCCGATTTTCAAATAATTTTGTAGAAATGTTCATTGGGTGACCCTCTATCAGATTCCTTCAAGCCATGTTGATTGGTCGAAAAATATGGCCGCCAGAGGACGGGGCTATTTTGCTCTATATGACCATAGTGAAAATTTAAAAAATCTTCTTCTCAGAAAGTGTTGAGCAGATTTTCAAATAATTTTGTAGAAATGTTCTTTGGGTGACCCACTATCAGATTCCTTCAAGCCATGTTGATTGGTTGAAAAATATGGCCACCATTGGGGTGGGGCTATTTTGCCTTATATGGCTATGGTGAAAACTTAAAATATCCTCTTCTCCGAAAGTGTCAGGCCGATGGTGGTTGGTAAAAAATATGGCCACTAGGGGGCAGGGCTGTTTGGAGATTTGATTTTTGCCTTATGGCCGTTGAGCAATACTGGCCCTCTTGGGCCTCTTGTTTTTAGAATTCAGCTGATGCATAGATTTCTTTCGTAGCTTTGAATTTTGATGTATTTATTCAATATGCCATTACAAATTTCCTTTGATAAATGAATTGTTGAATTTCACAACTTAATTTTTCAGGTGAATACTGATAAACAATACAACATACATTGTCGTTGGTTATGTCACCAATACAGAAATAGCCTGACAAGGTGTTGCTACTAGGATATCAAGTTTATGTTACCATTTGATTCAAGTGACTGTGAAACATCCTAGTGTAAAGAGCTTCCAATTAAACAGAGAAGAAAATGAAGCAAATAATGTTGACTACAGACAGTTGATATGATTTGGACCTATAAAGTATTCTAAGCAGTATAGAGAGAACACAGACATGTATGTCAATGTTGACAAAACAAATTAGGACAAATCAAGAAAAACATAAATTGCTAATTACAGGCAATTTCTATTCGTTTCATAATGTTCTGTGCTTTGTCCACGATTTGATGCCACGGTCATACCAACAAACTTGTAGTTGTGTATTCTCTAGCTGAGAAAGCATTATGAGTGATGCATCAATGTCAGGATGAACTTTCTGTTAGCAATAGTTAATTATCTAGGAAATGTGATTTGAATAAAATGTAACCCTTTCCCTCATACAACAATTCTGCAGCAGACGACTTTGAACATATTTTGTCAAAAATTAGAAAAACTCTATAATTGAATTGATAACCTATGATTAAATGTGCAAAACATTGTGGCAAAATGAGAAATTTCTCGTTTTGAGCAATTTCTTCTTTTGTCACTATGTTTTCAAAACGCTGTCTGCTGCAGAGGCGTCTTCATTAGAGAAAGGGATAAGCAAAATCAAACACTTGCCATCTTAATTGATAACAAACCTCCCCTCATACAGACATATTTTGAATCCTCTGTAGCAGACAATTTTTTAAAACAGTGTGCAAAAGACAAAATTGCCCATAATGAGCAATTTCTTCTTCTGTCCCAATGATTTAAACTTTATTCAATAATTATACTTCGACTTATACAGATATTTGTCCAGATATTTTCAATGTCATCTGTTGTGGATATGCTGTATGTGGGAAAGGGACAATGTCACATGTTAGAGCCAATGACCTGAGGACTTTTGTCCGTCGGTAAATGTTTGTTCAAATAATATATCCTAAACCACTGGACCAATTTCAACTAATTTTAACGGGAATGTACCTCCAATGTTTTTGAGTTTAAATTCAATGTAAGAACATTGATTGCTGCAGCATCAGAAAGGGAGAAAAGTGCATGGATAAGAAGCAAGTCGTTAAGAAGGACTGTAAAGTTGAGTATTGGTGTGAGAAAGCCAGAATGGCCACTATGATACGACTGGTTTTTTTTTTGAAAACAGCATTAAAACTCAATAAATGAATTAATCCTTTGGTAAACCTCTGAAAAAAATAATAAAGCCAGCTCGATAGATTGGCTTTCCAATACTTGTTAAGGATTGCCTTATTTAAATGTCATTTTTCAAATGCTGTTTAATTTTCGGATTTTACTATTTGAAAATCATAAATTAATATGAAATTTAATTTAAATATGTTTCATCCTATTTTATGGATATCCTTATTTCTCAAGATATAAAACATGTATTTGGTTAACCCTTTCCCCCATACAGCTGACCAATTTTAATACATCTAGTCAAAAACATTGAATATCTTTTTAAAGGAAAGAAAGGTGAAAACATTTTGGCAAAACGTGAAATTGCTCATTTCGGGCAATTTGTTTTTGTCACAATATTTTCAAATTTTCAAATTTCTTTTACATCAGAGGTGTCAAGTTGTGTCTGTATGACAGTATAAAACACCCTTTGAAAAACATGCAATACATTTAAAGCAGAGTGGTTTGAAAACATATGCAAAACTGGAAAATATCTATAAATGAAAGATTACAGGTTATTTGGTATGTAGTTTATTAAAAGCAAATATGAGAAATTGCTCCTTTTCAAAATGCATTTGTATGAGGAAAGGGCTATAATGAAGACAAAGATATACACATTGATATTCGCACTGTATGCATGTACTGTACTTTTATTTTGACAAATTTTGAATAAAATTAATTAAACCATATTTAATGAAATTTCAGTATGCATATCTCCCCAAATATCTTACATTGATGCTCAATTATGAGTTTACAAGTTGAAGTCACCTGAATATTGAAACTTTTTATCATGTAATTTTGAATATTTTAACAATGAAGCACATGTATATAGTTACTTTATCATGCTATATCCTGTCCTAAAGCAATTGAAGTTTTGTGAAACAAGGTGAAAAGTGACTGCTATGTCTCACTCCACATTCATTGGCGACACAACTTACCCATTCCTTCATACATCATATCTTCGTATGACATTGAAAATGTCTCGGCAAAAAATTACACAAACTAAAGTACATTTAATGAATACATTTCATTAATTTCTCCTTTTGCCACAATTCAAATGTTGTCGTCTGCTGCAGATACTTCAATATGCGCCTTATGTTCGAAAGGGTTAAAAACGGTTTTAGTAATATGTAGTAGCATTACACATTGAAAGAAAAAGACAAATTGTCCAACAAGTCCCTCTTTTTCAACAATATTATCTGTTGCAGAGGTGTCAAATTAGGTTCTATCAGGGAAAAGAGTTAGTCTCAAATACAATGTATTCCATCAGACCAAGAAAGAAAATATGTTTTGGGTTCAAGAGAAATTTCTTTATTAACATATTTACAGCAAAATTTCATATGTGTTGTACAAATGGAATATATCAACTGAGAAGCCTGTTAATATGACTGTTTCAAGATATCATCTCCTTGGGAAAAAAAGAGAATGTTAATTGTTTTAGATGGTTAAATATGGGTATTTGTTAAAATAATGTCTTTACCTTCTCCACCGTGCAGACGATATTTTGAAATATTTGCAGCTGATAACATTTTAAAACATTGTAGGAAAAGGATTGTTTCTTTCAATGGTGTTTTATGTCACTTTCAAAATTGTTCATGCACATCACAGCGTTTCCTGGATATATTACCAGTACAGCTGGTAAGCTTTTCCTGACAATAGTGCATCAGTTGTAATGTTATCTCCTCAAACATGATCACCAAAGAGGGAAGTGAATTCTATCATTTTTAAAGTTTTTTGTATGAACAAATCGGTGATTGAACCGTGGTCTCCCATTCATGAGTCTGACATGCTAACCACTGTGGTGTAGTAAAAGAAGAAATTGCTCATTATCCTTTTCCCACATACAGGAAATCTGCAGCAGATGACTTTGAAAACAGCTAGGCAAAAGTATGGAAAATATATACAAATGATGATGTCATTATTGAATAGAGTTGAAAATATTGTGGCAAATGGAGAAATTGTTCATTATGAGCAATTTTTCCATTTTCCACATTGTTTTCAAAAGTCATTGTCTGCAGATGCATCGAAATGCGTCTGCAAGTGGGAAAGGGTTATGAGACAGACAGAGCAATTTCTCTTTTTCAAACAATGTTTCCGAATTTATTCTAAAAATGCACCGTTATTAAGAGAGATTTCCTATATTTACCTACTAGAAGATGTTTCAGAATCAATATATGTATATATATTTATTTTAGCAAAAAATATGTACAATCCATCAGCATACATATATGAATGCATTTGACAATTTAACAATTTCCGGACAAATTATATAGAGGACATAATTAACCCTCACCCTGATACAGACGACATAAGACGCCATTGCAACAGACTAATTTTGAAAAACTAGGCGGGAAATGGAAAAAATGCTCATAATGAGTAATGTCTCCTTTTGCGGCAATGTTTTGTCCTCTATTCAATAATTCAACTTTCATAAATAAAAGATTGCTATATTTGTGTTCTGCTGCAGATTTACTGAATGTGGAAAAAAATTCTATATACATTTTGTGAGTGATGAAAGATTGATTGATTGATTGGGGTTTAAACGTTAACGCCGTTTTCAATAATTGTTCAGTCATATATCGACAGCCAGTTCACCTTCTCACTCTATTCGTAGCTTTCTTATACCAGTACTCAACACAACATACTTTCCAAGCAAATAGCTGCTAATCCACATAGACTGTAAGCCCATTGGTGAAAGACGAATGACGCATGACACAATGACTTCTCAAACGTTGGCCGAGCTGGGATTCAAACTCACAACCCCTGGCTTGACAGCCCGCGTCGCTATCGACTGAGCTACCATGATGAAATTGAATGAGAATATATGCACACTGAAAATCAAAGAATACATGTAATAAATAAAACAAAATGTATAATGGAATTAAAACCTAAAAACCTACCACAAACCATGGAGAAATATATATTTCAGAAAATCTTTCAAAATGAAGTTACAGAAATTCAACAGAAATTCTAGATAGCTTTTCTAATATGAAAGCAGTGTAGAAAACATTGATAGCAAATGAGAAACTGATTGTTTGAGTAATTTCCAGGATTATTGAAAACAAATTTATTCAGAGTTGTCAAAAGTATAAGAAACACTTCAAAATAGTGTATGAAAGCAATATTGACATTTTACAGAGCTTCTAAGTACATTTGTTTGAATCTTCACCATTGTTTTTCCTGCGCCATCATACTTGATACAGTGCACACTTCTGCTGCTTATTGGAAACCACGTGACCCTGAAATAATTAAATTGACAATTGAGTTTTATACACGAAAAACTGTAGGAAATAAGCTTATTAATTGCACGTAAGAAAGTTAATAAATATATTTCACTTGTCAATACTCGGACTACATAGAAGTGTCACTATATCACGACAGGAAAGACACAAAACATTTGCAAATGTCTCTGGTTACACCAGAAACATCCCTGGTAAGACCAAAGTAAAATGCTGTAAGTGTTTTGTTCTCTGCTAGACTCTACGTCCTACGTCCTTGTAAATTTAACCTTCGACATTTTAGGATCAGAATTTTGTTCTCAGTAGTAAATAGTATAGCCCCATTGAACTAAAATTATCAATACCAATGTACTAAAGACAAGGAAGAACAGCAGTGAAAAATTAAGCCGATTACATTTTCAGTTTCACAATACGAAGCGTTCAACTTCAGATTTTATGAATCAGCAGGCGATACAAAATATTTTAATCGTGTACATTACCGTGAACACTGTCCGTATGAACTATTTGTTATCATTAAACATCAATCGTTGATGTCTGTGTAGACTTCGTATCGAAATTTGAGGCATGTTTACGTTTTCGAGGTGATTGCAGACAGCTTTTATTGTTGTTGTCGCAAAACCGGAAGCTGATATTTAGACTGGCTCGCAGTTATAAATAGACTTAAGACTTTTAAAATCTTAGCTGCGACTTTGAAGTTACGACCTCGTTGATAAAACGGTCTTAAGACCGATCGTAACTTCAAAACTTACGTCAGGTCGTAGCTAAGATCCGACTTTTTTGATAAAACGGGCCCCTGAGTTTTATTTTCTGTAAGTATGCAGCCGTGGCTATCGCATCAACATGTCGTTATAGAATTAACGTCGTTACTATGTCATCTGATCTCAACATTGACGTAAGACTAACGTAGCGTAATTGACGTCATCCGATTAAAAAAAAGGAAGATATAATGTGTCAGATAAATAGTAATACTAGTAAACAAATCGACGGCGAAGCCGGCGATGTTTCTCGTCAATAGGTAATGTGTATAAACTTTGCAAAACTTTGCTATACCGTATTTCCAAATTTTTTGTCCAGATTGGATTTTTCGATGCAGTCACGACAGAAATTATAGGAAACGTTAGTTTGACTTGTCACAAATGTAGCATAGAATCAAAATGATATTTGTTTACGCACAAGCAATACAGGAGAATATATATAATTTGGAAAAAATATGCCATCTTAGGCATCGCAATTTTTCGGAGCGCATATGGAAATTGGTGCCGCGTTTTAACCATTTCCGAATATTTCATCATCAATGTTCTAAGCGTCACGAAAGTTTTGGTTTTTCCAAAATTTACTGTCCCACGTGACCCCCAGAATCAGAATTGGTTTAGATATGAATGTGGTGTACATAACTTGTATGGTCACGTGTGAGTTTAGATGTAACCACATTTGGAGCGTTTTCTTCGCTTTTGAAGAAAAAAAATACATGATCAAATCAGTACTTAAGTTGAGGACAGTGAATGTGAAAACGAAAGGAATATTGTTAATGCTGAAATGACGTCGGAGACTGATCATGAAACCGAAAGTCTAGTGCTGGCTTCTACTTCTTCAGCCCATTCTAGCCATAGGTTTGAAGTCAACACTGCCTCTGGTTCTCTCGCTACAGATATAACTCATCCAAACGAAGAAACGGTTTCAGTGAAAACGGAAATTTCTGAAGTTACGACAAGTCAAACAAAAAGAAGGCTGATTCACATGGACAGTTTCGACTGTTTTGACAGAGCTGAAACCAGTGCAGGAGCACTCTCTCTAACTAACCAACATAATGGTAGTTTTCAACGTAGTACAATTTTAGTTCCTCGGGAGGCGCACAAGAGGAGGAAATTGGATGGGGATGTTCTTAGTGATCAAAATGTAGACAACTCTTCAGAAGATCGAAAACCAAGTACAAGCATTGTTAACAAAAGTTATGGCAGTAGTGAGAGTAAACAGATACCAAATCAAGGTAGTATTCTCAGTTTTATGAAATCTTCTAGTACACCCAATAATGAAGATTTTAAGGTTAAGAAAGAAGCTGACAGTGATGGGGATGTTTTACAAGGGTCTCAAGATTATGTTAGAAGTGTTACGTATTCACCTATCAACAAAATTGTTGACACAGGTACAACATACATTAGTGATTCCAGTGGATCCTACCCAAAAGTGATTTATGAAAAGATTAATTATTTTGAAAGACTTCCACAGGAAGTTCTTGAACATATATTTTGCCGGCTGCCTATGTTTGATTTGTGTTTGAATAGTAATAGGGTTTGCTCGCAATGGAATAGCATCATTGCCAATGAGAAGGTAAGCATTAATTTATGACTTATTCGTGCAAGGAATATTAGTTACCTGTTTCCACATGTAGCCTTCTTTCTCCTACATTCGGCCCTTGCACTCGTTACGTGACGTATAAGAAATACATTTTTCGAGCGAATTTTTTTGTCTGCATTATAGTGTTCCCACCACCTTTTCAAACTTTTTTGTTTTTGGCACCCCCAACTAACTGATAATTTTTATAAAGTGGGGGTCTTCTGAAAAAAGTGGGGGTGCCATTTTTTTTTACATGTAAGGTCGATGAGAACGAAGTGAAAATGTTAATAAACACACATAATCATATCACATTTATATTTTTATTTTATTTATATGGACATATCAATCAATGCCAGTTAAATTGCTAAAAGGAGTTGAAACAAATGAGCACTTTATCTTTTTGCTATTGTTTTTGTGGCGATTGGTTTGACATAGAACATCCATTTCTTCTATCGTAGTGAATACAACTTGGGAAACCTGAAATATACACGAGATCATTCCAGCCAATCGTATTTGCGATATGTAAATCAAAACTAATTTTAGACTTCCGAAATCCCAAAATGTATGCGGTAAACGGGGCCGTTAAATAGGCATGCGCACAAGACATGCATCGATTGTAAACTTCCGCTAATATTGCAAAACTGAAAGTATACGCCCAGCCACTCGGTAAATCCCGAAAATTCACTGCAATTACCGCGATTTGTCAAAGAAATAACCCTGTAAAAGATCGACGATTAGAAATGCGTATTATACGGCCCAACAATTTCACTCGCAAACACCATCCTCGGTACCCAGGCTATTCATAAAATATATGATACCCTGGGCAAATTGGCTGTACAAATCTCGTACTCATGAATAATTTATCAGGTGAATGCAGCCTTTTGATTGGCCGCATGACACAGACCTTTTGCGATACTAAAATTACAGTGTTGTTACGGAGGAAATCGTGGCGCATGTTTTACGAAATTTCGCTAGATAATTTGCCCAGGGTATCATATATTTTATGAATAGCCTGGGTACCGAGGATGCGCAAACATATGCTGGTGCCTGAAAACTCACCTCGCAATTTGAGATTTGCACTCGCAATTCGCGAGTATGCATGTTTAAATTAGAACCCTGTAAAAATGTATCGCATGGATAAATATATGAGAAACTCTTTGCTGTGTAGTAGATTTCCAAATAAGGAGATGTTTACTACAGCTTCAAGAAAGCGCGCGAAAAAAAAATCTGTATGCCTGCGAAAATATCACGTGGTGTTATTTCTTCAACAAATAGAAAGCGACTCCATTGGATGAAGCTCTCCTTTTAACTGTCTCGCGAGAATAGAATAGAATAGAATAGAATCATTTTATTTTTCCATTCATGGGCCATCACTGGCATACACATTATAAAATAATAATATATATTATAATGTAATATTATTATCATTAAACACAAGATTGATTTTGATTAAGTAACTATATACAAACAAAACAAAATGACTAGAACTATTTAAAACACTAACTGATACATAAACAAATATTCAGAACTGTTGACCCAAAAAGGGGATACAGACTGTTTTAGATTGACAACAGTTTGAAGGATAAACACAGTGACAAAACACAACAACTTGTGACTGCATTACTTATTACAAGCCTTTTAAAATATTAGATCTAAGACTATAACATTTTGAAATATATTCACAAAGCGCAACTATAACGTTTTTAACTTCATTTATAAATATCCATATATTTATTTTTTCATTTGACATTATGTTAAAATGAAATGAGAATTGCGACATTGTTTTAAAGAGTTCATTTCTTTCACTAGCAAAAGATGGACATTCTGTGACAAAATGTTTTTCGTCTTCTATTGATCCTGACTTGCAAAGTTTACATGTCCTTAAGTTAAGGGCCACTTTTTTATAGCGGCCCATTTCTATTTCTAATTTATGTGAACTAATTCTGAAATTTGAGAAACATTTTCTGATATTTTTGTCTTTTATAACATTTAAATAAGGTTCTCTACAGAGTCTATTTTTAAATAAAGCGTACGTACGTAATTTGCCTACATTATTAGACCCACAATTATTTATTGTTGTTTACCATTCTTGTTTGTATTTCTCAACAAGTTTTTGTTTTACAATGTTTTCTAACTTAGAACTTTGTAAACAAGAAATAGGTAAATTAAGATATTCTAACAAAAAGTATGTACTAGAGGTCCAACTTTTCTTGCTAATACTGTGCAAGTTATTACTTTCTTTAAATGCATTCTTTAACAGTGTGCTTACATGATCTGAATTTAAGCGTTTGAAATATTTTACCGAATTACAAAGAACATCAATATAAATTGGGTATCTTCCTAGTTCACCCATAACAGCTGAATTTGTTGCTTTTTTATGAACGCCTAGCACATATTTCAAAAATTTGACATGTAGTTTTTCATATGGTTTATCACTCAAAGACTTAGACATGTTATAAGTACCCTTTTTAAAACTACTTGTTGTTGTATCAATACTACCCCAAATTTCACTGCTATATAATAAAACTGGTTTTACAGTATGGTCAAATAAATGTAACATAGTGTCAACGTTTTGATGTAAATCTCCAAAGCTTTTTCGAAGTTTAAAATTGGCTTTAAGTACTCTCTTATATAGATCATATACACAGTGGGAGAAAGTACCTGTAGATGAAAATAATATACCAAGATATTTGTAAGAAGAGACATGTACTATCTCATTATTTTTAAAGAAGAATTTTGTACTAGACTGTCTACCAGATTTACTAAAGGTCATAATATTAGTTTTCTTTAGATTGACTGTTAAACCATTTTTGTCACAATAGGTTTCTAGTTTATTCAAACACTTTTTTAAACCCCTTTCAGTGGTTGAAAGTAACACTAAATCATCTGCATACATAAGACAACTTAAAGGCATATCATTAAGCAAAACTTGGTCATCAGTAGAATCAAAACATTGAGGTAAATCATTTATATATAACTTAAATAGGTGTGGGCTTAGATTATCTCCTTGCCTTAAACCAATTTCTTGAATAACTTTGTCAGCTAGTTTATCTTCTACTTTAACATGAATACAGTTTGCTTCATACATTGTTTTTAAAGTATTATAGAAGGGTCCACATATACCTATCTGGGTCAATTTGTAAAACATGACAGAATGGATGATAGAATCAAACGCCTTAGCAAAATCAACAAAGCATGCATACAACTTAGAGTTTTTACTTTGATATTTTTCTATTAGAGTTCTCAAAACAAACATGTGATCATCTCTTCTTGTTTTAGGTTGAAATCCTATTTGTGATTGATCAATAGTATTATTTATATCAAACAAAGTTTGTAATCTATTGTTTAATACACTGTTAAAAACTTTCGATAGACATGGCATAATGGAAATCCCTCTATAGTTTGATGGTTTGGTTGGATTATCACCCTTATAAATTGGTTTAATATATCCTATTTTCCAATCAGTTGGATATGTACCACTAGAGAGAATTGTGTTAAATAACTTGACAATACATGGCACTAAATAAGTTTGGCCAGTTTTAAGCATCTCATTTTTAATACCGTCTAGCCCAGATGATTTGTTATTCTTTAATTTTGAAATAGCTTTCATAACTTCTTTATCTGTTATTTTGAAATCTAGTTGAGTAAATGTTTTATTTTGTTCTGCTTCTAAAAGAAGTTTGTCATAATATTTATTTTGTGCCTTAAACTCATTTTTAACACTAAATAATTCGGAAAAATGGGATATCCAATTATCAGACGAGACTTTTATACTTGGATCAGAAGTATCTGCATCTTCTTCTTTTAATTCTTTTACAAGTTTCCAGTATTCACTTGGATCATTATTGTATAAATTATCAATTTTATTGATAATGCATGTTTTAAATTCTCTTCTTTTATTTTTACAAAAACGAGAATAGTTTTTTCTGAACTTAAAAAAGGAACCTCTTCGAGTACAGATTATTCCTTCTGATCAATTCTTTTCTCATGACATAAACGTCATTGTCAAACCACTTTTTCTTTGGTTGTTTTTTCTTAAAACGCACCTTTGTTTTCTTTTTTAATGACTGATTACAAGCTGTAAAAATAATGTCATTAAATTTATTCAGAGCTTCATTAACATCATTTGAAAAATTATCTTTTTTAAAAACAATCTATTTTTTGTAAAATATCACTAGACGAAAATGTTTCCATAAATTTAAAAGATGAATCTTCATTCCAGACATAAGATTGCGGCATGTCAGAGAGTAAAGATGTTTTGTTTTCTTCTGCATTAATAAAATTTGCATATAATTTTACTGTTAAATTAGCATGGTCATTTAACAGTGGGATATGGTTGTGAACTTTAAAATAAAGAACACTTTCGTACAAACATTCAGAAACAATACAATAATCTACTACACTATTACCATTATACTGAAAGCATGTATAGTTTCCAAAAGTATCCCCAAATGCTCTGCCATTCAGAACAATTAAGTTTGAAGCAGTACATATGTCAATTAATTCTTTGCCTCGAGTATTATAAATGGAGTCCTTACTGTATCTTGCTTTACTATTTTGACTACAAGTGGTATAGTGAGAAGTACGTACTTATTATCATTATCAATAAACCCAGTCTCACAACCAATACGGGCATTAGTATCTCCATAAAACATTACATCGCCTAATGCGCTATAGCTAACAATATCCTGTTCAATAAGGGATAAAGTATCAAGGTTATGCCTTAAAGAATAAGACGAATAATTTGGTGTAATATATGAAAAACAAAGATAAATGTCTCTTTCAAATGAGAAAAAATTCTTAGATAACTTTATCCATTGTATTTCACTTGATGTGTTGGGTAGGATGGTTACAAATTAGCAAAGGAACAAATGATCATGTGGTCAACATACTAGCTATAGTATTTGAGTGAGTTATTTATAGAAAGGTCTACAATTCTCGTGATTGTAAGCATTTCAGATCTTATTTATTCAGTGATTTTCTGTGCGCGACAGTCACGTATGCTCTCTGATTGATTAAAAAATGCTGGAGTGACTTGAAATCTGAGCGTAAAAAACGCACATATGTACAGACAGGACCAGGCGGTAGCAGCAGCATAACTCGTCAATGTCATGGAAGCGCTTTTCTAAGTTTACATTTTTTCTTCCGGTACTTCCCTTTATATTTTGGCAATATGAAACTAGGTCACGAACTGAGGAGAAAGCGTGTTGACGTTCTCGACCGATAAACAGGCATATATTTGAGACATTTTCAAAATATTTCTTATTTCTGTTTATGTTACCAGTTTATGTTGATACTTATCTAAAATAAGATAATATTTTGACCACTCGCTTCTTCATATCGAAATGTACATGCGCGAAAATCGATGTTAAAGGTCACGAAACTAGGACACAACAGGATATATAACAAATGTGCAGCAGATGACTTTGATAACACCTGGGCTGAAAGATGATATTGCAAAATTAGTTATTATGAGCAATTTCGGAAATTCACTCTGGACATTTTTTTCTTGTGCCATCACTTTCGCCAAATGAAAAATTCTGGAGCCACATTTTCCACAGACACTTGTTGACATAGTACTGAGCTATAACTCCTTTTACCACAGTGTTTCAACAGTATACATTAAAAGTGTAGCATTTAATAAAACAAAATTGGAAAAGTGACTTGTTGGTGGAGTTTGACTTATAGGAGAAAATTGATACAGTACCAGGGACGTAGATAAGACCTTGACAGAACTAAGATTATTTTCAGTAGGTTATTTGAAATACTCTGCATATATGTATTTTATCCATATTTACAAAAGATTCAAAAGCGATTGACAGAAATATGTTTATACTTGAGACAACATATTCAAGTGATGCCATAACACTTTTTAAATTGAAGAAAACATGCAAACTAAAAAGGTCACCGATTTAGGTCCCTCACCGAAACAGGGCAGTGTACGATACGAGTGTCAGTTTTACAAAAGAAGACATATTAAATAAGATTCAATTTTATTAACCAAAAAGTCCAATTTATCAGGTTCAATGATATATTTATTAAATTTTAAAATATTGTCAAAAACACTGACAGACAACAAAACATTAAATTTGTTTCATGTGTTCTGTTATTAATCGCAACATAGACGCCATCTGTATTCTGTAGCAATCTTCCCTCCTTCTTAGGAGAACCGCTTGACGCGTAAATAAATCCTTCACCACACAATCTTGATTTTTGCTCAATGTTAATCATGGTTTCCTACTTTGAGAATTAGAAATCGGAAAACAGCGTTGAATGTAAACATCTAGGTCGTCAGGTCATGAACGTCATTTCTCATTTCGTCCTACTATGACATCGCTAACTATTTAGTCATATGCTTTTTCCCTGCTAATTAGTTTTGGTGTAGTATTCAAATCCGTGATTGGGCATTTATTTTTCTCGGGAATCGTTTATAGTTTTCATTCCAAACAATGTCTTTGATATTACGAATATCATGTCGATCATGAAGGTGTTTCATATAAATTTGATAAACCGCATGATAGAAGTGCTCGTTTTGTCTTTAATTTGGATCTGAATTATTTCAATTAACTTGTAAATGGCGAAAATTGTGTTCCCAGTCTTTCCGAATCGGTTTGTTTATTACTGACGCGTTTTGGTTGGCTGAAACCACTCGATCTGACAGGTGGGTAACTCCGCCTACTGTTATTGATTTTTTTTGCCAAAATGTTTTCAAAAGTTGTCTGCTACAGTGTACCAGATTCGTCTTCAAGTAGGTAAATTTACTTAAAATAGCACAATTAGTTTTATGGTTTTGTAGAAGATACTCAGGAGATACTACATGTACCTAACTATTTACTTATGTATTATTGATGTACGAATGTACAGTTAGGCAGTTCTCTGATGAGAACATAAATTTAACCAACACAAATGTGATGTTTCTGAAAATTTAATTCAACAAACTACTAAAATGACTAAATGTCTAACAAGCTAAAGATAGGGCAAGAGTGTCCAGAGCAAGTAACAGACGATATTTATAAGAGTAGGTGAGCATGCATATGACAAATATTGAGGAAAACTAATAAATTTCCATAATGGAAGTACAATATACTACAGATATTAACAATACAATCACACAAAGCTCTATAATTGTAATTTACTTAATCCTTTCCCTCATATAACAATTCTGAAGCAGACGACTTTGAACACATTTTGTCAAAAAATGGAAAATCTCTGTAATTGAATGGATTTCCTATTGACTAAAAGTGTATTGTAGCTTAATTGCTACAATGTAACAACATTATAACTTAATGTTATTACTCACAGAACAGCTATCCAACGTGGTTCTGGTCCTGTGTAGTTACTTCTGGTTCTATATCTGTGCTATATCTGAGGCCGCGATCTCGGGGAGGATGTCTTATATACACCCGATGGTCGGGTGTTAATCACGGACCCGGAAGTCGTCTCCAGCGCAGATGTCGTCGCGCCGGATACAACACTCCTCCCTACCCTAAAAGCTGGGCCCGATCAGCGTTAATTATTAACAATAATAAATAATTAAATATTTACAATATATACAATACATTTTCTCCATCATGTAGGTAATGGAGATTAATTACTCCCATCTGAAGCTGTCAGTGACTTATGGAAACAAATCCTAATGGGAAGATTCTTCCGTCTTTATCAGACGGAAACATTTGTGATGGAGGGAACGTGAAGTCGTAAATTATTCCCCAATAGGTCATCGTAGTAAAGAGGACGGACTACAGAGAATACAAGCGGCGATCATTCTCCCTAGTCCACCTGAGAATATCAGAGACCGGGACTCCTCTTGCTGTATCTATCATTTGGGCTACATCCCCGACGAAAATCGGGGTGTTGATATTGGCCCGTCCCGCATTATTTTCCGCCATAGTGACAGGAGATAAATATGGCGAGTCGGTTTCCAACAGTAAACGTGACGGACGTATGGTACGAAGTGCGCCGGTCTGACTCTCGTTGAAACCAGCCACTGCCGCTGTAAACCCAAAATGACAATTCGGGAAAGTATATGTCCACGTAGCAACGACACCAGAATCGCCGGTAAAGCAATGAAGGTGATCTGGTTGATAACGCCTACAGGAGATGCAAAACTAATACCTGACCGGGGCAGGCGAAGCGCAATACCTTGCAAAATACTTCCTCCTGCCTCTTCCAGGTAGATACGGGCATTGTCCAATCCAGGCCTATCTCACCCATACAACCGCTTCCGGACTAGCCAGAGCCCTCCGTGAAAGCCCCAGCCTTTTGTGGTTGTACTCCAACAGTGATTTTCACGAGTGGATCCCTCGGCGCCTTGCATGGGTACGTTTCCGGGTCACAGTAAACAGCAACTATTCCAACCTACTTAACCGGAATGAGGGGCTGCACAAGAGATTTGTATTCCATCACAATTCGCAAAAGATCATCGCTCCGATATGATCGAAACTTACTTAGCTTTGGATTGTGAAGCACCTTCAAAGCAGTCCTGTCAAGGTGAAAATGGGTATCAATCGCCTCCAGTAACTCCCTACAATCCGTTATATCATTACTGGGCGTAGAGGTCATAGTGGGTGGGATAGGCAACGGCCCTTTTCCAGTACCATCAGGTGAGACCACAGCTCTCATCTCTTCCAAGAACACACCCGTCCTCGGCCCCTGACTGCCGATGCCCTCGTCCACTCTTTCTGACCTGGAGCAAAGAGAAGAAGAAGCAACTGCCCCCAGCCTCGAAAACACCCGCGCCCGATTCTCCCAATCAGCCTTAAACTGACGCCTATCCATTGCAGACAAAGAGCTCAGCAGGCTAACTAGGTCTCCAGTGAATAAGACAGGCCACAGAGTTTAACGGTCTTAATTTAAATTGGGCGGGAATAAGCAAGGGGTGCCTCAGCCAGCTTTCGCATTGCCTCTTGCATTCGGTCAGTTATTTCGGACTGAGTAGACAGCGTTCTACGCTTATTTAAAAAGTGCAATGCCTCTCTCAAACAAGATCCAGGTCCACAGACGAGTTGTGCCAGTTCACTTATGCAGTCAAACCGTAAGCCATGGAACTCCGGACTCATGAGCGGAGCATCTGATTCCCCATCATTAAGTAAGGATGGTAAGCGTTTGCTCAGCACATGCCTCCGAAGACATCGCAACGACCTACCACACGCCGGACACAAGGACGAACCCTCTTTTTTCTTAACCGTGACCAGCTGCACTGGCGTATTCTCTGAGGTGGGTTGCTGCCCCAGAAGTTGCCCGTCAACTCGTCTGATGCCCTTTGTAACCAGGGTTACTCTAAGTTCCGCTTTGATCCTCTCAACATCCTTTGGGATCATTGATACCAGACCGGATGAGACCAGGGTCACTTCGAGTTCCGCCGGTGCCGTAACCGTAGATGCCACAGGTTCGATCCTCTCAACAGCCTGTGGGATCGTTGATCCCAGACCGGAGGAGACCAAACCCATGGATTTCTTGGTTCCAGCAGCACGAATTGATTTCCTTCTACGTTTCCTACCTCTCGTTTGTTAAGGTAGAGGGGTTGCAAGGACCGGGAATTTCAGGTACGGACGTAGCCTGTTCAGAAACTTGTCCTTTCACCAATTTACGAAATTTCAAGGGAGGAAGTGTGTAATGCATTTGCAGAGAGTCAAACAACTCCCGGTGCCTCATTAGGTGGCCTTGTTTGGTCCTAAGTTCCTCCCTCGAGACCGCCTCCTCCATCCCATTACCTCCTAACTGGTTAGCCATATCTAAAAAATAGAACACAGTATTTACTTCCTCTTTTCTTTACACAGAGGACAGGCATATTTACTAACCTTCAAAGCATCATCTGAGGAGACGTTCACACAGGAACCATGATACCACTCATCACAGTCGTCACACTGTATCATGAATTCTCCCGTGTACGGCCTTCTACAAAGACAATATGGAGTGCTTTGATAGCCAGTGCTGTTGGGGACAAATTGTATCAATGCCTGGAAACTATCCTTGTATTTTGCTAACCTGGGAGGCAGTTGTCTGGTTTTGCAGAGGGCAAGTCTGTCATGATTGGCGATCATAATTGTATTTCTAACCTTGACCATTTAACCAGCAACTCGTTTCGGGTAGTGCAATATCTTGTCTGTTCTGGGGAAAGCGCAAAGCTGCCATATGCTATGACACGCTCGGCTCCCTCCTGTATCTGCACTAATTCACACCCAATTGCCACGTCGCTAGCATCGCAATCCAAAATTAACTGATCGTGCGTAGTCGGTAAAGTTAGTACCGGAGGTGACATTAAGGCCAGTCTAAGATTCTTGAATGCTTGAATTTGTCTGTCGGTCCATTCAAATTGCTGTTTTCCCATTACGTCCTAAAGCGGTACTGCGATTTCAGCGAAATTCTTTATAAATGACCTATGATGATTTGCCAGGCCTAGAAAACGTTTTTTGTGCAATTCGGGACCGGCCAATCTCTAACTACCTTAATATGATCCTCAGTGACTTCTAGCCCATTCTTGCTTACATCCCTACCCAGGAACTTTGTTTTCTTCTGGAAAAACTCGCATTTTTTTTCGGCTTTAACTTTACCTGGTACGACCGCATTCGATCAAACATCTTCACCAAGTTGTGAAGATGTGCCTCAAAAGATGCGCCCATAACAAGAATATCGTCTAGAAAAGCTAGGACGATATTCTAATTAAGGCCATGCAACACTAAATTCATAAATCAGGCAAATGTAGCGGGAGCATTGCAGAGCCCAAATGCCATGCGCACAAATTCGTACAGGCCGTACTTGGTTATAAACGCTGATTTCTTGCGGTCTTCTTTAGCAATTTTTATTTGCCAATATGCCATGTTAACGTCAAGCCGAGAAAACCATTCATTCCCCTGCAGAGTATCCATACATTCTTCTACATTGGGTAACGGAAATACATCCTTAATCGTGACATTGTTGAGGGCTCGGTAATCAAGGCACCATCGAACAGTCCCGTCCCGTTTGCGTATTAACAGCGGCGCAGCAGCCCAATCCGATGCGGAGGGCTGAATCACCCCAGCCTTAAGCATTTTTTGGAGGTGCGCATCCTCCTCCTCAACAAAACAGACGGGAGTGCGACGCATTTTTATTTTGACCCAACGTGCCTCGCCAGTGTTAATCTTATGTTCTACTTTAGTAAAATTGCCCAAATCAAACTCGTCCCTAGCAAAAACGTCCTGATTATACATGTCTACCAAGTGTTTGGGAATTTCTATCTCACTTAA
This sequence comes from Serripes groenlandicus, assembly GCA_031761405.1. NCBI lineage: Eukaryota > Metazoa > Mollusca > Bivalvia > Cardiida > Cardiidae > Serripes > Serripes groenlandicus. The sequence continues at coordinate 79,495,495 of JASEVX010000007.1, forward strand.
TTCGACAGTGTTCACCGATCTTATTCCCCCCGTGTTCGCATAGTGAGCCTGCGCTTTTTTTGTGTCTTTCTTTAGCGTTATATATTTCTATCTGTTAAACGTACGGTTTAATGCAATGTGCAGGATGCACACTACGTGATAACAAGATAGGTTTACATGTGTCAGGCTCTACCACATACCCAGGCATATATAATTCTTTATCTACACTGCAAATAACGTTCACGATTTTGTTTATATTGCAGTTTCAATTGTTGCCCATTGATTACCAACCAGGGAGTATCTTTTGAGCCGGAAGGAACTTCAATCTTAATACCATGGGTCCTCATGAAGTCGAGTCCCACCAACATCGGGTTCTCAATGGGCGCCACGTATAAGTTCTGAACATACTTCGTAGCTCCCAGTGAGATCCCTAAGGGACCTACCCTGAACCCGGTCATAGACAAATCCCTTCCAGCGGTATGCATTTTATTCCTACCTAGTATCTTTGGTACCGGTCTTAAACTATTGAAGAGATCATCAGAGATTATCGATACCTGAGCAGCCGTATCCACCACCGCACCAATCGTTACATTATTTACTACCAAATCAACACATAGACTTGTCAGTGGGTTGACCTGGCAGATTTCAATTTCATCCATTTCATCGAAGCTATCTAAATTCTTAGATTGTGTAAAGAGATCGGATACGGTCTGATCTAAGTCGATAGAAGGTAGATCGAGGCCCGAGTCAATGGTGGTAACTGAACGGGTCGGATTTAAGCCTCGCTGTCCGACCCCGAGTCGTTTAAAGAGACGTCCGCATCTTCGTCCGTCTGGATTTGCGACACTGACGCCTCTCCATATTTTAACCTCGGACATTTGTCACGAAAATGACCACTTTCACCACACGAAAAGCATGTCAGAGGAGCTGTTCGGCTAAGCCTTTTTACGTGTTTCTTTCCCTGCTGTGTGGTCAATTTTGCCAGTGTATCAATCACAAGATCGACCTTCTTCTTTATATTAGTGATTCTCCCCTCTAAATTTCTAAATTTGCGCTTTCTATCGGGGGCTTATCGTATGTGGATTTTGATTTCGGTTTAAAGTTACGTGGGGAAATAGCCCGCACGTCAAACTCATCATCACTGCTCTCTTCAGCAGAGCCAGTAAGCCTATCCACACACCGAATATCGGTACGATCCTCAAATCGCACTGATTTGGGCTTGCCATAAATCTGCTGCCTGTTATGCTGATAATTACGGAATTTTTCTATGGCTCTTTCTATACTTCTTGGACTCGTGTTAGCAGCATAAATGGCAGCATCTTTATCCGAGCAGCCCTGGCAGAACCCCTTTACTGCCATTTTGTACATATGATCGTCATCCATATGTCTGAATGCGTCATATGCCAGGTCCACGACACGTTGTCCCCATTCTGGGAGGGTTTCGTCAGACTTTTGCTTAGCCCTTTGAAATTCAAGAATCAGATTTTCCGTGATATCCCGAAAATTAAACCGCTGAGCAAACTTCTCTATCAGTCGGTCGTAGGACATTTCAGGGTCTCTTTCTACGACATGAGCGTAAAAATCGCTCGCTTTTCCATCCAACAACCAACATAGACGACGCCTCCGCTCGAATTGGGACCAATTCGATTCAGTGGCAAAGGTATTTCCACTTACGAGTTCCGTTGAAAGACAGTGATTTAGGTACACTGAAGGACCGTCTGGTTCCCTGGTCACGAGGCGTATATCCATAACGATCATCATCACCATCGGAATCAGACTGGCAATGCTCATACATAACGTCACGTGATTTTGTGGATCTCCTTCGCGTTTGTATATTCCTTGGCCTAAACTCAAAGGGCGAGTCCTGTGGACGCCTATTACGGACACGCTGTTCGTCAAATGAAACATGGCCAGGAACATGTTTATCATGTTCCTCTAAAATGTCCCTTCCCGAAGGGTATGGGAGATTGTCCATTCCCGCTGGTCTGTAATGCGAATCACTGACCTGCTGGAACTCATGTTTCCTAACCATGGGTTTATTGCAACCTAAATTATCCCTTCCCGAAGGGTATGGGAGATTGCCCATTCCCACGGATCCGCCATGAGGATCACTGACCCGCTGGAATTTGGACACATTACCTTTAACCTCAGTAGGTCCAGAGACGGCGGCTTGGACTTGATTAAGACCCATTATATTTCTTGATTCCCATGGTCCAAGGATACCGCAACATGACTCCTCCCGTCCCAAATATAGGAGACATGAGAAGTCTGATCCGTACCCATGGCTTCTGCAAATGCCTCTCGGACAGGGGTATGCCTGAAATTCCCAAATGATGAGGGTTCTTCCTCTTTCTGCCCAGACATGACTGGACCATTATCCCCATGGTGAGGCGATTTTTCAGGCCTACATTTCGGTAACCCCAGACGCCCATATGACATATTTTCATGCCCCCTCTGACCGTCTGATTTCCCTGAACCACGATTACTCCAATTATCCACTACCGCATCTAAAGCCAACTGATGTTTAGATTTGTCAGATTGCTCCTTAACATTCCCTGGGACTGAACTTTCAAAATCAAAATGGGCAGGATCAATTCGAGTATTTATCACTGAAAGAACTTAAGCAGTAATAGGTCGTTGCTTCCGCCTAAGACTTATAATCTTCCTAATAGCCCGAGGACCCATCTGAGGAATAAAGCGTAACTCCTCCGACGAACAAGTGTAAATATTTAATTTACCACTGTACGGATCAAAGGTTCGAACATCCTCTGCTCCGTTGTCGGAGACTTCCAACTCCAAGTCATGTGCTTTGGAAACTGACAGGACCTCGGTTTTGCCTGGCGGCAATAGTTCATTTAAAGATTCATTATCTTCGAATTTTGAAATAACTGACATCTTAACAGAATTTGAGCTGACAAAAAATGTACCGAAGCACCTAAACCGGTAATGTAATATTCACTTCCCGCAAGGAATGCTGGTAGCAAATAATTTTCCAACGAAAAAACGATGGAAAATATATAAAGTGGGTGTATTTTACCTTATATCTTACTGGTCAACCTTGATTAATAAATAGTCAATCTGCAATCGAAAAGAAAATATAGAAGCATGTAATTTATTTAAAGCAATGGTTTACGCATTATGCGTTACCCATGGATGGCTCGGCGTACTACAAATGGATCCTTTAAAGGCTGATTTAAGTGATCCCCAAAGTGTGCACCTCGCCTGCACCGTGCCAGCGTACTTCCACTATTACGTGGATACATGTTTAAAGTAGCCCGACCGGAACACCCGAGATCCAGACTCCATGGATTCTATAGAAAAACTAATGAATTAGTTCCCCGAGAGAGCATACCGTGCCCACCTGGCCAGCGTACTTCCACTTTTACATGGATACATGTTTAAAGTAGCCCGACCGGAACCCACGATATCCTCACCCCGCGGAATCTTCCTAAGAAATCTAGAGACCAATATAAAAAAAAAATGCACTCCCACTGCAGCAGCCGGGAAACCCCCTCCAAAGAAACACAAATTGCATAAAAAATAATCAGTGCAACTGTAACATTTTGTTTAACGAATTGAACTTAACAAGAGTAAATGGTCAAACCAGTTTTAACTAGAACTATCACTAAAGGTGATTTATACCCCCGCCCCAACCCCTGACACATATTATATCTTACAGTATTATCTTTGACTCAGACAATTTGAATATCAGTATCAAAAAGAAATACTAAGATGATATCAAAAAGCAATACATGTATACAAATCTAATTTTAAAGAAATTTTGTCAAGAACATTTTCTAATGCATAAAATACAATCTGCATAAAGTACTATTTCCTCATGAAATAAGTTTTTATTTAGTTTTCTAGTTTCAGAAAACAAACAAACAAGAAGAAAATGAACCACATTCTTTATTCAAAGAGTAACAAGGTTTTTACTGTAAACTACTGAATATTCGCGATGACCTATTTTCGATATTTTTCATGATTTTGATATTTTGATATTTTAATTTTGAGAAAAAGTAGCAGAAGTTTAAATTTCACTTCTGATCGATATATTTTCGCAAGGTATTATTTTTGCGAGGAGGTCAGCTTGCAAATATTAGGAAATATAAAATCCTTACGTAATTTAGGTAGTTCACAGTAGCTATAATGTAATATAATATCATGTTCTACCTCTTGACATTTTGCCATGTTTCAAGTAAATCAAGTTGAAACTGAAGGAGGAGTACAACAGATTAGATTTAAAAAAAAAAAATCCTATTTCAATGTCAGAGGTCAAGGTCACAGGGACATGAAATTTGCGTGTTGCACAACTACTACTCCTGATTAACATTTATGCCAAGTATGAAGTAAATCAGGTAGAAACTGAAGGAGGAGTACAACAGATTAGATTTTAACAAAAACAAATCCTATTTCAAGGTCAGAGGTCAAGGTGAAGGTCACATGGACATGCACTGTTTGCGTCTTGCACATCTACTACTACTGATTAACATTCATGCCAAGTATCAAGTAAATCAGGTAGAAACTGAAGGAGGAGGTACAAAGGAACAGATTAGATAATATTTTCCTATTTCAAGGTCAGAGGTCAAGGTAAAGGTCACAGGGACATGAAATTTGCGTCTTGAACATCTACTACTCCTGATTAACATTTATGCCAAGTATCAAGTAAATCAGGTTGAAACTGAAGGAGGAGTACAACATATTATATTTAAACAAAAAAAATCCTATTTCAAGGTCAGAGGTGAAGGCCACAGGGACATGAAACGTGCGTGTTGCACATCTACTACTCCTGATTAACATTTATGCCAAGTATGAAGTAAATCAGGTTGAAACTGAAGGAGGAGTACAACAGTTTATATTTTAACAACAAAAATTCCTATTTCAAGGTCAGAGGTCAAGGTGAAGGTCACAGGGACATGAAATTTGCGTCTTGCACATCTACTACTCCCGATTAACATTTATGCCAAGTATCAAGTAAATCAGGTAAAAACTGAAGGAGGAGTACAACGGAACAGATTAGATAAGATTTTAACAAACAAAAATCCTATTTCAAGGTCAGAGGTCAATGTGAAGGTCACAGGGAACTGAAATTTGCGTGTTGCACATCTACTACTCCTGATTAACATTTATGCCAAGTATCAAGTAAATCAGGTTGAAACTGAAGGAGGAGTACAACATATTATATTTAAACAAAAAAAATCCTATTTCAAGGTCAGAGGTGAAGGCCACAGGGACATGAAACGTGCGTGTTGCACATCTACTACTCCTGATTAACATTTATGCCAAGTATGAAGTAAATCAGGTTGAAACTGAAGGAGGAGTACAACAGTTTATATTTTAACAACAAAAATTCCTATTTCAAGGTCAGAGGTCAAGGTGAAGGTCACAGGGACATGAAATTTGCGTCTTGCACATCTACTACTCCCGATTAACATTTATGCCAAGTATCAAGTAAATCAGGTAAAAACTGAAGGAGGAGTACAACGGAACAGATTAGATAAGATTTTAACAAACAAAAATCCTATTTCAAGGTCAGAGGTCAATGTGAAGGTCACAGGGACATGAAATTTGCGTGTTGCACATCTACTACTCCTGATTAACATTTATGCCAAGTATGAAGTAAATCAGGTTGAAACTGGAGGAGGAGTACAACAGATTAGATTTTAACAAAAAAAGAATCCTATTTCAAGGTCAGAGGTCAAGGTCACAGGGACATGAAATTTGCGTCTTGCACATCTACTACTCCTGATTAACATTTCTGCCAAGTATGAAGTAAATCAGGTTGAAACTGGAGGAGGAGTACAACAGATTAGATTTTAACAAAAAAAAATCCTATTTCAAGGTCAGAGGTTAAGGTCACAGGGACATGAAATTTGCGTCTTGCACATCTACTACTCCTGATTAACATTTATGCCAAGTATCAAGTAAATCAGGTTGAAACTGAAGGAGGAGTACAACAGATTAGATTTTAACAAAAAAAAATCCTATTTCAAGGTCAGAGGTCAAGGTCACATGGACATGAAATTTGCGTCTTGCACATCTACTACTCCTGTTTAACATTTATGCCAAGTATCAAGTAAATCAGGTAGAAACTGAAGGAGGAGTACAACGGAACAGATTAGATAAGATTTTAACAAACAAAAATCCTATTTCAATGTCAGAGGTCAAGGTGAAGGTCACAGGGACATGAAATTTGCGTCTTGCACATCTACTACTCCTGATTAACATTTATGCCAAGTATCAAGTAAATCAGGTAGAAACTGAAAGAGGAGTACAACGCAACAGATTTTGCGGACAGACCGAACGACGGACCGACCGAACGACGGACCGACTGACCGCCCGCATGACCGACCGACCGCATGACCGACCGACCGACAGGCTGATTCCAGTATACCCCCTTCAAACTACGTTTGCGGGGGTATAATAAAGTCACTATAAAGCTTATATGCACTCCCATATACAGAAATACAACGGTAAAATAAAATTTAATCGCAATAAATACTGAAATCAATTATCAAGGTCATTCAGTCAAAAGTATCATTTATTACGCTAAATTACAACAATATCCATTCACAATAATGTTTCCCTAACTCTTAAGCAGACGATAGGAGTTAAAGTTGCGGTACGTCATAAACATCTTCTGCTTAACCGCAAATTATCAATCCCACATTACCCGAAGGAAGTGCCGGGAATATAGACAATAGGCAGAAGCGACAATGATAATTCCGTCACAAAGTATCGTCTGCTTGACCGCTATTCATCATTCCCACTTAAACCAAAAGAATAGGAACAGAAATTTTAGAAACTCACGGCCCTTCATTACTTAATTATTTTTTAATTTAGTTTGAAATATTATTAACTAGTATTAATTTACCAACATGGCGGATGGAAACACGTCGGACGCAAAAAAAAACCACACGTGCTAAATCGTTCTCACTCAAGTAAATGCTGGGCGGAAAACGTTTCACGTTTGTGCAGTTAAATGTCGATACCAAACATTTAACACAAATAAATAACGCCCTGACTGTTGTAAATTTAAATGAATTTAAATGGAAAAAGATTACTGGAAAAGATGTTTTCAAAAGTTATAAACAGTCGTAAAAATAACGGTTTGAAGTGTACACATGTTTTAAAATAAATAAATGGCAACCAAATATCTATGCTAGGTGACTACCAAAGCCCTAGGAAAAACACTAAAAGGCGATGGTTTAATATAACGCCCTGTACAGCCACGTAAACATAAACCAATGGATCTCCAATATAAAACATGATGTATATGGCGCATGTGCTAAACATGAGCGCCACGTGTTCACAGTGTAATGAAGTTTAAATTTCACCCAAACTACTCTAAATTGTCCAAAAGACAAAAGCAGTCCAGTGAAATATATGTATTTCAGATATTTGCGAAAGACAAATTGTCAAACGAGAATTTTGACCATTTCTCGCAATATCTGAATAACAATGTGGTGAAAGCAAACAGCATTGCCGTAACGCAAATTTAGCTTAATTGCTACAATGTCACAACATTATAACTAAACGTTATTACTCACAGAACAGCTATCCAACGTGGTTCTGGTCCTGTGTAGTTACATCTGGTTCTATATTTGTGCTATATCTGAGGCCGCGATCTCGGGGAGGATGTCTTATATACACCCGATGGTCGGGTGTAAATCACGGACCCGGAAGTCGTCTCCAGCGCAGATGTCGTCGCGCCGGATACAACAAGAGGAAAATATTGTGGCAAAAAGAGAAATTGCTCGTTTTGAGCAATTTCTTCTTTTGTCACTATGTTTTCAAAAAGCCGTTTGGTGCAGAGACGTCAGAAAGCGTCTACATGAGGGAAAGGGTTAACTGTTGATTTGACCTCCAAACTCTACATGTATCATGTATGTGGCCAGTTTGTAGGTTTGGTTGTGTCATAAGAGAACATTTGGGGCTAAATACTAATTTACTCTTGACTCCCATATCAAGACTAGCCTATAGTGTCTTCACATAATTTCCCCCAAATACATATTCATATGTTTTGGGCAGTGTCAATAGAAAATGTTGTTATTTGTTTGGTTTAAATAACATTTTATTAAATATTATAATATACATCTTATATAACACTTTAAAATCAAATATAAATATAAACAGGATTGAGCAGAAAGCATTTAGCTTATTTAGAGAGCTCTCTTCTTGATATTTGTTTGCAGTAAAGGATCATGAAAATGTGAAACTTTTCTTTTTTCCGAATCCCAAATGATTCAATTTTGAATCAATTGAAAATAACAATGTTACCAATTGTTTTATTCGTTTCAAGGAAATGTTGATAGATGATGTTCTCTCATTGACAGACTTTGACTTACATTTTATTTAAAAAATGCCTGATTTATGATATCAATATTATGTTTGCAATTTTAATTTCAGTTTGTTCCCTGGAAGAAAATATATCATAAGTTGAAGAAGAATTTAGGCACCATTAAAAGCGACGTCCAGGCTATTATGACGAAGAATAAAATGACAAGCCCAGCCAATTTTCTTCTTGGGCTCATCAGGTATTTCAATTTATTTTTAGTTCAGCTTTTTGTCTGCAGAAGTATTACCAGACAGGGGTTTTCTTCCTGAAAAAGGGGAAGGGGCCTGGGGCCTTTGAGAAGGGGAAAATTTCGCAGCGTTTTAGAAAAAAAAAGGGGGAAAATTGTAAACTAGTATAATGTGCATGTTTAACTTTTATCATTACAAGGCCATCTCTCTATTTTTCATGTTCTTGAACTCCTCCACTTGATTGTCATAATCCAATTCACTCAAACTATACCACTGTCAAGGGTCGAAATTAGCAAGATATTCTACTTGCACTCTTTCGCAAGTGCTATTTTTTATTACTTGCTAAATGAGAAAACAACTTTAATTTTTAGTCCTGACAACAACCATCTTGTCACAGCAGTTTTTGGGTCATATTCTCTAAGCGCAACATCAGCAACTTTAATTTTCATCAAAATATCAAGTATTTCAGCACCAAGCCTACACCTCATGTCAAATGTTATTCTGTTCATTTTGGAAAGATAAATAATGACTAATGTTTAAAAGTTAAAAAGAAAAAAAAAATATATATATATTTTTTTTTTTTTTTTATCGGAGGGGAATTTATATTTTTAGCGGGAAAAACTATGCTTATTTTCCGAGGGGAAGGGGGCCGTTAAACGGCCCCTTTTATATAAGGTAAAACAAACCTGCCAGATTATACTCTTTTCAGAGATTTAAATTATAATAAATTATCAGCATGATATAGATTTGTGTTGACTTTAGACAGTCATTACAAACACAATGGGTCTTCAATTAGCCCTATGCACTAGACTAATCTTGAAAACATAGGAAAAGGAGAAATTGCCCAAAAAGAGCAAGTTCTTCTTTTCACTCATTGGTTTCACTTTCAACAGCATGTCAATACCTTTATTAAACTCCCAAAGTTTGTTTTTTCTGAAAAGTAAGACATTTAAAGTCGACAAAGTATTGCCTATGATGTTAAAGATTGACCGTTAAATGACATAATTTTCATTTGTTACAGATACATGAAAGATTTCAAGCCGGTCACAGCAAGTAACATGTTAACATGTTTAAAGAGAAATTCCAAATACCACTGGGCCAGTGCCCTGATAGAAGAGAGGGCTAAAGAATGTATAGTGCATGAGGCATAACTGAATTATCTTATTTAAACCTGTAACACATATAGACATTTTCTGACGCCTCTGCAGCGAACAACATTTGAGAATGTTGGAGAAAAAGGAGAAATTGCTCATAACAAGCAATTCCTCTCTTTGCTACAATAATGTTTTTCAACACTGTGTAATAGTTATTCATATATTAACTCTAAACAGATGATTTGATTTCCATAGTTTTGCCCAGATTTTTTCAAAGTTGTCTGCTGCAGATGTGTTGTATACATATTGGAAAGGGTTAATTAAAAAATGCTATTTTATTTGTCACCACCCTTGGCAGTAAGACACCTAGGGATCATTGTTCAATCATATGTCAGTCACACTTTCACTTACTGACATATTTGCAGACAACACATGCGTTTTTCCAGCACTTTCTGAGATCATGATAAGGAGGGGTATTCACCTCTTTTTCCCACAATTTCTCTCTTATTATTAAACAAACCATATGTAGACATAGGGTTAGAGGGTCAAATAAGGATTTTAGAACATGCAAAACGCCCTTTATCTGGAGCTCTGATTAGTTTTTTATAAATGTATGACAAATTGTGAAACAACTTCTTACACCTTGTGTTAATCGTTCTGGATGTTTGCTTATTAAAGACTTAATTAGTACTTTTCTAAACAAATGAGAAAACTTAATCTTATTAATTTGTTTACCATTGGAATTGAACCCAGGACTTTGATTAAGTCACTTTTAACGGTACTTTAGGCTCTGAGCACTGCTTTTGTTTGAGGTACTATGATGATAGTCTAAGTCAGAAAAACTTGCAAATAGTGATGTTGATTTGTTTATATTTCGGGTCAAGGGTTACATTCCCAGTGAAGACAGTCTATAGTCCGATCTGATATGGCCAGTTGGTTAAATGCCACCTTATTAAATAGTGGTACCGAAATCCCAATTCCTGGTAAAAAGATAGGACTCTGTAAGTAAAATGTGTTAATAGGTGTCTCATAAGCCAGAAATGGCTGACCCTATCAATAGTGGTGACACTATAATAAGCAAAGACTTTAAGTTTACTTAACTTATATCCATTCTGTATATATTACAAAACATTATTTTCAGGATCCAAATCCATGGTCTATTATTACCACTCTCATTATTATATCACATGACGTCTACGATATACAAGAGGTTATTCACTGTCTCACTGTCCCAACATCGGAATGCACATCAACAGAGGTCATAGAATGTTTGTATTGTGTGGCGACATTTTTGTACGCATTCAAACTGGTGAAGAATGAGGTTTGGAATGGGTATGTTTGCACATCTGTTTTTTTGTTTTATCATTATTAGCTGCTACGCAAATTCTCCTTTTGCCACAATGTTTTCAAGAGTCGACTGCACAGGCGTCAGAAAGCGTCTGTACGTGTGGGAAAGTGCTTATGTACCAAATCATATGTTCCAGCTACTCAAAAGAATTGTTTCACTGAGAAGATTCCTTTGAGTACTTATGATATAGGGTTTTACCTGTTTCCTCATACAGACACTTTTTGACGCAACTGCAGCAGGAATAGGAGAAGTTGTATCAGATTGATACAGCAAATTTTCTTGAGCTTGCATTCTTTCTCTAAGATGTTTCCAATCCAGTAAACTCTTAAATTTTCCATCATTCAACATATCTGCAGCAGACAACTAAAGTACTATGAAATATCTATAAATGAAAGTCTAATTATTGAATAGTGTTGAAAAGTTTGTTACCAATTTCTCTTTTTACAACAATGTTTTCGAAATAGGTCTGCTGCAGATGTGTGTGCATGTTGGAAAGACTTAACCCTTTCCCACATACAGCAAATCTGCAGCACACAACTTTGAAAATGTTAACTAAAAAATATGGAAAATCTCTTTAATTGTAAGTAAAATTACTGAAAAAAGTTTAAAACATAATGTGACAAAAGGAGAAATTGCTCATTTTGAGCAATTTCTCCTTTTCTCACAATGTTTTCAAAAGTCGTCTGCTACAGATGCGTCAGAATGTGTCTACAAGTGGGAGAGGGTTAAACGTATTTCATTTTTAGCTCGTCTGATTTTTTGAGAGCTATTGTTGTCACTTGATCGTCGTTGTCGGCGTTGGTTAAGTTTTGCGTTTAGGTCACTTACATGGAAACTATAAAACATAATACTTTGAAACTTTGAAAACTTGTTCATATAATACCCTTCTTCACATTGTATGCTAAAGATACTGAGTTTGACCTTCTTTTTTGGGATTTTGGTGGTTTTGGGGTGACTTTGAGATTTGGTCATAGCTGCCTCATTTTTTGTTACATTGATTTCAAATTGTGCACACATATTTCATAAATAATGTACTTATATCGTTGTACATAATGTAATAACAAACAGACATAATAATGGAGTTTCATCACTTCTAAAGACAGTGCCGGCGTTCCATATACTTCAACTTATCAAACGGGATTTTGGGTCAAACATTTGGATTTTTTGCTTTTTCATTTCATGTATATTTTAACTTTGCGTTTAGCTCAACGTTTGAGTTTGTATTTATAGTTATTTTATTTGAATTTCTTGTATTTTTGAACTTTGCCGTTAGCTTAAAAAATTTTTTTTAAATTTGCGTTTACCTCTTGTATTTCTTTTTTTTTTGAATTTCTTGTATTTTTGAGTATTGCGTTAGGCTCATTTTTTCTTTTTAATTTCTTGTATTTTTGAACTTTGCGTTTATCTATTATCAAAGTTAAAGTTTTGTTATTTTACTTTTCGTCTTTTACTCTTGCATTGATAATCAAAGCAGGGGACAGCGAGACATTTAATAACACGTAATTCTTGTTTGTAACGTTGATTTCAAATTGTTCCCAAACAATAAAAACATAATGTCTGTCAGCATAGTTTGAATATCTTAAATCAGAGTTACTAAAAATAGGAAAATAGTAATATATTCAATGTCTTTAGTTAAAGTTGACTTTATTTACCTATATCATTTGCCTGTCCATTGCACACACAAGACTCAGCTCATGATCTTGACTGATTGTGATAGCCATACAACGTGAAGATCAAGATATGAGCTTGTATTTATTTCCACATAGTTAATCTTGTTTCAATACTTGAAAAATAGCAGTTGTGCGGTCATTATAATATGTAAATATTCTTTCCGAATTTGAATATTTTTTATATAAAATAAATAAACTGTAAAAGGATAATATGAGACGAGCGTACGGCACCCGCAGGCGGTGCTCTTGTTAGTTCAGTTCCATCATTATTATTTGAACATCTAATATTATTTTCTAGTATGCACTATCGGCTGTTTTATGCATTGTACCTGTTTGAGAATACCTCTACATCCAACTACGGGGATCTTCAACCTGTTACATCATCGAGTAAAGGGCAACAGTCACTCGTTAAATACAGGTACATGTAACAGAAATATTTACTTTCCCTTTGTTCCACGCACAAACAAAACCCACCGCGACTTACATAATTTGACTTGGACCAATTATTTGTTGGAGTGTAGTAAATGCCTGGGTAGAAAGTTTTGTGGCATATAATTGGTTGAAAGCATGTAGCGAAGTCCCAGTAACTCAGTCGCTAGCGACGCAAGCTGCAAATTTAGCCAAGTGACAAATTGGTTAAACAATCTATGTTGTAAGTTAGTTGTTTCCTTAGAAGAAAGTTGTGTGGAGTATTTGTGCTTGAAAGCATAAAGCCGAGACCCAGTAACTCAGTTGGTAGTGACTTGAGCTGTCAATCCAGGGGTTGTGAGTTCGAACCCCAGCTCAGGCAACACTCTTTCCAATGTTTGACAAAGTCATTGTGACAATCGTCATTCCTCTTACACCAATGGTCTAACAATCTATGTGGAAAACAGCCAGTTGCTTAGAAAGGATGTTGTGTGGAGTACTGGACTGTGAGAAATGCAGGAAACACATGAGTAGGTTAACTAGCCGCCATGATATGACTGAAAAAATTGTTGAAAACAGCGTTAAACCCCAGTCAATTAATTGAAAGCATGAACAAATTAGATTTGCTTGCTGCAATGATATAACTAAAATGTTCGAAAGACATCAGGTACCTCTTAAGATTTGTTTATGCTTTGTATCTAAAAGAAGACAATTGAGCTGAAGGAAAAATAAACTCTTTGATCAAAAGTCATCTGCTGCAGATGTGTTGAAAGTTGTCTGCAAGATGGATAGAGGGTACGCAATTTTGTCAGCAAATTGAATATGATCAGACCACACTAATCTTTAGACCATCTCTGGTCTTCTTCTATACACAAATGTTAACCGTTTTTCACATACAGTTAATCTGAAGCAAAATGATGACTTTGAAAACATCTAGGCAAAATTTGGAAAATAGTGTTGCAATATGAGTTGTAAACATTGTGGCAAGAGGAGAAATTGCTCATCATGAGCAATTTCTCCTTTTGCCACATTTTCTTAAAAAGGTGTTCTGCTGCAGATGTGTTAAAATCTGTATAACGGTAACAATACTTCAATTAAATTTCTTCTTTGTTTCCATGTAAATCGACCAGTTTCAGCCTTCATTGTCACACTTTCTAAGCGTTTCTCATATATAGAACACCATATATCATTGAAAAGAGTTACTTTAAAACAATCCAAAGAAAATGGGGGTTAATGTATTATGCAATAAAGATTTCACCAGGCGAAAATGGTTACCGTCATTTTGGACAAAACGGGTGTATCACATTCTCTACTTTCTCTTTCAAACCAGGTCAAAATACTAAAATAATCAAATCAATCATTTCCAGTGCATCCTTTACACAATTACAATGAATTTAAACTCAATGTCATATATTCAAAGGTTCGTGAAGTTATGTTGACGAGTGACGAATTGACGAGTGACGAACTGTGACATTTTTATAGGTCCGTGAAGTTAGGTTGACGAGTTGACGAGTGACGAACTGTGACATTTTTTCTAAAAACTTTCTTTCTTTCTTTCTTTAAGATGATGTTTCTGGACGAATAAATGCAAATTGGGCCCTATTTCGTGTTTCATGGCCATCAGTCAATCAGAAGAGCTTCGTCAATTCGTCAACTGGTCAATTTTGTTGACGAAATTGACGAAAAAAATATTTTTCTAAAAACTTTATTTCTTTCCTTTAGATAAGTATCTGGATGTATTGAATGCAAATAAGGCCCTATTTCAAATTTCATGGCGATCAGTCATTCAGAAGAGCTTTGTCAAGTTCGTCAATTCGTCAACTTGTCAATAAAGTTGACGAAATTGACGAAAACAATATTTCTCTAAAAACTTTATTTCTTTCCTTTAGATAAGTATCTGGACGTATTGAATGCAAAATAGACCCTATTTCAAAATTGATGGCCATCAGTCAATCAGAAGAGCTTCTTCAAGTTCGTCAACTTGTCAATAAAGTTGACGAAAAAAATATTTTTCTAAAAACTTTATTTCTTTCCTTTAGATAATGTATCTGGAC
>JASEVX010000007.1:79510773-79789090 GCA_031761405.1 Serripes groenlandicus
TTAAGTATAAAATACTCATAGTAAAGTAGTATAAAATACTCATAGTATTAAGTATAAAATACTAATAGTATTAAGTATAAAATACTCATAGTAAAGTAGTATAACATACTCATAGTATAGTAGTATAAAATACTCATAGTAAAGTAGTATAAAATACTAATAGTATTAAGTATAAAATACTCATAGTAAAGTAGTATTAAGTATACAATTATCATAGTAAAGTAGTATAAAATACTCATAGTAAAGTAGTATTAAGTATACAATTATCATAATAAAGTAGTATAAAATGCTCATAGTAAAGTAGTATAAAATACTCATAGTAAAGTAATATAAAATACTCATAGTAAAGTAGTATAAAATACTCATAGTAATGTAGTATAAAATACTCATGAACCAGATCAATTAGTTAGGTTCCTGAGTTACTCTTTATACAGAACGAGCAACGAGAGTTTTCATAGTTTTGCCTCGATGTTTTTCAAAGTGTCTGCTGTGGATTTGTTGTATGTGGGGAATGGTTAATTTATGTTTGAGTTATGTGATAAAGACAACTTCTGATGCCTTTGCAGCTACCTTGTAAGAAATGGAGGAATTGTTCATTGATAAACATTCTTCTTTTCTAACAATGTCTTTTCTACCTACGTAGACATATGTCTGTCAAAATTGTGTATTCGTGTCTTAAGATCATTAATCAGTAAATGACGACTTTGAAAACGTCTCGGCAAAAGCACAGAAAATCGCTTTATATGAAAGAACAATAATTGATTACATGATGACAAAAAGAGAAATTGCTTGTTTGAGCAATTGCTTCTTTTGTCGCCATGTTTTCAAAAAGCTGTCTGCTGCAGAACTAAGCAAAAGCACAGAGAATCCCTTTAAATTGAATAACAATAATTGCGTAGAGTTGAAAACATGATGACAAAAGGAGGAATTGCATACAACAAATATGCAGCAGATGACTTTGAAAACATTTAGTAGAAAATATGGCAACTAACAAATGAAAGAACAATTTTTGATAAAGTTGCAAACATTGTCACTAGAAAAAGGAGAAATGGCTCATTAAGAGCCATTTCTTCTTTTGCCACAATGTTTTCAAAGGTTATGTACTGTGGAGGGGTTATAAAGTGTGTATGTCGGAGAGGGTTAAATCTTTTCAAAACAATGTTTTAAGATTAAACGACAATAAATCAAGTCGTTTGTTTAGCTCAAATCACTTATTGATATATTATTTTCAGTATTATGTAGATGAAGCAAATTTAATTTGGAGAAAGATGAAAGATCAGGGTGAAAAACGTATAGGAATGAGTCATGACGGTTGCCTAAAGATGTATCAACTCAGCAGACCCAGTCTGGGATGCTATGACAGTATACTGATAGATGAAGCACAGGATCTTACACCAGGTAATATCAATAAATGACATTTTGATTATCAAAAAGAGTTGTAAACATTGTGGCAAAAGGTGATGAGCAATTTTCCATTTTGCCTGAATGTTTTAAACAGTTTGTCTGCTGTAGAGGCTTCAGAAAGTGTCTGTATATGCGGAAGGGTTAAGTGAGTAACACTCAAGGTAAACCAACCTAAGTTTATATGATACAAGTGTAGGATTGTATGAGCTATGCTGCAGAAAAAGCAACCTTAGCCATTTCCTACATGCAGATACATTTTGTTGTATCTTTAGCAGAAGACATTTGTAAATCATTATGGCAAAAGGAGAGATTTATCATTATGAGCAATGTATCCTTTTGCCAAAATACATTTCAAAAATCCTCTGCTTCATATGCTTCAAAATATGCTTCAAAAAGCATGTGCAAAAGAAAAAGGGTTAACCCTTCCCCACTTACATCAAAACTGCAGCAGACGCCTTTTAAACATCAAGATAAAATATGAATATTCTTTATAAGTGAAAGAATAATTATTGAATAGGGTTGAACAAAATTGTGACAAAAGGAGAAATTGCTCATCATGAGCAATTTCTCCTTTTGTCCCAATGTTTTAAAGAGTTGTCTGCTACCAAGGCGTAAAAAATCGTCTATATGTGGGAAAGGGTTAAACATGTATACATGTTAAATGGTGGTTGAGATGAAATGTATAATTCAAGAAGCGTAACTCTTACTTCATTTATTTTGAGCTATATCTCATTTCAAGTTAGAAATTGGTAACAGTTAACACTTTCCCACATGCAACAAATTTGCAGCAGACATTTTATCTTAACCCTTTCCATCATATAGACGCTTTCTGACGCTTCTGCAGCAGACAGCTTTTTGAAAACATAGTGACCAAAGAAGAACTTCCTCAAAACGTGCAATTTCTCCTTTTGCCACAATGTTTTCCTCTTTTAGTCTTTAGTGAGGTTATCCATTCAATTAAAGAGATTTTCTATTTTTTGACAAAATATGTTCAAAGTCGTCTGCTGCAGAATTGTCGTATGAGGGAAAGATGGAAAGTTTCTTTAAATTATTGCATGATTATTGAAAAAAACCTTTGTGACAAAAGCAAGTTCTCCTTTTGTCAGAATGAATTAATGTTTTCAAAGTCATCTGCCTCAGAGGCATCAGAAAGCGCTGATATTTGGGAAAGGGTTAAAGGAATACGCTTGGCTGATGACAACTCGCTAAGAATTGAAAAATATCGACTTAATAAAGAACATTTATTTACTATGCATTTCATTAACAAACATCTAATAATCAAGATACATTATATTACTATTAAAAGATGACTATTTGTGCTGATCGGTGCGCAGGATGAGTGCGGCCATTGTTTACATATCGCAATGTCTCGAGACTTTCTGAAAAGAATCGTGACGTCATTTACACACTATTGCCCAAACAAAACATAACAGTAGAGCAGGTACTTTCAATAGTATGGTCCGGAAACGATCACAGTGCGGGAAATAAGCTGTCTAGTATCACGTGACCAACATCCGGGGAACCCGCAATTTTGGAAAACGGAAGAAAACTACGTATATCTAAATGTGTATCCATCAATGTGACCAACAAAGTAATCCTTGATGCAATGTAAGTATTCTTTTTTCTTTACATGAAAGTATTTTGTCCTGATGGTTTTTTTTAGGTGGATTTTCGTATTTGAAAGTTTACTTTGATACAAACGACTTTGTTTACGCCATTACGGTAATCGCATGGTGTTTATGGGACTAAAATAGCGGCTTTTTTTCTTTTATATTTAAGTCTAATTTATGATGTCTATGTCTTAGATGTTCATATTTCATCCGTATTTTCATGTTTTGACCTGTTTAAAATCTAAAGAAAGATGTTTTTTTGTTTTTTTGGCACGATACGTTGATATTTTGAAACTGTTTTATATTGAGATTCTCCTACTAGCATGGTGTTTATGGGACTAATATAGCGGCTTTTTTTCTTTTATATTTAAGTCTAATTTATGATGTCTATGTCTTAGATTTTCATATTTTATCCGTTACAATTTTCATGTATTGACCTGTTCAAAATCTAAAGAAAAATGGTGTTTTATTGGCACAATACGTTGATATTTGGAAAACAGTTTTCAATGTGTAGTTACTGTCAAATTGCATGGTGAGATATATTTAATGCCCAAGACATGATCTTTAAATAATTTTGAAAGGTTGAAGTGATTTTGAGTTCTAATTTTGGCCAAAATCAACATTTACATGGTCCTACATGTAACACCTTCTTATGCAAGGAAAGGGGGAACATGTAGTTTAGCAGTCCTCAGAAATTTATACTTATTTAAGCTTGAGATAATTGTTTTTGTGTGAACTTTTTTTTCAAAGTATGTACTAAGATATATTTTGATACCTCATTCTGATATTCAAGTGACATTCAAGTGACATTTTTTCTAATTTTACAGGATGTGAGACCTTGTAGCTTACTATGAAACTGTGCCGTTTCGATTTCCTTCCTCACAATGCCGTTTGGGGCGAAAAAGAAGACCAGGACGTTCAGTGTGAGAAAGAACGAAAGTAAACTAAAATACAGTGTTGTGTTACATAATGGTGCTTGTTGTCAATCATCTCAAAGAAACATGTTGTTATCATTTATTATGACACTGATTAAAAAGAACAAACACAACTTCTGTTAGTTTTATTAGCTCACCTGGGCACATCATAAGCCTCTGCTAAACTAGCTAACAGAAACAACAACAACGAAACATATTTACATAGTCAGTTTTGAACAATCGGTTGATATTTTTTTTCCTTACTGCAAACTAATTTACTCATATCCGTTATAGTTCCATCATTGATGCAGAGATGTGATTAATAATAATTATGTCAGTGCTACTTTGGTACCGGATTGTTACTAATATTTGAGTTTTATCGAGACATTATCTACATAGAGTTAAAATATGTAAATATTATCTTCGTCATGATTTGGCAGATAATAAATATCATTGCTGATCGGAAATTCCAAAAGGTTCTATAAATAGCTCGCGAGACCAAAAACCAGAAGAGCTTGTAAATCTCAATATTATAAACGCTTTATTTTGTAGTTGTTTAAATATATGAAAGCGTCTAGATGATAAGACTGGTTTACAAAGGTTTAAAGGACACACGATGTCAGTGTGTACACACGTTATGTATACACGTCTGCACGTTCTATAGTCAATAAGCAATCAATGCTGACAGTGTAGCCTAATTCAGTTTGGAGATCGAGCATTATAATATATGTCTATATTATTATAAATTGAACAGTTTGGCAAATAGTGAAATTGTGCTTTTGGAGCATGTTTTGTGTTTGTTTTTGCACTCACATTATTCGAAGCAGTTTAACAACCTCAGAGACATATAAATACACTGTGTTTATATGTCTCTGACAACCCTCAATCATGCAATGTGAAGGGACTAAATTGAACAGACCTGTTTAATATCGGACATCATTGAAACAAACACCAAACTAATGGATACTGTTTTCTCTCCTTTCTTGATAATTTAGTCATTTCTAAAGTGTAAAGTATATTTTATCTTAATATGGCCTAACGACCTGGTGATAAACATGTGATTGCCCGAACAATTTAGATTACAAATAGCTAATGAGATAAAACGGTAGTCTATTGAATACCAACTAGATTTTTCATAACTTTGGAATGGCCTAATTTTGAACACATCATGACCAATTTCAGAACGTAACTAAATAATCACGAAGACAACATTCTGGCAAACTAACATTATTCTACTGTCAAAAGATGCAGGGTTGATACATTCTCAAATATACCCGCACCAGAGTCATCGCAAGCCCTACACCGATATACTGCTTGTTACTTTGCAGGATTTTCCATACGATCGCCACTACAGTGCCATTGGCGCTTTGATTATATTGGTGAATACAATTATTGATTGCTTTGGGTTTAACGCCGTGTTTAACAATTTCACAGTCAAATTTGCTTTTGTCTCATGCTTCTGGGCGTCTTAAAAAGATAGTTTGTCATATAATTGTTTTATTTGAAGCATAATGGTTGTTGAAACATTTATCCTTTTGTTTGAAGATAATGGCTATGGTGCATATTTGTTTGCCTTTTCCAGCTATTACACATATTCTACTAAACCAGCCCCAGAGTAAGATCCTTGTGGGAGACCCCCATCAACAAATTTACTCATTCAGGGGAGCAGTCAATTCTATGGATTCTGTCAGAGCGGATACAATATTCTACCTGACACAGGTTTGTGTAACCCTTTCCCACATACGACAAAGCTGCAGCAGATGGCTTTGAAAACATACCAGCTAAAACATGGAAAATCCCTCTCAATTAATGAGAGTTAATTATTGAAAAGAGTTGAAAACATTATGACAAATGGAGAAATAGTTCAGTATGAGCAATTTCTCCATTTGCAACAATGTTTTCAAAAGACATCTGCTGCAGAGGCATCCGAAAGCATATGTATGTTGGATGTGATTACCGTAATCAGCTTTTATACAAAATATGTCCTTTGGAGTTTTGATATTTATTGCATTATATGATCAAATAACATCATTGTTTCATCAGCTGTTGGGTAAATCAATTTTGAGAGGTTTTTAGTACACTTGCATATCTTCATAGCAAACAGGGAAGATGTTCCAAAAGTTAGTTTTCTTGTTAAGTGACTCATCTTTGTACTCCATGTGTTAAAACAAAGTTTAATTTGAGTCGGAGTGACGGTGACCGTCACTCACTCCAGGACCTGTCACTGTTTGTGGAATTTCTGAAAATTTTAAAACTTTTCTACAGCTGATAAAATCAATTACCCTGATGGTTTTTAAAAGATTCCTGATTTTACTTTTACCAATTACCGTATGATTTATATTGTTATCATTATGAAATAGAAGCTTCTGAATCGAACACTGTTAAATGTGGACAACTGTAAGGAAAATACAATAGAAAGTGGAAAACATAATGAGGGAAGGAAAAATTGCTTGTTTGGATTATTTCTGCTACAGATGTGTCTGCTGATTCTGCATGTATGAAATGGTTAAATTGTAAGATGGATTAATTTTATTCTTATGTTTTATCAGTCTTTCAGATTTGGACCAGAAATAGCACAGGTGGCTGCTTCATGTCTCGAAATTCTGAAAAAGGAAAAATCAAAGACGTTGGTTGGCAGTGGGAAGAAATGTAAGTTTACTTTTGAAGTAAGAGCCCCCAAAGAAATCATATGATTTTCAAAGGACTAGATAAGGAGGAGTAAACTGCCTCTTTCTCAACAATATCTCTCTTATGACTTGACAAAACCCTATGCTGTGGGTACTCAAAAGATTTGTCTCACTGAGTACCCACAACAAAGAGTTTGAGCGTCAAATAAGATCTACTTTCTGGAGACATAACCAGTACTCATGCTTTTTGTGTGTACAGGTTATATGTCTCCAGGAAGCAGACATCGAGCTTAAATCTTGTTTTGCAATTGATGTAAACAAAATATTTGAAACTGAATTGGCTGAAGTGATTTAGCTGAAATACTGTTGAAAGAGTTTTGAACTCAATCAATTAAGTGACGCGACATATTAAATGTTTTGTTTTTAGCTCACCAGAGCACGAAGTGCTCAAGGTGAGTTTTTGAGATCGCCCTTTGTCCGTCGTTCGTCGTCAACATTTGCTTGTTATCACTCTAGAGGCAACATCTTGCATCCAATCTTCATAAAAGTTTATCAGAACATATATCGTCATCAAATCTAGGCCAAGTTTGAAACTGGGTCATGTGCAGTCACAAACTAGGTCACTAGATCAAATTAAATGAAAATCTTGTTAACACTCTGGAAGCCGCATTTTAAGCTTGACTATATTGAAACTTTGTCAGAATGTTTGTCTTAGTGATATCTAGGCCAATTTGAATATAGGTCATGTCGGGTCAAAAACTAGGTCACTAGGCCAAATTGAAGGAAAATCTTGTTAAAACTCTGGAAGCCGCATTTTAAATTTGAGCATGTTGAAACTTTGTCAATGTTCGAATATGGGTCATGTCCAGTCAAAACCTAGGTCAATAGGGTCAAAAGCTAGGTAAAAAACTAGGTACTAGGCCAAATTGAAGGAAAATCTTGTTAACACTCTGGAAGCCGCATTTTAAATTTGAGCATGTTGAAACTTTGTCAATGTTCGAATATGGGTCATGTCCGGTCAAAAACTAGGTCACTAGGCAAAATTTTAGGAAAATCTTGTCAACACTCTGGAAGCCACATTTTTTACTTGAGCATGTTGTTACATTGTCAGAATGTTTGTCATAGTAATATCTAGGCCAAGTTTGAATATAGACCATGTCGGGTCAAAAACTAGGTCACTAGGCCAAATTTAAGGAAAATCTGGTTAACACTATAGAGATCGATTATTTTTACTTTTACTTGAATAGCTTGAAACTTTGTCAGAAAGTTTGTAATGATGATATCTAGGCCAAGTTCGAATATGAAAAACTAGGTCATTAGGCCAGATTGAAGAACAATCTTGTTAACACTCTGAAAGGTGCATTTTTGGCTTGAACATGTTGAAACTTTGTCAGAATATTTGTCTTGATGCTACATTGTATCTAGGCTAAGTTCGAATATGGGTCAGATCAAGTCAAAAACAAGGTCACTAGGCCAAATTGTTGAACACTCTAGTTAACACTATAGAGATCGCATTTTTATGCCCCCGGAATCACCGATTAAGTGGGCATCTAGTTTTTGGCCTGTCTGTCTGTCCGTCTGTCTCTTTGTCTGTCTGTCGAAAAAAACTTTAAACTTGATCACTTCTTTTCAACCATAACAGGTACGGCTACCATATTTCACATGTGTATTCCTTGTGACATGACCTTTCTGTCAGTACCAAAATTTTTGACCTTGCGACCTTGACCTTTGACCTAGATGTTGCCATTCGGGGGCATCAGTGTTTCACAAACACATCTTGTTGACTTGAGCAGCTTGAAATTTTGTCAGAAAGTTTGTCTTGATGATATTGCCATTGGCCCATTCTCAGGTGAGCGATCCAGGGCCTCTTGTTTCTTTAACAGGTACGATTATGGGTGACAAGGTTGGACAGCTGGCATTTATTTGTAGGTCCACGTACACTGTGTTCACCGAGGCTGTTAAGAAATGCTGCTATTCTGATGAGCCTTGCAAAGTAGCTTTCACTGGGGTAACAATTTATCTATGACATTGTATTACTTAGATATGACATACAACTTTATCAATCATTTGAATGTGTTGGTTATAAGGTTTGACACAGAAATTTGATCTCAATTTAGAATACTTCTTTGACAGAATTTGTTGGATATCTTAGTCCATATCTACCAGCCTTTTTAGATACTTTCTATTCCTCAATTTGAAGAAAATTCTTAATTTCTAATTTAATCATGTATAAGATATTGTGGGGAAAATGGAGAATTTACTTGTTTTAAGCACTTTCTTCTTTTCCATCAATATTACCAAAACTAATTTTTGCTGCTAAGGCATCAAAAAGAATATTTGAAAGGTAATAGAAAAAATCCATATATATCCTTAGGAATCATAACACTTACCTACAGCACTGTTTTATTTTGACAGGGAACAGCCATTTGTTCATTTCCGATGTTAATTGCTACTTATGCATTGTGGACTTCAAAAGGTAATAAATGGTCTTTTGTAAGAGGTCAGCAGTCTTTTACCTCATATTACATGTATATCGAGGGCTAGGCGTGAAACGGTTGTAACTAAAAACCTATTTGGAAAACCCTGGTTTAGAGCAATTTTGACCCCTTTGTGAACAATGCAAATTTAGGTGCCATTGCTCGGAACCAAGAAAAATGATTTAACGCTTATAAATAAAGACTTCATGGCGAGGTAATTAACCTTGGTAAAAAAATACAAATTTTAATTACAACCAATGCACGCCAAGCCCTTGATATTATACTAAGTACCCGATGTGATATGTTCAGAATCATCTGCTTTGAAAACATCTAATTGTTATATTGACTGATTGATTGATTGTTTGGTGTATTACGCCACCTTCAATAAGTTTTCAGTTATAACACTGCTTTTCCTGGGTAAGTTACTTTAGTACTTTTGGTCCATTTATCCGTAAACTAAGAAGTCAGTCATAATGCCAACCTTACAATCCAGCGCGCCAAATAGGACAGCCATTACTACCCTCTTTAGAGTCATTGGTATGACCCGTCTAGGGATCGAACCTTTGACCTTCCATAACCGAGGTGGATGCTTTATCACTACACTATTGAGGCGGCGCTAATTATAAAAACCTAACTTTCTTGGTTACGAATTTCCAAAGGTTTGATTTTGTGTGACGTTGCTTCTTTAGTAAGTAGTTTTACTGCCCTGTTTTCAATATAAGAGCATGGTATCTCACTGTAGCTATTCAATCAATCAATATTTATTATTAACCCTTTACCCCATGCAGACGCATTTCAATGCATTTGCAGCATACAACTTTTGAAAACAATGTTTTAAACTCTATTCAATAAATTTATCATCATTTGTAGAGATTTTCCATACTTTTGCCTAGCTGTTTTCAAAGTCGTCTGCTGCAGATTTTCTGTGTGTGGGAAAGGGTTAAAGACATTGTTGGAAAAGAAAAAATTGCTTGTTTTCAGCATTTTGCCCATTTGTGTTTCCTACCTCAGCAAGGTGACACATAGGCATCCATTCTATGTTGTCTGTCCGTCTGTATTTCTTAACATCAAACTTATAGGCAGGCAATACATGTATTACTTTGAACATTCATGTTATAGAGATATCAGAAGAGATGGACCAGTTTCTTCCTCTCCTGTTGACACCTTAACATTTGTGTATGAAAATAAAACCTGTTACTGGGTTTTTTCTTAATTATTTTAATCCCTTTAATGATATATCTAGTTTACATATGGCTACATTTGAGAGCAGATTGATAATTGAATTTTCATGTTTTGAAAATATAAAGCTGAACTTTGTGTTAACCTTTTCCCTCACACTACATTGAAAAAAACATAATGCACAAACTCTCCTTTTGTCACAATGTTTCCAGCTTTTAATAATAACTGTTCTTTCACCAATAGAGAGTATCCATATTTTTGACTAGATATTTACTATGTCGTCTGCTGCAATTTTGTTGTATGTGGGAAAAGAATAAATTGTTTTTATCACATAAATCCTCTCTGGGAGTGTCAAAATGCCATTAGTAACATAAATATCATATGACACTACTAGTTTGGTTTCCAGTCTTACGCTCAAGTATTTGTCACAACACAGAAACCAAACTATGATAATGACGTCACGTGAGCAGTTTGACATCATAACGTTAGCTACTTTGGCGCCAAAACCGGTAAATTTCATGTAGAAATATGGTAAACATTAAGTACATTTTTTCGAAATATGCCTCATTAATCACTTCATGTGATAAAAAAGAATATCTCAATTGTGTTAATTTATCATCCGTTTTAATAAACTCATTAACTAAGGTGAATATGATGCTCGCGGCATATCATCTTAGTAAACTTGTTTAACCCTTTCCCTCATATAGACGCTTTCTGACGCCTCTGCTGCAGATAGCTTTTTGAAAACATAGTGACAAAAGAAGAAATTGCACAAAACGTGCAATTTCTCCTTTTGCCACAATGTTTTCCACTTTAAGTCATAGGTTATCCATTCAATTATGGAGATTTTCTATGTTTTAACAAAATACATTCAAAGTCGTCTGCTGCAGAATTGTCGTATGAGGGAAAGGGTTAATAAAAGTGATAATGAATAAACACTCATGAAATATCCTCTATTTATCTTTATTACAGATGGATATCACATTATTCATCCACTGATGTTTTCCACTTTTAGTCATAGGTTATCCATTCAATTATAGAGATTTTCTATTTTTTGACAAAATATGTTCAAAGTTGTCTGCTGCAGATTTATCGTATGAGGGAAAGATTGAAGCGACTAAAATCCAGATGGCTCATCCATTCATTAAGATGTTCAAGTCTTTTGGGGACTTGACAAACTATGCTTCCAAAGCTATGGATGAAGAACTTGAGGAGACAATAAAAATTGTGAAGACCTATGGGAGCAATATGCCTCGATATTATCGAGAAATTAGGAGTAAATGTGTCAAAGACTTTAGACAAGCAGGTAAACTTCATCTTAACCCTTTCCCTCATATAGATGCTTTCTGAAGCCTCTGCAGCAGACAGGTTTTTTGAAAACATAGTGACAAAAGAAGAAATTGCTCAAAACGAGCAATTTCTCCTTTTGCCACAATGTAGTCATAGGTTATCCATTCAATTATAGAGATTTTTCTATTTTTTGACAAAATATGTTCAAAGCCGTCTGCTGCAGAATTGTCGTATGAGGGAAAGGGTTAACCCTTTCCAACATACAACAAGATTGCAGCAAACATCAAGGCAAGCATAAAGAAAAACCTTCATAAATGAAAGTGTCATTATTGAAATGAGTTAAAGGCATTGTGGCAAAAGGAAAAGTTGCTCATAGGTCGTCTTAATTTCGTCTAATTTACTCCATACGTCTCTGCAGCAGACTAAATTTGAGAGGAGAAAAATTTCCAAGAATGTTTTAAACTCTGTATCATCAAGCTCAACTTTCCATCTCATGAGATATCACATTTCCTACTTGCCTTGATTAAAAGTTCAAAGCTACTGAACTTCACTCTTACACAAGATAACCCAGAGGACTGACTAGATAATGAAGAGTACAGCTTCCACGATATCTCTGTTAGCACTCATTAAACCTATGTTGTGGGTACTCAAAATAATTGTCTTTTTTTTTTGAGTATCAACAACATATGTTTTAAAAGTTAAAGAAGAATTTTAGAACATGCAAAATGCCTCTAATCTACAGTTCCGATAACCTATTTAATTTTTGCATGAATACCTATTAACGGTTTTACTGTTCTTAATTCCAGATTATGTATTCAGCACGGCCCAGAACGCCAAATGTCTTGAGTTTAGTACTGTGCGGGTCACAGACGATTATAATGTGGACAGAACTTTGAGCATATCTGTAATGGATGGTCAACCTTTCCGTAAGTCAACCCTTTCTCACACGAAGAATCATTTACATGTATATGCATCTGCAGAAGACGACTTTCGAAACATTGTGGATAAAGGAAAACTTGATCGTAATGATGAATTTCACCTTTTGCAATAATGTTTTCAATTCTATTCAATTATTATATTTATATTTATAGAAATCTTCCAAATGTTTTCAAGTTGACTGCTGCAGATTTATTGTATGTGGGAAATGTCCAAGATGTCTTATTTCCACTGTGTAAGATTGTAAGCAAAATATTTTTTTGTTTTGTAACCAGGCTACAATTTGAATATAATATTGTTTGAAAGTGGGAACTGTTTTACCCTTTTTCCTGTTATTTTTGTTCAGATGAAAACATGTGAAAGAAGAAAGTGTTATAGTTTTACTGCAATGCTTTTTCTCAAGCTTTTTTTCATCTCTTCACTTTAGTGTTAACCCTTTCCCTCATAAAACACATCTGCAGTCAACTCCGTATTATCTTTTTTCCTTTTGCCACAATGTTTTCAACTTTTTTCAGTATGTATACCTTCATTTATAGGAATTCTCCTCTTTTTTTAGCTCACCTAAGTACGAAGTGCGAAGTGAGCTTTTGTGATCACTCACCGTCCGTAGTCGTTATCGTCATCGTCTGTACGTCCGTCTGTTAACAATTTCCTACAAATGACTTCTCCTACTAAACCAATGGACTGATTTCAAAATAACTAAACAGGAATGTTCCTTAGGTAGTCCTCTTTTAAAGTTATTCAAAGAATTTAATTCCAAGTAGAACTTTGGTTGCTGTAGCATCAGAGAAGGGGAAAATTGCCAAAACTTAAAAAAAAACATTTGTCCAAAAGTACTGGCTTGATTTGAAAATAATTTTGCACAAATGTTCCTTGTGGCACCCTCTACCAAGATTGTTCAAATTGTTACGGTCCGTTGAAAAACATGAAAATGAAAATATGTGCATTGTAAAATCTTTAAAAATCTTCTTGTCCAAAAGCAACTGCTTGATTTAAAAATTATTTGGCACAAATGTTCCTTGGGTGACCTTCTACCGAGGTTATTCAAATAAATCCGATCCGTTGAAAAACATGGCCACCAGGGGGGTTGCTTGTATTCCTTATGTGTATAGAGTAAAAACTTTGAAAACTATTGAAATTCTATTAAATCAGGTGAGCGATATAGGGCCATCATGGCCCTCTTGTTTTAGTTCTTTTCAAACTCGCCTACTGCATATTTGTTGATTGTGGGAAAGATTTAACCCTTTCACTTATAAAGCTGTTTTCTGACGTATCTGCAGCAGACAGTTTTTGAAAGCATAGTGACAAAAGAAGAAATTGCTCAAAACGAGCAATTTCTCCGTTTGACACAATGTTCCCACTTTTAGTCATTCAGTTATCCATTTAATTATAGAGATTTTCTATTTTTTGAGAAAATAAGTTCAAAGTCGTCTGCTACAGAGTTGCCGTATCAGGGAAAGGGTTGAAAAACTTCAATAATGTTTATGTTTTACAGGTGAGGAGGCAACAGATGAAGAAAACTTGTTGTATGTTGCGGTGACAAGAGCTAAAAATGCCTTACAGCTGTCTCCTACTATTATAAAATTGCTGAACCAATCAGGGGTAAGGGATTCACCTGTAATCAGTTTTTATGGACCATGAAAAATCTCGGGAAGCATCTAGTCATCACATTACCTGTTCATCTTGTTTTTTAGCTCGTCTGTTTTAGATAGATGAGCTAATGTCATAGCTTCCTCTTTCAAACCATCATCATCTTCGTCGTTGTGGAGGTTCTGCGTCGTATATTTGGTATAATTCTTTTGTAAAAGTCCATTTTTCCTCACTAACCATTCAAGGTAGAGCTTTGAAACTCAACATAGTTGTCCGATAGTAGAAAGCACGGGGACAAGTGCCATATCTTTGATTACATTTTGTCAAACTAATGCCCCTTTTTAAGTCAGAATTTCTGTTAAGTTTTTTGTTAAAGTCCACCTTTTCTCAGTAACCATTCAAGGAAGAGCTTTGAAACTTAATATAGTTGTTTGACACCATAGTAGCAACCACAGGTACAAGTGCCATATCTCTTGATTGCATTTTGTTTAACTTATGTCCCTTTTTAATCAGAATTTTGGTTAAGTATTTTGTTAAACTCCACTTTTTTCGGTAACCATTCAAGGTAGAGCTTTGAAACTTCATATAGTTGTCTTACATAATAGTAACACTTGACTGCATTTTATCGAACTTATGCCCATTTTTAAGTCAGAATTTTGGTTAAGTTTTGGGTTAGAATCACTTGCATGCAAACTAACAAAGCTATCTCCTTGAAACTTGAAATACTTGTTAACTATCAAATGTACAGTAGAATGAATGAGAGTTTTACTAGTTACATAACCCTGTCATGGTTTTTTAGTGGATTATTGCCCTTCTTAAAAAACTTAGAAAATTTAAAACTCACTAATTGTACACAATATTGATGTATAAGTTGACATAATGTAACCAAATTGTGTTTGTAGTAAGTATTTAAGAAGATCTATAATGGGATTGTAGTGTGGGGTTCCTCGGGTCAAGGTCACTGTTACTGAAAATAAATAAAGGTAATACATGTTTATTCAATATCTTTAGTTACAGATGACATAATGTAACTAAATTTTGTTTGTATTAAGCATTTAAGAAGGTCTTCAATTGGATCGTGTTAGGGGTTCCTGTTGTCAAGGTCACTGTTACTAAAAACAGAAAAACTGTATTTGAAACTCTGGGATACTAAGCAGACGAGCGTTGTCAGGCACCTGCAGGTGGTGCTCATGTTTAGCTCACCTATGCACAAAGTGCAAGGTGAGCTTTTGTGATCGCTCACCGTCCGTCGTCCGTCGTCGTCGTCATCCGTCCGTTCACATTTTCCTACAAACGACTTCTCCTCCTAAACCAATTAACCAAATTCAAAATAATTTTACAGGAATGTTTCTTGGGTGGATCTCTTTAAAACTTGTTCAAAGAATTCTATTCCATGCAGAACTTTGGCTGCCACGTCAACAAAAAAGGGGAAATTAACCAAAACTTAAAAAATCTTCTTGTCCAAAAGTACTGGCCCGATTTGAAAATTATTTTGCACAAATGTTCCTTGGTGTACCTTCTACCAAGATTGTTCAAGTATTTCCGATCTGTTGAAAAACATGGCCACCAGGGGGCGGAGCTTATTTCCCTAATATGTACATTTTTAAAACTTTAAAAATCTTCTTGTCCAAAAGTACTGGCCCGATTTAAGAAATATTTTGAACAAATGTTCCTTGGGGCACCCTTTACCAAGATTGTTCAAATATTTCCAATCCGTTGAAAAACATGGCCGCCAGGGGGTGCAGCTTGTTTTCTTTATATGTGCATTGTTAAAACTTTAAAAATCTTCTTGTCCAAAAGTATCGGCCCGATTTGAAAATTGTTTCACACAAATGTTCCTTGGGGCACCCTTTACCAAGATTAGTCAAATATTTCCGATTCGTTGAAAAACATGGCCGCCAGAGGGTGGAGCTTGTTTTCCTTATATGTGCATTGTTAAAACTTTAAAAATCTTCTTTGTCCAAAAGTACTGGCCCGATTTGAAAATTATTTTGCACAAATGTTCCTTGGGGCACCCTTTGACAAGATTGTTCAAATACTTTCGATCCGTTGAAAAACATGGCCACAAGGGGGCGGAGCTTGTTCATAGACTCATATAGCGAAAAATCTTTAAAAATATTATTGTCTAAGAGTAGAGGGCCCAGGCTTTTAATATTTGGTATGTAGCATCATCTAGTGGACCTCTACCAAGATTGTTCAAATTATAGCCCTGGGGTAAAAAACCCAATGACCTCTCCCCTGGGGGGTCTATTGTTTTACATAGACTCATATAGAGAAAAATTTAAAAAATAATAATCTGGAAGCCTTTGATATTTGGTATGTAGCATCGTCTAGTGGACCTCTACCAAGATTGTTCAAATTATAGCCATGGGGTAAAAAAATTACCCCATTCTGGGGGTCACTTGTTTTACATATACTCATATAGGGGAAAAACTTAAAAAATCTTCTTGTCTAAAAGTAGAGGGCCCAGACTTTTGACATTGGGTATGTAGCATCATCTAGTGGACCTCTACCAAGATCTTGTCTAAAAGTTTAATATTTGAAATCTAACTTCATCGAGTGGACTTCTACCAAGATTAGTCAAATTATTATAGCCCTGGTGTCAAACATGGCTCCACCTGGGGATCACTTGTTTTACATAGACTTGTTAAGGTTAACACTTTAAAAATATTCTTGTCCATTTGCCATGAATGGTGCCCCTCTACTAAGACTTCAAATTATTTTGATAGGATGATAAACATGGCCACCAGGGGGGTGTTGCTTGTTTTCCGTACATATGTATAGACGAAGAACAATGAAAACTTTTTAAGTTTGATTAAATCAGGTGAGCGATATAGGACCATCATGGTCCTCTAGCTTGTTTTAAGTAATCTTTGTGCATAAAGGTTTTGGTAAAATTCATTGTTAATCATTAAGTGATATTCATTTTTAGACTCTTCTCAATTGAAAATGTCAAAAAAAGAAAGCATTTTTAACCCATTGCCTCAATTCTGCAGCAGACGACTTTGAACATATTTTGCCAAAAAATAGAAAATCTCTATAATTAGATGGATAACCTGTGACTAAATGTGGAAAACATTGTGAAAAAAAGAGAAATTGCTCGTTTTGAAAGCGTCTATATGAGGGAAAGAGTTAAAAACAAAAAACTGAACTGATGATTTTTTCTCATCACTGAAAAGCATTTCACATGATAATTAAGACGAACATTCTAAAGTAAAGAGTATTTCTTCACAGGTTCAAGGAATGAACTTTTAGGGGGTAAATTTGATTAGAAATCTGGGGAAAATATGATATAATATATTGCTATATTATTTTGTAATATAAGCGGTAAAACCTTTCTTTTATACAAATGCATTATATTGCCTCTGCAGCAGACGATTTCTTAAAACATTGTGGCAAGAAATTGCTCATAATAGGCAATATCTCCCTTTGTCACAGTGTGTTCAACACTTCAATTATCAATATTTCTTATATAGAGATACAGGTTTTAAACTTTTGCATTGATATTTTCAAATAATCTGCTGTATATATGATAATGTGGTAAAGGGTAACTCTTCCACACTTCATGTTTATATTTGTTCTTTCTAATACAGATTTTCCATATGTTGCATAATAATATTTGCCGGAATAATTTCAAAATCATCATTTGCAAAATTGTTATATGTCCTTATGTGGGAAAGGGTAAAATGCTTTAGACAAGAAGATAAATCATAGTTCATATTGTGTCTCATTTTCTTAATTATTATAAATGAGGTCTGCTGAAAAAAGTATATATAAAGATAAGCAATGCAATACCAATAAATATTACAAGGTGGATAAATGATGCAAATTTGTCTAAATGATAAATCAGCCACACAGAAACAAAATTATGGCCAATTTATTCAATGTTGAAAGAAATATATCACATTTTATAACCCTCATAGGATATTTCAATGGTTATTGTATAGAAATTAGAATGAGCAAATAACTGTTGGTTTCGGTAATCTGACCCCTTCGGCGCCCCTCAATTTTGTCAACAATTCGAACGAAGCGTTGAAGGAAGAGAAAAGTCACGTTTCCGCGGTTTTCAACATAATGTCTCACAATAATAATAAACATACTGTTATAAATATCATAACAGATGTGTAAATTATACCGAGATAAGCATAATCGGAAAAGATTTCTTCAAAAACACAACAACTCACCGTTTGTCAATAAGCACGCTCACTGTTTCGTCCCATGATTTAGTCTTCAACACTTTTTTCAATTCCTCCAACCGACTATATACTTCGACGGATAGTCGGATTGGCTTATGTGTTCGATCATATTCTTTCTGAAGTTCCTTTTTAGCTTCTTTCGCTCTCTGTTTAGTTGCAGGACTGAATTTAGGTCGACCTCGCGTTGCCATTTCCTGTCAAGTTGTGATTTGAATAGAGCGGTTCCGGCTCGGTTCGCGCATGCGCGTGTTTTTTAAAAAAAAACATGATAAATACAATTTCATTTACCTCCTGTTCGTTCAGTAAATGTACTTTTTAGTTTTGTATAAAAAAAAAAATTTTTTATGACATACTGGAATTTGAAACTTTATGACTGTTCTAATGGAAGCATGTTCTATCCAGAAATACCATAACATAATGAGGCAATAAAACACATTTTGAAAATAAGATCAGAGCAACATATTTTCTATCACAGACATTTTAAAATGTGTATGAATTAGAATAATAATTGATTTAGATGAGAAATGATGAGGCTTTTCGCATGTGTCTTCATGAAATGTATACATGTGTGTGTTTATGCATGTTATACATGTGAGTTCTATGTAATGTATACATGTGTGTCTTTATGTAATGTATACATGTGTGTGTATTTATGCAATGTATACAAGTGTGTATTTTTGCAATGTATACACGTGTGATTGTATGCAATGTATACATGTGTGTATTTATGCAATGTATACATGTGTGTCTTTATGTAATGTATACATGTGTGTATTTATGCAATGTATACATGTGTGTATGTCTTTATGTAATATAAACATGTGAGTCATTATGCAATGTATACATGTGTTTCTTTATGCAATGTATACATATGTGTATTTATGCAATATATACACATGATTCTTTATGCAATGTATACATGTGTGTCTTTGTGCAATATATACATTTGTGTCTTTATGTAATGTATATACATGTGTGTCTTTATGCAATGTATATACATGTGTCTTTATGCAATGTATACACATGATTCTTTATGCAATGTATACATGTGTGTCTTTGTGCAATATATACATGTGTGTCTTTATGCGATGCATACACATGTGTCTTTATGCAACGTGTACATGTGTGTGTCTATATGCAATGCATACATGCATGTCTGTATGCAATGTATACATGTGTGTCATTATGCAATGTATACATGTGTGTCATTATGCAATGTATACATGGATGTCTTTATGAAATGTATACATGTGTGTCTTCATGCAATGTATACATGTGTGTTTTTATGCAATGTATACATGTGAGTCTTCATGCAATTTATACATGTGTTTCTTTATCTGTCTGATGCCATCATCCCTTGTCCTGCTGAATTCCAATACCCATAATTATCATCTGATGAACCCTTTCCCTCATATAGACGCGTTTTGATGCCTCTGCAGCAGACAGCTTTTTGAAAACCTAGTGAAAAAATAAGAAACTGCTCAAAACAAACAATTTCTCCTTTTGCCACAATGTTTTCCACTTTTACTCATAGGTTATCCATTCAATTATAGAGTTTTTATACGCCGCCGGAGGCGGTCGTATATTGGCGTCATCTTCTCCGTCTGTCCGTCCGTTCGTACGTCCATTTCTTGTGAAAGCAACTCCTCCTACGTTTCTGACCGTATCTTTTCAAAACTTGGTCAATGTCATAACTATAATGGGTAGATGTGCATGAAGCGGCGATTTTCCTATTCATTGATATTTGCAAGATGTATGTCCATTGTAACATTTTGCAGCCTTGTGAACGCAACTTTTCCTATGTTTCTGTCCGAATCTTTTCAAAATTTGTCAATATCATTACTATAATGGGTAGATGTGCATGAAACGGGGATTTTCCGGTTCAGCGATTTTTGCAATAGTTATGCCTTTCGAAACTTGGTCTCTTAGCATATTCACTTGAGAATGCAACTCAAGTTTCCAAACAGGTAGAAGTGCATAAAGCAGGGATTATCCGGTAGATTGATTTTTGCAAGAATTATGCTCAGAAGGAAAAAAGGATACATATCGACACTGCCATTTGAGCTACTTTCATATCGGAAGCCTCTATAGGGTTCTATCTCTGTTTATATGTATCCTATTTTCTTCCTGACTGAAATAAATTGTTGAATGGTACATAAAGCTCCAACAATCCAATCCAATACTTTGTTTGCTATTTCTTTTCCATTAAATGATTGTTTTACCATAATGGTAGTTTTGTGATTTTTTTTCATGAAATTACGTTTTTTCGGTTCGGCCATTTTGATAGAGATTCCAATGGTAGTTTTGTGATACATGTTAAAAGCAATAATTAAAAGGACCAATCTTGATCTTTATATTTTGTGGCGGCGTATATTGTGGCGGCACTGGCACTCTTGTTTAACAAAATGAGTTCACAGTCATCTGCTGCAGAATTGACATACTAAGGAGGTAAAGGGTTAACCAAAGGGATTCCTGCTTGTTTTTTCCTTTACACCAGACCATGAAAAGTTTGCTAACTCAAAAATACTTTCGCAATTTGCGAACAATGGCAATTCGCATGAAGACATTATTATTGACAACTTCGTTGCATGTTTATGGACTGTTCTATACTAAATCTTTATAAAAAGTAAACAAACAATAAACAGTCAAACCTGAGTAGAAAAAAACACTCATGGGGAAACAACAATCTGGTCTTTGTTCACAGGTGGTCTTTTATTGCAGGGTCATTGAGGCAGAAAATGATGTATTGGGAAATTAAAAGTGTGGTCGCTATAGATAAGGGGATTGCTATACAAAAGTGGTCCTAAGTACAGGTTTGACTGTATAGCAAGATTAGACTGCTCAAACATGTATTCTAATCTTGGTCTACATCAGACTCAATAACAGTATATTATTGCAGTCATGAATATCATAATACGTAAATGTTGTTTGAAGTCACGTACAACAGGTTAAGGGTTGATTTATGTTGTTACAGGAGAAGTTTAACTTTCCCACTCTGAGTGAAGACTTAAGGACAGCTGGTATGACCTTCAAGTGTTCTGAGACGGATCAAGAATTTAAACCTAAGGCTTTGACTTTGCAAAGGAAGACTGTGAAATTGGTAAGCTTTTGAGAATTAAGCCTCATTATAAGCAATATTTTCGTTTTACCACAATGTTTTTAACGGTTGTCTTCTACAATTGCATCAAAATGTGTTTGCATTTGGTAAAGGGTAAAATTTATTATTTCTAAAATATTATTTCTTTTTATTTAGTTTACCCTTTTTTTTTCCCTCATGAGAATTCTGCAGCAGACGACTTTGAACATATTTTGTCAAAAAATGGAAAATCTCTTTAATTGAATGGATAACCTATGACTAAAAGTGGAAAACATTGTGGCAAAAGGAGAAATTGCTCGTTTTGAGCAATTTCTTCTTTTGTCACTATGTTTTCAAAAAGCTGTCTGCTGCAGAGGCGTCAGAAAGCGTATATATGAGGGAAAGGATTAATACACAGATGAGCTATCAATGACCTTGTGATTTTCTTGTTAAGATATTGTCATGAAACTTGGTACTCATCATAATCAAATGCAGACATAATTTTGGTTCATTTCTGTTCAGGCAGTCTAGAGTTATCGCGCCTTTAGAATTGTTAAGTCACCTTAACTGACAGTTCTAGTTGTTATTGACTTCCTTTTCCCACATGCAGATGACTTTTATAAATGCTGTCACAAAAGGAGCAAGTGCTCATAATGCACAATTTCTCCTTTTGCCACAATTTTTTCAACTATAATCATACTTGTTTATTATACCTCCATATTATTAAACTTTCCATTATAAACATTTTTCATATAATTTCCTGGATATTTTCGAAGTCTCCTTCTGCAGACATTTTGTATGTGGGAAAGGGTTAACTATTCCCTTTATAGGTGTAATAGAAAATTGTTTCATAGTAGTTAAAAGTTTTCCCCTTTCCCGATTATAGACACTTTCTGACTCCTTTGCCTGAGATAACTTTTTAAAACATTGTGATAAAGAAAAGGACGCTTTTGCAGCAGACTACTTTTGAAAACCTTATGAGCAATTTCTCCTTTTGTCACAATGTTTTCAACTTTATTCAACAATTAAAAGTTTCATTTATAGAGGCTTACTATATATTTTACTAGATG
Source organism: Serripes groenlandicus (assembly GCA_031761405.1). Taxonomy (NCBI): domain Eukaryota; kingdom Metazoa; phylum Mollusca; class Bivalvia; order Cardiida; family Cardiidae; genus Serripes; species Serripes groenlandicus. The sequence goes on from JASEVX010000007.1 coordinate 79,533,143, forward strand.
TTTTTAAAGTTGTATTACTTCAGATTTATTGTACAGCGGAGGGTAAACCCTTTCCCTCATATAGACGCTTTCTGACGCCTCTGCAGCAGACAACTTTTTGAAAACATTGCGACAAAAGAAGAAATTGCTCAAAACGAGCAATTTCTCCTTTTGTCACCATGTTTCAATTATTGTACTTTCATTTAAAGGGAGTTTCCAATTTTTTTCGGGTACGTTTTCCAAGTCATCTGCTTCAGATTTATTGTATAGGGGAGGGTTAAATCTGTTGTTATTTTACAGGGAGATGGGACCATTGTAGGGGGTCAAATGTACAGTCCTGACCTGCTGTCAGAGGACTTTGGGAGTTGTTCACAACTATTTGGACTCACCTCTAACGATAAAGCTGAATTGAAGAAGAAACAACCAACTGTGGATGTTCATATGTGTTATAGGGGAAATGAATAGTTTGTTGTTTAAACCATTTTCCATAAAAATGCATTTGCAGCACAGGACTTAACCATTTCCCTCATACAATAATTCTGCAGCAGACGACTTTGAACATATTTTGTCAAAAAATAGAAATTCTCTATAATAGAATGGATAACCTATGACTAAAAGTGGAAAACAGTGTTACAAAAGGAGAAATTGCTCGTTTTGAGCAGGGTCTTTCAAATAGTACTATTTGAAAGACCCTGTTTTGAGCAATTTTTTCTTTTGTCACTATGTTTTCAAAACACCGTCTGCTGCAGAGGCGTCGGAAAGCGCCTATATGAGGGAAAGGGTTAAATACACTGTAACAAAAGAAGTAATTGCCGATCATGGGCAATTTCTATTTTTTTTGTATTTTATATTTTTAAAGTATTTTTATGGACACCTTCTGCTGGACAGTATTAATTCTTGTTATTGTATTTCATTGAATTATTGAGAAATAACATTGGATTGCATCCCTATACAGCGGAACCTGTGTATAAAGACCACCCAAGGGAACACAACAATATGGTCTTTGTTGAAATGTGGTCTTAAATTGCAAAGTCATTTATGCAAAATGAGCAATTGGGAAACTAAAAGTATGGTCGCTATAGACAGGATTTGCTATTCCAAGGTAGTCTTTATCATAGGTTTGACTGTATACAAGAAAATACAATTTCAACACAGGAGAAATTGCTCACAAATTGTTCACAAGGTCATCTGTATAACAGAATCTAAAATACCTGCCGGTAGACATGTTCAAAGTCGTCGGTTACAGATTTACTGTATGTGGGAAAGAACAATGGTATGTATATAAATACAAATAAAACAAAGACAATGCCTCTTGGTACATTTGTTTGTTTGTTTGGAGTTTAACGCCGCTTTCAACAGCTTTGGTCATATCACGGCGGTCAGTGCACCTACCCATGTTTTCCTGGCTTTCCCACACCAGTACTTACACAACATTCTTTCGAAGCCACTGACTACTTTCTCACATAGATCAGAGGTGAGAGGCAATGGAAAACATCGCCCGAAAGAATGTCGCCGCAACCGGGTATCGAACCCGTGACCTCCAGATCACGAGTCAGATACGCTACCAATTGAGCTACCGGCCGGGTCCCTCTTGGTACAACACAAACACTTAAACATTAAAATAATCTGTGTGGCCAATGGCATGTTTATTTGACGAGTACTAGATGCCAGTAATATGACATCATCGGCTTATATGTTTACATTCCTAAATTGACTTCCATTTAATAAGAGAGTCCACTATGGGTGTTATATCTCTATATGTGTTTTTAGTTAAAACTGATGACCTGATACAATGCTCTTAGAGTCGTCTGCAAAAGGAACAAACAAGAAAATAACGAAATAAAATAGTGATAACCAAAGTCGTCTGCTGCAGATGCGTTAACAGTCAAAAGGCGTCGGTATCAGGGAAATGGTAGATGTTGTTAATGTCAGACTAAATTATTAATAATTGTATACTATTTTATTTTTGTACTAGACACACTTTATAAGACAATTTATAGTCATTCAAATCTATCACATTACGACCCCCTTTTTTACAATGCTTATCATGCAGCAAAATGATCATTATATACTTTAAGTTTGAGACCAAACTATCAAGGTTATTTAATCACTATGGCTTACTGAATTATAAATACAATAGCTTACACTCTTACTTCAGATATATAGTCGAAGAAATGTATTTTTAAATACATTATTCTTTGTTAAAATATGGTACACATAACTGCATTATGACATATAAAGTGTCTTATAATAACTGTTGATATTTTTAATATTAAATTATATATGTCATTATATTTAAATTCAGTTTGCATCTCGTGTCTTGCTTGCGTATGGGCAGTATGCATATTTGTACAAGCATGTGTATATGTATGTATTTATGTACATGTATCTACACGTGTATATATGCAATGATATGGAACACCTTTACTATACTGTCTTAATTATTAGGCCAGTCAATCTAGCTCATTTTAGGGCTTGCCCACCACAAATTGCAAAAGAAACAATTCCACCTGCATTCATTCAGGAATGACCCCCTAAACACCATATTAAGAATATCAAGGAATCTAAATAGGGGAAGCGGGTCAAATATGCTAATTTATGCTAATTAGTAGCCAAATATAGGGAAACAATGACTTTTGTCAAAAATCATCCGAATAAGTCAATCAAGGAGGCTAATTGTATGTTTTCAGTATCCAGGAAACCAATGAAACCATTCCTAACGAGAAAAAATATGTTGCATCATGGATAATATGCAAATTAATCACCAATTTTTGCCGATTTTTCGGTCAATTTGGGATATTTGTAATTTATTTTCGTGAAAAATTATCCTGTTGGGACCATTTCTGAGTCTAACACTATGTTCTTAGGGTTAAGGAAACCAACGAATATGGTTTTAAGACAATAAAAGGCATTGCATCATAGGAAATATGCAAATTACCCACAGCAATTGCCGATTGAAATGAAAATGTCTAGCAATAGAACGTTTCAGACACAGCATATAAATGCGTATAAATATATTATACAGCTTTTAAATGTCTTAGTCACTCACAACCTGGTAAATAGTAATCCAGTCATTGTTTTCAGGGTAAAGCTAGCTTAATTAGCTATTTACGAGGTACATATTTCATTTGACGTGGTACATATTTCATTTGACGTGGTACATTTTGTATAATATATCGTGGTTATTTAATAATATGAAGTGCACACGTATGAAGATACAGTAGAATAACCATTATGTAGTGTGCAAACAACGTCATATGCAATACAAACAACATTATATGCGGTCTATTCTTCAATACGTGTGGTGGAACTTTGATTATATGCGGTCGTTTAAACTTTATATGCGACGGTTTAAACTTTATACGCTGTGCATTTACATTGGGGACGACCATACTTTCTGGCATTCTCCGGAATTATTTCCGGAAATTACCGAGTATGACAGATAGGTTTGAACATTAACACCATCTAGGCCTTGTGGAACAAGCTTTATGAAAAGTGTACACATTTTCTATTAGAATAGACGAGATGCAGAATGTCGTCTATGTAGACGATCTCTGATGCATGAAGCAGACAACTCTTGAAATCATTATGGCAAAAAGATAAATTGCTCATATTGAGACATTTCTCCATTTGTCACAATGCTTTCAACCAACCCCTCTTCAATAATCTTACTTTCATTTATTAAGATTTTCTATAGTTTTGCCTTAATGTCATCTGATGCATACTTGTTGTATTACGGAAAAAAATTAAAAATGTGTTTAGGTTACCACTTCATGGTAATGTTCCCTCATAAAAACAACTTTAAATTCCTCAGCAGCTTCTGGAAATAAGAGAAATAAATTGAAAAGTAATATACATGATATATTTGATTTTGTCTTAGGGAAAAGGCATAACTTTGTTTTTTTCTAAACATTGTAGGTTCAAATCAGCTTGCATATTTGCTCTGTCTTATCATAATCCTCACAAGTTGACTGAAGCTTCTAATAAGCATATGTAAGTACATGTAATATTCTAGTCCTATAACATAAGACTCCGTTGACAAGCACTCGAGCTTGTGAGAGGTCATATATTATTGGACTAGTAATATTCAGACTTTAGATTTTAGATTCTTTTCAGACTGCAAATCATGCCGAATGAACAGACCAATCTCGTCTAGAGCGGATTTCAGTGCAGACGACGACATTCTGCCCCTCGTGTATTCAGAACATGTGTACACATCTGTTAATAAATTATTCAAGCGCTTTTTTTGAAATTGAGTAAACGGTGTAAATGTTAATATATATCTGTCTGACTCGGTGTTTTCCGATTTTAAAAATGCACCGTATATAAAGCTGTTTAGACCATGTATAAATTAGTATGGACCGAACATAATGCCAAATGCATTGCGTACTATGATGTTTTATGAACACATACAACATAATTTGCCAGGTATAAAGATACATGCAGGCACTTCATATATTAAAACATTCGTCGCATCTAGTGACCAACATACAACGTATAAATGTAAAACTACTGCATATACAAACAAATACACCACATATAATGTCATGTGTACTGCATAGTATATAGTTTGTATTGCACATGACGTTGTTTGTACAACGTATAATGGTAATTCTACTGTTTAAGCACTATTTTGCACTGCATATTATTCAATAATCACCACACATAATAGAAAAGGCACTGCATATCATGAATAATGTACCACGTCAAATGAAATATGTACCTCATATACGTGAAGATGTACTGCGTATAATACAATGCAACATACTAAGACAGTAAAGGCGTTCCATACAATGAATTGTATATACCAATATGTTGTTGTATTCTTGTGCATGTTTCACTGTACATGTATACTTTACTTACCACATGGGTCTAAAACCTTGTGGTGAAATTCTGATTAAACTATCTCAAATGTGTAATGATCTATAAATCGCTTCACAACCTAACGCCTGAGTATACGAATAATAGACTTATCACAGTAAGCGATAGAAATTATTCATTGCGATCTGCAGCAAACTTGAACCTTAAATTAGAAAAACCAAAAACAAGTACTTTGAACCTATCCCTAATATACTCTGGCTCAGACCTATGGAATAAACTACCCTTACACATAAAATCATCAGAATCTTTGAATACATTTAAAGACAAAGGTTAATTATCAGTATTTTCACATTCAGTAATAAGTTTCATCTATATTTATGCATGTCATACGTGAACGTTCAGAAATGACTTCATAACATATATAATGTTTTTTCCCCTATGATTATCCTTATAATAGTATTTCTTATGTCAGTACAAAATAGAGGGCCTCATTGGAGATTAGTTATAACAGGGTCTTTCAAATAGTATTTGAAAGACCCTGGTTATAATAACTAAATGAGTTTTTACCCTCTTTAAATAAAGTATTGTTATTTTATTATTATTATTATTATTATTATTAAGAACTTAAAAGGAATTGATTCTTGATATAACTAAAATTTCAAAAAGAGAATACGTTATTGCATTATTTAAAAATATATGTTTTTCTATTTATTCAAGTATCATACATATATAGATACATATCATAATTTATAATTTATAATATAAGCATTCCACAAATAATATTTACAAGGCCTTTCATTTTATGAAATAAAAGAGACTTTAATAAGTTTATTTCTGTGAGGATTAAAAAATGAAATGTCTAGTGTCCATCATGTACATACAATTAAACAAGCACACACACACATATATCCATTTTTGGTTAATTGCAAATATTTAAAGAAAGTGGAACAAAACAATAAGGAAATATGTCGGAGAAAACAAGTTTTGGCACAATGTTTATCAAATGAAGTTATTGAAAATAAAGTGAAAAAGCTAATTGCTTGTCCCAAATTTTGCAAACACCTGGCTTCAGTTTGTCAACATAGACATAAAGATAAATTTTATCTTGTAACATAAAACTCTTAGAGAAAATAATGTTCATGATCATTTAAAATGATTTTTTGTTCGTATACTTCAATGATTCGAATATACTAATACAGTGTAAGTAGAGATTGAGACGTTTAACTAATTCGTTAATTAATTCATGTTTGCATTTCATTAATGGCAAAGAATCAGAAAGAAAAAGAAATATAAATGTAGGCTACATTAAAATATATTTAACAACACATGAGGGAAATATAGTTCGACATATGCATGAGTAAAACGCATGAGTAGAGCCACAATAAAATTCACTGAATTGAGCTTAAGCTTTAGTTGTCTTTCATGATAGTCCATTATACAGAAAGCTTGTTGTGTGGCGCGCTTGTGAGAGAAAACCAGAACACACACATGGGAATGTGAACTGACCGCCAGTATGAACGTTGCCAAATACATGTGAAGATCATTTCCGTTTAGAAACATCAGCAACTATTTTATCATAACACTTAAAAAGACCAGGACACACAAATTATTAGCCTTCTGATGTCATGGTATTATAGTTACTATGGAATTATGTAAGTGTAATTATCTTTGATAATGAGACGCAGACTGATCTTGATTTTCACGAAATATTTCACAAAATAATACAAGTGGGCAATGAGGAAAACTTTTTCAAAAACTATTGAAGTACTTTGATTATGCTCGACGTAAGAACTATTTGGTCTTATATTTTAAAATATGGTCAATTTGATTTGAGTTTTGAATGGATTCATCTACTTTAGGGTACGTGGGGTTTTAACCTCTCTTTCCCACATACACCAGTTTTGACCAGAAGACTCTGTTAGGATATGCACACAAGTGTGGAAACTCATACTTATAATATAAAAGTATAAATGAAAGTATTATTATTTAATTGGGTTGAAACCATTGTGACAAAAGGAGAGATTGCTGCAGAGGTGTCAGAGAGCGTCTGTGTGTGGGAAAGAAATTGCACAACTTACATGTACGAAGAGCAGTGTAAATCAATGTTTAGAATGCAGAGTGAATGAATAGAAATTCCTTGTAAAACACCGTAGCTATGTCAGAAATGACGCGGGCTTACGGATAAATGATATTGATTTCGATTCCGGATATGGCAACTAGGTTTTCTAGACTCTTCCATTTAACCAGGGACGTATATAAGAGGGATAAGTAACTAAGTTGTATACAAACATATCACCCGTCCCAACATTTGTAGCAAGTAAAACTCAAAAACTATTTAAGATATTAAAATAACAAAAACATTTTCTGGAAGTTTAAACATTCTTCTATTGCAGTAGATGAAAATATTTTAATATACTACACGTTTTGAGAATAGTTTATCTTTATGAAAAACTTCAGACTATCAATTTCTGGAGAAAATTAATATTTTTCAGAAATCACAATATCTGTGTCTTTTAAACCAGTCATTATTTAAAACACAAAGAAATTCGAATTGTTCATTGCATCTCTAACTTCAGTTGAAATGTTAAGCTTTCGGAATATGTATGTTTTGTGTATATGCCAAATGTGACCTCAAAGTTTTATTTACTACAAAATGTGAAAATTTAGACAATTTTATTTCTCCATGTGATATTTTAACTAGATAACAGGTGTACAGGTGGAGCTGCGTATCCCTCTTATCTATGTCCTAGGTTTTTCTAGCGAAATTTGGGGATTCTCCAAGTCGAAGGAAATAGAGAGGATACATCTTAAGTTTTGTAAAAAGGTTTTAAGTGTTAAAAGATCTACTTGTAACTTTGCCATTTATTGTGAATTAGGCAGATATCCATTATATAGTAACAGATACGCGAGAATAATAAAATACTGGGGTAAACTTTTATCCTCAGATAACATTATAATGGTTACATTGTATCATTGGTCAAAAGAAAACATTGAAAAAGGAGCAAATAATTGGTGCAGAAATGTGAAAAATCTCTTATTTCAATATGGTTTTGGATATATTTGGCTCAATCCAAATTCTGTGAACCATCAGAATTTTCACAAGATTTTTAAACAAAGATTAATTGATGATTTTAAACAAACTTTACATAGTTATGTAAATAATAGCCGGATATTGTGCATCTACAAATATATTAATAATGGTCCGATTATGGAAAATTATTTAAATATTTTACCTTGTAAATGGAAAATCTACATTTCTAAATTTAGACTGTCTTCACATTCTCTAAGAATTGAAACAGGTAGATATGGAAATGAGAGGATAGAAAGACATGAGCGTTTATGTATTTTTTGTAATAAAAGCGAAATTGAGGACGAATTCCATTTTCTTCTAGTGTGTCCGTCATACTCAGATATTCGAGCTATCCACTTTAAGCGTTATTTCACCATTCGTCCAAACATGTACAAATTTATTAAATTACTAAACAGCAATAATAAGCAAAAACTGTTACACCTTGCAAAATATATCAAGGAAGCCTTTACCCGGAGAAGTAGTTTAATTAATAATATTCTTTAACAATTGATAATGTAAGATAAACTTAAGACTTAAAAGAATACTCCTATTACACCAAGGAGGTCAAGCGAATTGACTTAATTTGTGGAAATACTTTCCTACTATTATTATTTTCATATTTGCTTTCATAATTATTATTTAGTTTTTATTTTCTTCTATTTTGAATGATAAACATTCGTTTTTGTGTATATTTCATGTATTTGTAATTAATAATATGTTTTTTTGTATTGTATATAGTAATATGATGTGTTGTTTGACTAGAAACTATGTAGTTTACGTCATTAAAATTATCTATCTATCTATCTATGCATTCTTGTTGCACATGCAGCAGACGACTTTTTAAAACATAACGAGACATTTCTCATTTTGATTTTGCCACAATGTTTTCAAATCTATTCAGTGTTTTATAGATTAATCTATAAAGAGTTTCTATCGTTTTGCATAGATGTTTTCAAAGTTGTCGGCTACATATTTATTGTATGTTGGAAATGATAGTAAATGAGTTGACAATCTGAACGGATAAATGTTGGAAATGATTGCAAATGAGTTGACAATCTGAACGGATAAATGTTGGAAATGATAGCAAATGAGTTGACAATCTGAACGGATAAATGTTGGAAATGATAGCAAATGAGTTGACAATCTGAACGGATAAATGTTGGAAATGATAGCAAATGAGTTGACAATCTGAACGGATAAATGTTGGAAATGATAGCAAATGAGTTGACAATCTGAACGGATAAATGTTGGAAATGATAGCAAATGAGTTGACAATCTGAACGGATAAATGTTGGAAATGATAGCAAATGAGTTGACAATCTGAACGGATAAATGTTGGAAATGATAGCAAATGAGTTGACAATCTGAACGGATAAATGTTGGAAATGATAGCAAATGAGTTGACAATCTGAACGGATAAATGTTGGAAATGATAGCAAATGAGTTGACAATCTGAACGGATAAATGTTGGAAATGATAGCAAATGAGTTGACAATTTGAACGGATAAATAAATGATAGCAAATGAGTTGACAATCTGAACGGATAAATGTTGGAAATGATAGCAAATGAGTTGACAATCTGAACGGATAAATGTGTAATTCTAACCGTATAGAGCACATGTAGGAAAGGATTTATTTATTGGAGTTTTACGCCGCTTTCAACATTATTTCAGTTATATCACGGCGACAGTTCACTTATTCATGATCCCTAGGTAAACAAACCAGTGCTAGGCTAGAAAATGTGCCTTGCCCAAGGGCACTCCACCCTGACCGTAATGCAGCGACTGGGGATGTAGGAAAGGAGTAATGTATCCAGAATAATGCATTTCTCCTGTTCCGACTATGCTTAGTTCTAAACTAATTTATTTCACATCGATTGCGAAACAAGCTTTCAGCTTATATTAATCACGCTCGGTGTCTGCTTTCTGGAGACTCAACAATTTACTCGCGCCGTTTGTGTGGGTAAATCCCGAAGTCAGAACCCGCATCACGGTATTCGAACCCGGGACCTTTGATACGAGAGGCCGACTCTCTACCTCTGCACCACTGTCTTCAACTATCCGACTGTTCGACTATACTTGAACAAGTCGTCTATTGCAAAGACGTTGGATTCAGCTCTATCACGTACAGATAGAAAGAAGTAAAACAGAAAAGCTAAAACTTTACTGAAATTTCAAATTAAAACACTAACTTGTCATAGAATCTTTTTTTTTTTTTTTTTAAGCAAACATTCATAATAAATATATCTTTATCACAGCATTTAACCCTTTGCCTCATATAGACGTTTTCTGACGCCTCTGCAGCAGACGGCTTTTTGAAAACATAGTGACAGAAGAAGAAATTGCACAAAACGTGCAATTTCTCCTTTTGCCACAATGTTTTCCACTTTTAGTCATAGGTTATCCTTTCAATTATGGAGATTTTCTATGTTTTGACAAAATACGTTCAAAGTCGTCTGCTGCAGAATTGCCGTATGAGGGAAAGGATTAACAATATAGTTCATCTTATTCTTAGCAACGATATTTATTCTTCCTTCTTGGTTTAAATATTCTTTCAAATGCATCCGCACATCGCTGTCGGAAGCTAGGACGGTTCTGATTTGTATCATTTCTTTCCTTCGTTCCATTTGTTTTGTGTTCTTCCGTCTTTGTTTCGTTTATTTCCATCAATATATCTTCAACACTTTTCTTTTCGGAATCTTCAATATCATCTTCTTCTTTCTTTTGTTCTAAAAAACCCCAAAGAATACAACAAATTGAAATAAGAAGTAAACAAAAACGTGGAACACAGAAAATCGTAAAGAAGACATTCATTGTTAATTAGAAATGAAATGTGTTTTATTATTTCGTTTCCACATGAATTCCGATTACTATTGACATAGGGTCCATATTTGTGATTGTATATACGTGTGAGCTCTTGAATTCAGGTGTGCAATATATTGCCAACAAGGTCCGTCTGTTTTTAAATTGGCAGTTTAATAAAATTTACTATTTTTGTCATGCTCTTTCAACTTCTTAAATACATAAACATAAGTTGCAATTGTTATTTCCTTTCACATTTCCCCTACTTCTCCAACCTTCCAGCAGCCCCCAGGCCGTCAGCACTGCAGTGCTTTGATATTATTTCGTTTCCACATGAATTCCGATTATTATTGACGTAGGGTCAATATTTGTGATTGTGTATACATCGTGATAATATATTTTTCACTTGGCTGAACTAATAAAAAAGGCAGTTCACCGAACCGTTAATTCTACATTCGTATATAACTATTTATTTACCCCTACTCGTGGGATAGCGTAGCGTTGAAGTGTATGACTGATTTCGCAGAAAAAACACATTGAGTCATGCTTTTTAGGCTTTTTCTGACAAGTGTCGGTTAGGATTAACTTGCACATCTATGCTATGTGATTTAAATATACATTGTATGTCATAGTCTTGTTGGCTAACAGTGCAGATTCAGGCTGTTTTTGACAAGTGTAGATAAGGATCAATTTACACGTCTATGCTATGTGATCTACATATACAATGTATGTCATAGACTTATTGGCCAACAGTGCAGATTCAGATCAGACTTGTCTGGATATTTACTGGTCGCAAATGCACATGCCTTATGGTAATTTATTAAAAAGATACAAGATACAAAGTTTTATTTTGTAAATAAAGACCTCCTGCCCACAATACATAACATTTTTTACAACAAATTATGTGAGTTACGTATACAATATACATGCTATATTTGTAATTCATTTCTTTTTAAAATACAATATATGTAATATGAGACTTTTCTTATTTTGGAAGTGTTCTCTAATTGTAGAATATTGTAAAAAGTTAAATGATCTGTTTCACCAGAGTACCAAGAAAATAGAAGTTGTTGACGTAAATCTGAGTATCTAGGGCATTTAAAAAATACATGATATTCATTTTCTAATATAAAAACGTTTTCAATAGTTTGGCAATAAGGACAGTAACGATTTTCTCGATCAATATTTTGATGTCGACCCGTTTCTAATTTTAACTTGTGACTGGAACACCGAAAACGGGCAGTCGCTTTTTTATGTAAATGTATCTCTCTCTATGAGTAAAATCATTGGAAATTATTGTTCTAGAACAGTTGAAAAAAGTGTAGCAAAATGAGAAAATGTATTTTTTTTAACAAGTTCACATTTTTCAACAATGTTTTGATTTTCACTTGCTGCAGATACGTCGAACTCCGTCTACATGTTGGACGGTGTTAATATCAAATTTGTCTTACCTGATTCTGTACCATCTTCCTTTTTCTTGGATTTAGTCACGTCATAAAGAGGATGTGTGTCGGACTCAACGTTGACTAGATATTTTCTGATGTCCCATCCCCACTGGACTAATTTCTCCACTTTACTACCCTGGGGACATACGATATCGAATTCTGTCTTTAGCTTTGTGCAGACATTAACCCGTGAGTCCTGAGTGGATTCGTCATCGTGTTGTTGATTTCGGACCGTTAGCACTTTCGTTCCCATAAAAGGAGGACAGCGTTTATGGTCTATTTAAAAGGAGGAAGGCAGAAAAAAGACAAGATAGAAGTAGGAAAGAAGAAGTAGGAAAGAAGAAGTATGAAAGACAGAATATGAAATACAGAAATACATCAAGACAGTAAAGAAAGAGTACGTTGGATACATAAGACATGATCTGATGCAGAGACGTTTTAAAAACGCTGTGACAAGCGTCATTCGTCTTCCACCATTGGGCAAACAGTCTTTGTCGAAAAACAACAAGTTGCTTGGAAAGTATGTTGTGTGGAGTGCTGGTGTAAGAAAGCCAAGAAGCACAGGTGTGAGTGAACTGGCCGACTTGATATGACTGAATAATTGTTTAAAACGGAGTTAAACCCCAATCAATCAATCAATCTTACCTATTGGTGAACTGTTATTGGCCTCGTTACTCTTGGTACATCCAATACCTTCCTCAATTATTTTGCAGTTTGGTGTCGTAAAGATTTGTGATGGAGCGCCCAGTAAGTAAGATGTAATAGTGATCCCGCATGATCGCAACCTCTCCGCTGGGCTTCCGGGAGGGCAGGCGGCTTCTAACCCGAACTTCCTACTGTCGTATGTTTGATCCTCGGCTTGGTCATCGCTACAAGTAGAGTCTCCAGCAAGAAACTTTAGACGCCACACCTGATACTGATTGTGAGCTTTCTTCATGTCCAAATTGCACCATCTGAAATACAATGAGCATTCTTCATGTCCAATTTGTACCATCTGAAATACAATGAGTTTAAGCATTCTTCATGTCCAAATTGCACCATCTGAAATACAATGAGTTTAAGCATTCTTCATGTCCAATTTGTACCATCTGAAATACTATGAGTTAAAGCATTCTTCATGTCCAAATTGCACCATCTGAAATACAATGAGTTTAAGCATTCTTCATGTCCAATTCGTACCATCTGAAATACAATGAGTTTAAGCATTCTTCATGTCCAATTTGTACCATCTGAAATACAATGAGTTAAAGCATTAGGTTTACTATGAGTTGAGTATATTTCGCTCATATTCAAAATAACACAGAAACAGAAGCACTTTAGTTTTACGTCTTCCGATTTGGTGGTCTTATTTCATATGGGAACAATGAAGACTCATTTGTGGGACTGTCCGTATCCACAATGGCCTCTTGACTCAAGTGGACATTTGGATACGGACAGTCTCACACAGGCCTTCCCTGTCCACACATATGTCATTTAGATCTAAATGCAACTGTTGACAAAGTATAGAGGTGTATCCCCACCACTATTACGCCAATTGTATTTGACCCTTTCACTCATACGACAATTCTGCAGCAGACGACTTTAAACATATGTTGTCAAAAAGAAGAAAATCTCTATAATTGAATGGATAACCTATGACTAAAAGTGGAAAACATTGTGGCAAAAGGAGAAATTGCTCGTTCTGAACAATTTCTTCTTTTGTCACTATGTTTTCAAAAAGCCGTCTGCTGCAGAGGCGCCAGAAAGCGATTATATGAGGGGAATGGTTAAACCGACGAACCGGAGAAATTCCTAGACCCCAAAGCACCCGTTTGGTTTGTTCCACATTTGGTCAGTAATATCACGACGTTTCCAGCGTCATTTTACCAGTTATACTGGTCCATTTATCCGGACATCAGCGAGTCAGTCGTTATGCTAACCACACAATATAATCTTTACCCTTTCCTACATGCAGACGCATTATAACGCATATACAACATATAACAATTAAAATAAGACAAATTCCTAAAACAAAATCCTTTTGCCAAAATGTTTTCAACTCTATTCAACTCTATATTTTCATTTGTAGATTCTTTTTTCGTGATTTGCCTATATGCTTTCAAAGTCGTCTACGTTTGGAATACGGAAGCTCAGTTTGGTCGGTAATAAACAAAAAGGAAGACCTACTTCTAGAAAATGTTCAAAAAAGAGCTACAAAATTAATACCGTCACTCAAACATAAAGAATACCAACAGAGGCTAAAAGAACTTGGATTACCAACATTACAGTATAGGAGATTAAGAGCTGATATGGTGGAAACATACAAGATTTTAAACAACATAGCCAAAGTAAATATTCATAAGTTATTCCACTTTCATCAGACTAATACAAGAGGTCACAACCAGAAGTTGTTCAAATGCCACTGTGGATTAAACATTCGAAAGTATTTCTTCTCACAACGAATTATAGTACCATGGAATAATCTGCCTGATAGCGTCGTAAATGCAAAAAATGTAAATAATTTTAAAAACTTGCTAAACAAGTGCTGGAATGATCCAGTTTTTAAATTTGTGCCATATTATGGAGGACCGGAAGCGGCACAATTAAACAAAATCCAAAATGGACCAGAGAGGCGGAAGCCTAATACGGTCTCGACAACAAGGTAAACAAGGTAAATACGTGATAGGAAAAGGGTTAACAAGATACACTCAAATGAATCCTTACTCTACATCAAAGCTGTCATACTGATCGTCCAACAGGTCGCTTACTGCAATCTCGGTCTCAACAATATCCAGATGTCTCCTTTCTTCCGAATCTAGGCTTGACACACTTTGATCTGTCTTAGCGTCATCTATGAAGTGAAATAAGCAAACTATCAATAGTTCAATACAGATGTAGCGGGAATGGGGAATAGGTACAAATACCACTTCTGTAGTCTTATTTATTGTTTGTTTTTATTTACCCTCGCCGTGCAGAATTAACTATTTGGTGAGCAGACAAAGTTAGATACAAGGGAGTCCGGGTGCGATACCCTAGCTCTTTCCGAAAAGCCCCTTGGTTCATTTATGTGCCCGGTGTATAGCACCGATACACGCGAGGTTATTTTTCCTGGAAGTGACCAGTACTTAACCTCTAGTTAAGTGGGAGACGCTTAAAAGCATCCCTTAAATTTCCAGAACCCGGACCGGGATTTGAACCCCAGACCTCTGGATTGACAATCCAGTGTGTTAACCACTGGACTACCCCTTCACTCTAGTCTGTAGTCTTGCTATAGAAGCTTGCTTGTATAGCGCCGTTGGTCGAGTGGCTGGCTTTGTCACAAAGTTAAGCAACGTACATCGCGGTTAGAGCCTGGATCTTAGAGCCGCGAGGGCTTTACTCCGTGAAGGTCCCGGTAAACGTTACACAAATAAGGCATTACTTTATACAGATTAATGTCAGTAAAAAGTCGAGCTAGTCCGAGTTTAAAACCTACAACACAAATCTACTGCAAACTTCCTAGAAAACATCCCGGCAGAAACATTGAAATTCGACATAAGTGAAAGTATGACACAAATGTGACAAGTGTAGAATTTGCTCTTTATGGGCAATTTCTCATTTTCCTTTAATGTTTTCAAAAAGCGTCTCCAGTAGATGTTTCAAAATGATTCTGCGTGTGTGGGAAAAATGTCTCTCAGCATCCATCCGAACAGATTTAGTCTTATATGGTACTGATCGTTGAATTAAGAGTTTAGAGTAAGGTGTTTGGTGTAACTCATGCAGTTTTACGGTGCGAACATAACCTATCACCGTATGTTAGGCAAACGGTGCGCTCAGAGAGCTTTAACCCTTTCCCTCATACGACAATTCCGCAGCAGACGACTTTGAACATATTTTGTCAAAAAGTGAAAAATCTCTGTAATTAAATGGATAACCTATGACTAAAAGTGGAAAACATTGTGGCAAAAGGAGAAATTGCACGTTTTGTGCAATTTCTTCTTTTGTCACTATGTTTTAAAAAAGCCGTCTGCTGCAGAGGCGTCAGAAAGCGTCTATATGAGGGAAAGGGTTAAGAACTAACAATCATCGAACGTGTTAGGTAGATACTGATACGCTCCTGGTTTAATTTTTAATCCAGGACGCTTTTGCAATTAAATTAAAAGTAAATTGAGCCTAAATCTGGATCTTTATGGTCGCATTGCATCTGCATACGAGAACAGTGAAGACGCAGTTGGGCCGGTGCGTATGTAAGCCAGGAGTGAATGTTTAAGACTGTACTGCGTATTGCATCTACATAGTTACAGTAAAGACTCGGGTGAGTCGGTGCGTATGTAAGCCAGGAGTGAATGTTTAAGACTGTACTGCGTATTATATCTACATAGTTACAGTAAAGACTCGAAAGACCCGTTGCGTACGTACAGTCTCACAAGCGTCTTCACTGTCCGCTTTTATGTTATAAAGATCTGAATGCACCTTCTGATCGTCTGCTGCAGAATTGTCGTAGAATAGAATAGAATAGAATAGAATAATTTTATTTTTCCAATCATGGGCCATCACTGGCATACAAATTATAAAATAATAATATATATTATAATGTAATATTATTATCATTAAACACAAGATTGATTTTGATTAAGTAACTATATACAAACAAAACAAAATGACTAGAACTATTTAAAACACTAACTGATACATAAACAAATATTCAGAACTGTTGACCCAAAAAGGGGATACAGACTGTTTTAGATTGACAACAGTTTGAAGGATAAACACAGTGACAAAACACAACAACTTGTGACTGCATTACTTATTACAAGCCTTTTAAAATATTAGATCTAAGACTATAACATTTTGAAATATATGTCGTATGAGGGAAACGGATTCGTTCATCCTTTACCACATATAGACGTCTTTCCGAAGCTTCTGAAGCAGACGACTCTTTTAAACATTGTGACTAAAGGAAAAATTGCTCATAATGAGCAATTTCTCATGTTGCCACAATGTTTACAACTCTATTCAATAATCATACTTCCATATATGTCCTTTTCATACATTTGAAGGATTGTTCTTTAAGTCGTCTGCTGCGGATATCTTGCATGTGGGAAAAGGTAAATGATATCAGATCGGAAAGGTAGTAAGGCAATGAGACAAATTCTTCTGAAAAAAAAATCCATTTCTCCGTTTGTACTTTTTATAATTTCTTTATTTGCTATAAACATACTGTTTGTTGTTTTATGCACTAAATTATATTTAATCTTATACAGGGGCGTAGCTTTGCAATAATCTTTAGGCCGTCTCGTGAGAAAATCAACATTGTGGACTCTGCGTAAAGTATCGACTCGGATCAGCCTAAGCATGTCACACAGGCCTACGCGGATAGACACTTTTCGCCTCCTGTGGATTTTCTGTTTCAGGAATCACTACTCTATACATCTATCCCCCTAAGGCGGAATGTGTCGGCCGGATCAGTCTGCGCGGACAGCGCAGGCTGATCTGGTCGATACATTACGCAGATGTCTATCGCCGCAGCTGCATTTTGGGACATTTTGAGAAAAAATGTGTAGGCACGTGCCTACAGTGCCTAAAGGGAGCTACGCCCCTGTTATATTATTATTATTATAGTAATAAGACCTCCACATTTCCAAACGAGGCTGATGTTGTTGTTGTGTTCCAGCGAGTTCAGAATCTATATACTACGTTTCCTTTTTAGGTGTGGGGGTGACCAAGTGACACAAAGCAAAACAAGATAATATACCAAATGTTCAACGTTTTCATCTTTCAGTTAATACTATGATTATCAAATCTATAACATTAATTCTAATTGGCAAATGTCTAAATGCAAATAAAAACCAACAAGGAGAAGAATTAATATAAGCATATTTTGCTTGTTTTCTGATCCATTCATCTACTACTTTGTAACAATGCCAACATAAACTTGTATATTGCTTCAACGGAATGAATAACTATGTTTAAACTAAACGAGGCTGAAATGTTTACCTTTGTCAAAGATGATATTAATGTCGGCTTCAGGGTTCAAACTAACACTGGTTTTGCCAGATTCCTCCAGTTCAGGAGCATCAAAAACTACGCGGTTTATTTCCAGAGAATTCGTACTGAAAAAAATAAAAATAAAATAAAATAGTTTTAGAAAAATTGCATTTACAGTCAAGCCTGTGTCCCTTTACCTCATACGACAATTCTGCAGCAGACGACTTTGAAGACATTTTGTCAAAAAATAATTGAATGGATAAACTATGACTAAAAGTGGACAATATTGTGGCAAAATGAGAAATTGCTCGTTTTGAGCAATTTCTTCCTTTGTCACTATGTTTTCAAAAAAGCCCTCGGCTGCAGAGGCGTCAGAAAGCGTCTATATGAGGGAAAGGGTTAAAGACAGCGGGTAGACAACACTCTGGTTTCCATAATGTTTTCAAAAGTAGACTGCTGCAGAGGCGGCAGAAAGCGTTTGTTAAAAAAAGATAGTGTTAAATCGATAAGGACGAAAATCATTACTCATTAGAGCTATAGAGGAAACGATCTGAAAAGAAAATGACAAAAGCAGGGGGCCTATTGCTTATGTCATTGGCATATTGTTCTCTATTCTATAATATGAACAAACTATTGAAATTAATCATAGTTGGTATTGTTTAATTGTCTATCTTTAACTACAAAAAAATAAACACATAAACAAATCAAAGTAAACACATTTCTTAATTGTTTCGCCGCAATAGGCTTAAATTGAAAAGTTTTTCGTTGATGAAAGTGTACGTAATATTTGAAATGCTATACATCTCTCAAAATGTTCGTAAAGGACCACAAAAAGCTAATATAAATAATTAACTCACTTCATTCTAGATATGGTTCTGTGTTTTATTTTTTGTAAGAATGCAGCCGTGGCTATCGCATAAAATGTCGTTATATAAATAACGTCGTTACTATGTCATGTGATCTCAACATTGACGTCAGAATAACGTAACGTAACTGACGTCATCCGATTAAAACATGGAAGATATAATTTGTTTGATCAGATAAATAGTAATAAATTTAAATTCTCTTCTACATAGAATCAAAATGATATTTGTTTACGCACAATCAATACAGGAGAATATATAATTTGGAAAAAGTATGCCATCTTAAGCATCGCAATTTTTTTGAGCGCATATGGCAATTGGTGCCGCATTTTAAACATTTCCGAATATTTACATCATCAATGTTCTAAGCGTCACGAAAGTTTAGTTTGTAAACCCTCCAGTACTAGCTAGTGTTTTGGTTTTTCAGTTATGAATATTTGAGTCGTTTTCTTTGACTTTGAAGAAATTAAAGACATGAATAAATCAGTGCTTAAGTTGAGGACAGTGAATGTGAATACGAAATGAATATTATTAATGCTGAAATGGCGTCGGAGACTGATCAGGAAACCGAAAGTCCAGTGCTGGCTTCTAGTTCTTCAGCCCATTCTAGCCACAGGTTTGAAGTCAACACTGCCTCTGGTTCTCTCGCTACATATATAACTCATCAAGACGAAGAAACGGTTACAGTGAAAACGGAAATTTCTGAAGTTACAACAAGTCAAACAAAAAGAAAGCGGATTCACATGGACAGCTTGAACTGTTTTGACAGAGCTGAAACCAGTGCAGGAGCACTCTCTCTAACTAACCCACATGTATTCAATGGCAGTGTTCAACGTAGTAAATATTTAGTCCCTCGGGAGAGGCATAAGAGAAGGAAGTTTGCAGGGAGTGCTCTAAATGATCAACACACAAATAGAAGTTTCAATCAAGGATCTCACAACACTAGTCGGGGTGGTTTTGTTTCCGCATCAGACATGTACAAGTTACACGTAGACAACCCTACATTAGATCTCAAACCAAGTGCAGGCATAGTTAACAAAAGTTATGGCAGTAGTGACAATAACTCTAGAAATAGACAGAGTAAAAATAAACAGATACCAAACCAAGGTAGTATTCTCAGTTTTATGAAATCTTCTAGTACACCCAATAATGAAGATTTTAAAGTTAAGAAAGAAGCTGACAGTGATGGTGATGTTTTGCCGGGGTCTCAAGGTTCTCTTAGAAGTGTTATGTATTCACCTATCAAAAAAACTGTTGACACTGGTATAACATACATCAGTGATTCCAGTCAGAGTTGTAGCCCTTTAAAGGCTATGTCATCTCAAAAAAATAAACCTGAGCAAAAGATCTGTGATATTGACGATGTTTTACCGGGGTCTCAAGGTTCTTTCAGAAGTGTAATGTATTCTCCTATCAAGAAGATTGTTGATTCGGGTACAATATACATCAGTGATTCCAGTATGAGTTGTTGTAGTCCAATGTCATCACAATCTTCAGTTTCATCACCAACAAAAATATCCAACCAAAACTATTGTGACAATGCTGTGGTGAAGAAATTGTTTGCTGGACAGAAAAACATAAGTAAAAGTGATAAATCTAAAAAGCCGACCAAAAGTTCAAAGACAACCAAGAAATCAAAAACTAATAACATAAAAAAGGAAATAGACAATATTTTCAATGCAGATTCATTTGATCTTGATGCTGCTCTGTCAGATAAGATGGATGGCGAATTTCTAGAAGTAAAGAAAACCGAGACCGTGAACGATAAATATGGGTTGTTAGGCAGTGGATCCTACCCAAAAGTGATTTATGAAAAGATTAATTATTTTGAAAGACTTCCACCGGAAGTTCTTGAAAATATATTTTGCCAGCTGCCTATGTTAGATTTGTGTTTGAATAGTAATAGGGTTTGCTCTCAATGGAATAGCATCATTGCCGATGAGAAGGTAAGCATTAGTTTATGACTTATTTGTGCAAGGAATATTAGTAACCGATTTCGAAATCATGTTACATGTATATATAAGGCCTAAAAAAAAGAGTACAAAGTATGAATTTTGTCACGCAAAACTCGCATTCGCAGTACCAGAGCCTTAAAAATAGTTTTTAAGTTTTTATTGTTCATTGTTGATAAATGTTTTGATAGTAAATTTAATAAAATGGGTAATTTTAGGCATCAAAAGTGTCTTTATGAGGGAAAGGGTTTAAAAAAAAAACCAAAAACACGTGACCAGAAACAAGACTATTATTTTTTAGGCCTAACAAATGTGCAGCAGATAACTTTGATAACTAACACCTCGGCTGAAAGATGATATTACAAAATTAGTTATTATGAGCAATTTCTCCTTTTGCCATATGTTTTCAAAAGTTGTCTGCTACAGTCTAACAGATTCGTCTTCACTCTTCAAGTGGGTAAATTTACTTAAAATAGCACAATTAGTTTTATGGTTTTGTAGAAGATACTCAGGAGATGCTACCTGTACCTAACTATTTACTTTTGTATTATTGATGTACGAATGTACAGTTAACCCTTTCCCACCTGCAGACACATTTTAACGCAATAGCAGCAGACGACTTTTTAAAACATTGTGGCCAAAGTTGAAATTGCTCATGATGAGCAATTTCACCTTTGGTCACAATGTTTTCCACTTATAGTCATTGGTTATCCTTTCAATTATAGAGATTTTCCATTTTTTGACAAAATATGTTCAAAGTCGTCTGCTGCAAATTAGTTGTATGTGGGAAAGGGTTAAGCAGTTCTCTGATGAGAACATAAATTTAACCAACACAAATGTGATGTTTGTGAAACTTAATTCAACAAACTACTAAGAATGACTAAATGTCTAACAAGCTAAAGATAGATCAAGCGTCCAGAGCAAGTAACAGACAATATTTATATGAGTTAGTGAGCATGTGTATTAAAAATATTAAGGAAAACTAATAAATTTCTTCTTGGGACTTACAATATACTACAGATAGAGATACTAACGGTAAAATCATACAGAGCTCTAAAATTGCAATTTACTTAAGATTCTTGATTTGGCCTCCAAATTTTACATGTATACAGTATGTGGCGAGTTTGGTTTGGTTGTGTCATAAAAATAAGAGAAAATTTGGGACTAAAGACTTATTTACTCCTGACTTCCATATCAAGACTAGGCTAGTGTCTTATTTCCCCCAAGTACATATTATTCATATGTTTTGGGCAGTGTCAATAGAAAATGTTGTTATTTGTTTGCAGTAAAGGATCATGAAAATGTGAAACTCTTTTTTTTTTAAATCCCAAATCATTCAATTTTGAATCAATTGAAATTTACAAGTTTGCCAATTGTTAATCATTTCAACGAAAGGTTGATAGATGATGTTCTCTCTTTGACAGACTTTGACTAACATTTTATTAAAAAAAATGCCTGCTTTAAAATATTAAAATTATGCTTGCAATTTTAATTTCAGTTTGTTCCATGGAAGAAAATATATCACAAGTTGAAGAAGAATTTAGGCACCATTAAAAGTGACGTCCAGGCAATTATGACGAAGAATAAAATGACAAGCCCAGCCAATTTTCTTCTTGGGCTTATCAGGTATTTCGATTTATTTTTAGTTCAGCTCTTGGGCTGCAGAAGTATCAACAGATTAACCCTTTCCCTCATACGACAATTCTTCAGCAGACGACTTTGAACGTATTTTGACAAAACATAGAAAATCTCCATAAATGAATGGATAACCTATGACAAAAAGTGGAAAACATTGTGGCAAAAGGAGAAATTGCACGCTTTGTGCAATTTCTTCTTTTGTCACTATGTTTTCAAAAAGCCGTCTGCTGTAGAGGCGTCAGAAAGCGTCTATATGAGGGAAAGGGTTAACTCTTTTCAGTGATTTAAATTATAATAAATTATCAGCATGAAATAGACATGACTGTGTTGACCTTAAGACAAACATGATGGGTCTTCAATTAGCCCTTTAGAAGGCTTTTAACCCTCTGCACTAGACTACTTTTGAAAACATTATAGGAAAGAGCAAGTTCTTCTTTTCAATCATTGGTTTCACTCTTAAACAGCATGTCAATACGTTTATTAAACTACCAATTTTCCAAAGTTTGTTTTTTCCGAAGAGTAAGACATTTAAAAGAAGACAATTTTAAAAGTATTGCCTATGATGTTACAGATTGACCGTTAAATGACATATTTGCCATTTATTACAGATACATGAAAGATTTCAAGCCGGTCACAGCAAGTAACATGTTAACATGTTTGAAGAGACATTCCAAATACCACTGGGCCAGTGCCCTGATAGAAGAGAGAACTAAAGAATGTATAGTGCATGAGGTATTTTAACCGAATTATCTTATTTAAACCTCTGTCACATATAGATGTTTTCTGACGTCTCTGCAGCAGACAACATTTGAAAATGTTGAAGCAAAAGGAGCAATTCCTCTCTTTGCTACAATGTTTTCAACACTGTTTAATAGTTATTCATATATTAACTCTAAACAGATGATTTGATTTCCATAGTTTTGCCCAGATTTTTTCAAAGTTGTCTGCTGCAGATTTGTTGTATACATATTGTTAAGGGTTCATTAAACAATGCTATTTTATTTGTCACCTCCCTTGGCAGTAAGACACTTAGGGATCATTTTTCAATCATCTGTCAGTCACACTTTCATTTACTGACATATTTGCAGACAACACATGCGTTTTTCCATCACTCTCAGAGGTCCAGATAAGGAGGGGTATTCAGCTCTTTTTCACACAATTTCTCTCTTATCTTTAATGCAAACCCTATGTTGCGGGCACTCAAAAACAATCGTCTCATTGAGAAGATTCTTTTGAGTACCCACAACATAGGGTTATATTTTAGAACATGTAAAACGCCCCATATCTGGAGCTCTGAAGTCTCTTATAAATGTATTACTAATTGTGAAACAACTTCGTACACCTTGTGTAAATCGTTCTGGATGTTTGCTTATTAAAGACTTAGAAAACCAAATCTTATTAATTTGTTTACCATTGGAATTGAACCCAGGGCCTTGATTAAGTCACTTTTAACGGTACTTTAGGTTCTGAGCACTGCTTTTGTTTGAGGTACTATGATGATAGTCAGAAAAACCTGCAAATAGTGATGTTGATTTGTTTATATTTCGGGTCAAGGGTTACATTCCCAGTGAAGACAGTCTATAGTCCGATCTGATATGGTCAGTTGGTTAAATGCCACCTTATTAAATAGTGGTACCGAAATCCCAATTCCTGGTAAAAAGATAGGACTCTGTAAGTAAAATGTGTTAATAGGTGTCTTATAAGCCAGAAATGGCTGACCCTATCAATAGTGGTGACACTATAATTTACAAAGACTTTGAATTGACTTAACTCTTTCCCTCATATAGACGCTTTCTGACGCCTCTACAGCAGACAGCTTTTTGAAAACATAGTGACAAAAAAAGAAATTGCTCGAAACAAGCAATTTCTCCTTTTGCCACAATGCTTTCCACTTTTAGTCATAGGTTATCCATTCAATTATAGAATTATTATAGAGATTTTCTATTTTTTGACAAAATATGTTCAAAGTCGTCTGCTGCAGAATTGTCGTATGAGGGATGGAGTTAATATGACTTAACTTATATCCATTCTGTATAAATAACAATACATTATTTTCAGGATCCTAACCCATGGTCTATTATTACCACTCTCATTATTATATCACATGACGTCTACGATATACAAGAGGTTATTCACTTTCTGACTGTCCCATCATCGGAATGCACATCAAAGGAAGTCATAGAATGTTTGTATTGTGTGGCGACATTTCTGTACGCATTCAAACTGGTGAAGAATGAGGTTTGGAATGGGTATGTTTGCACATTTATATTTTGTTTTATCATTATTAGCAATTTCTCATTTTGCCACAATGTTTTCAAAAGTCTGCTGCAGAGGCATCGGAAAGCGTCTGTATTTTTTGAAAGTGCTAAATGCACCAAATTATATGTTCCGGGTACTCTAAAGAATTGTCTCACTGAGAAGATTCCTTTGACTACTTATGATATAGGCTTTTACCCATTCCCTCATACAGACACTTTCTGATGCAACTGCAGCAGGAATTGGAGAAGCTGTATCAGATTGATACAGCAAATTTTCTTGAGCTTGCTTTCTCAAAGATGTTTCCAATCCTGTAAACTCTTAACCTTTCCATCATTCAACATATCTCTAGCAGACAATTAAATTACTATGAAAATATCAAGATAAAAATAAGAAACATATCTATAAATGAAAGTATAATTATTGAATAGTGTTTAAAACAATGTTACCAATTTCTCCTTTTACAACAATGTTTTCGAAATAGGTCTGATGTAGATGTGTGTGCATGTTGGAAAGGGTTAACCGTTACCGACATACATCAAATCTGCAGCAGGCGACTTTGAAAATGTTTACTAAAAATATGGAAAATTTCTATAATTGTAAGTATAATTACCGAAAAAAGTTGAAAACATCGTGGCAAAAGGAGATATTGCCCGTTTTGAGCAATATCTCCTTTTGTCACAATATTTTCAAAAGTCGTCTGCTGCAGATGCGTCTAAAAGTGGGAGAGGGTTAAACATATTTCTTTTTTAGTTCAGTTCAATCATTATCTTTCTTATCTGAACTTGTAATATATTATTTTCCAGTATGCACTATCGGCTGTTTTATGCATTGTACCTGTTTGAGAATACCTCTACATCCAACTACGGGGATCTTCAACCTGTTACATCATCGAGTAAAGGGCAACAGTCACTCGTTAAATACAGGTAGCAGAAATATTTACTTTCTCTTTTTTCCACGCTCAAACAAAACCCATCGCAACTTACATAATTCGACTTGGACCAATTATTTGTTGAAGGGTAATGCTTTGGTAGAAAGTTGTGTGGAGTATTTGTGGTTGAAAGCATGTAGCCCAGTCGCTAGCCATGCGAGCTGCAAATTTAGCCCAAGTGACAAATTGGCTAAACAATCTATGTTGGAAGTTAGTTGTTTCCTTGGAAGAAAGTTGTGTGGTGTATTTGTGCTTGAAAGTATAAAACGAAGCCCCAGTAACTCAGTTGGTAGTGACATGAGCTGTCAATCCAGGGGTTGTGAGTTTAAACCCCAGCTCAGGCAACATTCTTTCCAACGTTTGACAAAAGTCATTGTGACAAGCGTCATTCCTCTTACACCAATCATTGTCTTACAGTCTATGTGGAAATTAGAAAGAATGTTGTGTGGAGTACTGTTGTGAGAAATGCATGAAACACATGAGTAGGTGAACTGGCTGCAGTGTTATGACTAACAAATTTTTGAAAACAGCATGAAACCCTAATCAATCAATTGAAAGCATGAAAAGATTAGATGGACTTGCTGCCATGATATAACTAAAATGTTGTTTTATACAGTATGAACCCTTTCCCACCTATAGACGCTTTTAGACGCCTCTGCAGCAGACGACTTTTGAAAACACTTTGGCAAAGGTGAATTGCTCATGATGAGTAATTTAACCATTTGCCATAATATTTTCAACTCTTTTTGATAATTTAACTGTCATTAATGGAGATTTTTCACATTTTTGAAAAGATGCTTTCGAAGATGCTGTAGATTTGTTTATGCTTTATATCTAAAAGAAGACAATTGAGCTGAAGGAAAGAAAGACCACACTAATGTTCAGACCATCTCTGGTCTTCTTCTATACACAAATGTTAAAAATGCTTTAAAACAATCCAAAGAAAATGGGGGGGTCATGCATCATGCAAGAAAGATTTCACCGGCCGAAAATGGTAACCGTCATTTTGGACAAAACAGGTGTATCACACACATTCTCTACTTTCTCTTCCAAACAAGGTCAAAATACTAAAAATGATCAAATCAATCATTTCCAGTGCATCCTATACACATCAACAATGAATTTAAACTCAATGTCATATATTCAATGCATTCTGGTGATGGTATACACTAATTTCTAAGCAAACAAAGTTTTTTTAGGGACTATTTTGCTCTAGATCAGCATGACTGCGGATGTCTTTGATGTAATTTGACCTAAAAGTGGAAAGGGTCAAGAGCAGTATCCCATGGCATGTTTTATTTATTACATTTCAGTACATCAAGTGATAATGTTCGATTGACACATGAACAACTGAGAATTGTAAAACACCAGACAAGAGCTGATGAAATCATCAAAATTGTTGCCTTTGCAGGTATAAATTATAAGCCATCATTTTTTAAAATAAAGTGAAATATCTGGTTCAAGGAATGTACTTTTTTGTTTACACCTAGTTGAAAGCTTTGAGGAAAAAGGAGAATTTTGTTGTTTTATGCAAAGTTTTCATCTGCGTTGCAAAAGGTGCATCATAATGAGCAATTTTTCCTTTTTCCACAATGTTTTCAACTTCAATCATTGATTATATTTAATTATTAATAATCTGCCAAGATAAATTTTAAAGTTGTCAGCTGCAGATGTGGTATAGGGAAAGGGTTAAAGAGCATGTTGATCTATCTCAAAATTTCTTAACAAATAATTATAAAGATTAACCCTTTCCCACAATTGAAAAATCTGCAGCGTTTAAAAATATAGATAAAACATATGGAAAATCTCTTTAAATGAACATTTATTTTTAGCTCACCTTTGTGCTCAAGATGAGTTATTGTGATCGTCTTTTGTCCCGCGTCCGGCAACATCTTCTCCTCTGAAACAAGTGCGTCAATTGGCATGAAACTTCACAGAAAGCATCCTTTCAATGTCCTCACCAAGATTCCTTCAATTTTTTTTGATCCAAGAAAAACTAGGTCACTAGGTCAAATTGAAGGAAAATCTTGTTAAGTCTTTCCCTCATACGACAATTCTGTAGCAGATGCCTTTGAACATATTTTGTCAAAAAATAGAAAATCTCTATAATTGAATGGATAACCTATGACTAACAGTGGAAAACATTGTGGCAAAAGGAGAAATTGCTCGTTTTGAGCAATTTCTTCTTCTGTCACTATGTTTTCAAAAAGCCTTCTACTGGCGTCAGAAAGCGTCTATATGAGGGAAAGGGTTAACACTTTGGAAGCCATGTTTTTAAATTGAGCATGTTGAAACTTTACCAGAATGTTTGTCTTAATGATATCTAGGCTAAGTTCAAATATAGGTTATTTCTGGTCAAAAACTAGGTCACACGGCCAAATTGAAGGAAAAGCTTGTAAGTACTATAGAGACTGCATTTTTTACTTGAGCAGCTTGAAACATTGTCAGAAAGTTTGTTTTGATGATATCTAGGCTAAGTTCAAATATGGGTCATGTCCGGTCATTAGGTCAAATTTAAGATAGATCTTAATACAAACACTCTAGATACCGCATTTTTACTTCAGCAGCAGTTATTTCTTTGACAATTCGTGGTTATTGCATTGAACCTTCAAGATTTACCGAGTGGCTGGGAGTATACTTTCAGTTTTGCAATATTTGCGGAAGTACCATCGATACATGTCTCGTGCGCATGCCTATTAAACGGCCTCAATATTAATATTGATGACGTTTACTGCATACATTTGAGCTAAAAAGTTTTAATTTACATATCGCGAATACGATTGGCTAAGTAAGTAAGTAAGTAAAGTAAGTAAAGACTTTATTTTGTGAGGGTTACCCATTTAGTGACTGGACACTAATCTTCCATGGGGCCCTCAATAAAAGCATAATAACATGTTAAAAATATACACATAAAACATAATAAAATATGTACATGATAAAATGACATGAAATATCAACACGTGAAAAGAAGGCAATCAACCCGTTTTTTTTTCTTCAGTTAAAATGCCTATTTTAAATACAAACTTTTGAAAGAGGTTAGCTTCTGACACATTTTTATCTCTTTTGGAAGACTATTCCACACTATAGGACCGGAACTATTTTTATATATTTCAAGTTTACTTTGGGGAATCCAAAAGTTCATATTAGTTACCGATCTTAATGTTATAGTACTAGTTGTATTGACTTGTTCGTTCATCTTAAACATATCACGCAGATAATTTGGACTATCATCGTGCGCTATTTTAAACATTGATATTGCTTTATTAAATGTAACTCTATCTTCAAATTTAATTATATTTAGATTTTTTAATGCGCTTTCAAAATCGGTATAGTTTATTCCTAATATTAGTTTACATGCCCTCTTCTGCAAACGATGAATTTTATTTTTATTATAAACAGTTGTATTTCCCCAAATAATATTACAATAGTCTAAATGCGGCTGAATATAGGCTTTATAATAAATAAGGCTGGAATAGTCACGTGTATATTTTGGGTTTCCCACGATGTATTCACTACGGAGATCAAAGAAATGGGAAAGAAATGGATGACATCCAGACAAAATATCGCAAATACAATAGGCTGGAATAGTCACGTGTATATTTTGGGTTTTCCCAAGTTGTATTCACTACAGAGATCGAAGAAATGGAAAAGAAATGGATGACATCCAGACAAAATTTTGCGAAATTTTCAGCTGTGGTTGTTTGTTACGTTATGAAGTTTGAAATTGAGCTTGTTCCTTTATCACACAATGACAGCCACTCTCGTTTAAAGTTGTATCAGTTTTAAAGGTGACTGAACACAATAAGCATAATGCACAAACAATATATACACCCAATATTGATTTTTTTATCTGTCTATGGTTTTAATATTGAAAGCATTATGCAAACAGCCGCTCGATAATGATATCGATTTTTTTATCTGTCTATTGTTTTAATATTGAAAGCGTTATACAAACAGCCGCTCGATAACGATATCGATATTTTTACCTGTCTATTGTTGAACATAGCGTTATGCAAACATGTGGATTAACGTTATAGTCGTATTTGGTGTTTCAAAGTTTCAAATGTTAGGTTTTTGAAAATTTATAATTTTATACCCACATATTTCATGCAATAAATTTTGGAAGTGGAAGCCAAGCAAGACCAGTGTTATAACGGGATCTGCTTTAAAACGGAGAGTTTTATAGAGGAGTGCC
Source organism: Serripes groenlandicus (assembly GCA_031761405.1). Classification (NCBI taxonomy): domain Eukaryota; kingdom Metazoa; phylum Mollusca; class Bivalvia; order Cardiida; family Cardiidae; genus Serripes; species Serripes groenlandicus. The sequence continues at coordinate 79,563,040 of JASEVX010000007.1, forward strand.
AGTGTATATATGTGAAGTACGAATATAGCTCATGTAGGTTAAAAAACTAGATCACTAGGCCAAATTGAAGGAAAATCTTGTCATCTCTGGTAGCCGCATTTTTTACTTAAGCATGTTGAAACTGTGTCAGAATGTTTGTCTTGATGATATCTAGGCTATTTATGAATATGGGTCATGTCCAGTAAAAAATTAGGTCACTATGCCAAATCTGAGAATTTTTTTGTTAACACTCTATAGACCACATTTTTGACTTAAGCAGCTTGAAACTTTGTCAGAATGTTTGTCTTGATGATATCTAGGCAAAGTTCGAATATGGGTCATGTCCGGTCAAAAATTATCATATTTATTTGACAAAACAATGACAACAAAGGGTTAGGTTTTTAGCTCACCTGTGCACGAAGTGCTCAAGGTGAGTTATTGTGATCGCCCTATGTCCGGCGTCCGTCGTCCGTCAACATTTTCTCCTCTGTAACCGTTGGGTCAGCTAGGATGAAACTTCACAGAAAGCATCCTCTCAATGTCCTCACCAGAATTCCTTAAAATTTTGGGGATCCATGCAGAATTCTGGTTTCCATGGCAACGAAATGAAAAAAACTTCAAAATTCTTAAAAAATCTTCTTCTCCGAAAGTGTCAGTCCGATTTTCAAATTATTTTGTAGAAATGTTCCTTAGGTGACCCTCTATCAGATTCCTTCAAGCCATGTCGATTGGTTGAAAAACATTGCCGCCAGGGGGGGCGGGGCTATTTTGCCTTATATGGCTATAGTGCAAACTTAAAAAATCTTCTCCTCCGATAGTGTCAGGCCGATTTTCAAATTATTTTGTAGAAATGTTCCTTAGGTGACCCTCTATCAGATTCCTTCAAGCCATGTTGATTGGTCGAAAAACATGGCCGCCAGGGGGGGCGGGGCTATTTTGCCTTATATGGCTATAGTGCAAACTTAAAAAATCTTCTCCTCCAAAAGTGTCAGGCCGATTTTCAAATAATTTTATAGAAATGTTCCTTGGGTGACCCTCTATCAGATTCCTTCAAGCCATGTTGATTGGTCAAAAAACATGGCCGCCAGGGGGCGGGGCTATTTTGCCTTTTATGGCTATAGTGAAAACTTAAAAAATCTTCTCCTCCAAAAGTGTCAGGCCGATTTTCAAATAATTTTGTAGAAATGTTCCTAGGGTAACCCTCTATCAGATTCCTTCAAGCCAAGTTGATTGGTTGGAAACTATGCCTGCCAGATGGCGGGGCTTATATAGCTAAAGTGAAGAAAAAAAATCAGGTGAGCGATTCCAGGGCCATCATGGCCCTCTTGTTTCAGGTAGTGACAGTGGAGCAATATTGAACCTCTTGTTTTTAGCTTTCCTAGCCCTAAAATAAGGTATTGTCGTTGACATGAACAATTGCATTGCACAAGTCAGGTTTAATAAAGTTATTATGGTGGAAAAATGAGAAATTTCTCATTATGAGCAATTTCTGCGTGTGCTCGTCATTTTCAAGTCATTTGCTTCTTTAGGCTTCAAAATGCATAAATAATTAATGGATATACATGTATGAACTGGAGTCTGAATATAGATAAACAATTTCCATTATATTTTATCTTCATATAGGAACTGGAAAAACCACCACCTTAGTAAAATATACACAGTTGAGACCAGATAAGAAATTTCTTCTAGTTGTGTACAACAAGTAAGTTACTATTTATTGTTATGAAGGTACATCCATTAACCCTTTCCCATATCCACATACAGTTTGATATATCTGCAGCAGATGACTTTTGAAAGCATTATAAAAAAAGGACAAATGCCACTGTCTGCTATAATGGTATTTTGTTAGCCAACTGTCTACCCCTTTGTTAATGTAACCTTTCCCCTCTGATGTCTTGTATAGAGCAATTTCTCCTTTTGTGACAATATTTTCAACTTTATTGAATAAATAAAATCTCATTTATAGAGATTTTCCAATTTTTTTGCCTGAATATTTTCAAAGTCGTCTGCTGCAGATTTATTGGATGTGGGAAAGGCTTAACTTGCAAAGAACACCACACACATATTGAGTGAAACATCGGGGCTATAATTCTAGTCTTTCATCAGATGTTAAATCTATGACTCATCATCTAAATTTAGGACAACAATAAAGCCTTGGATGAGTCTATGTTTCTATGCTCAGTCACTCCCGTGTTTTCACTGTTTGCATTTGGAACAAGACCCCATTGAGCATGATGCAGCTCATTTTGTAGTATTTAGAGTTTTATTATCCCCTGTCAAAGGTGGATGATATATTGGTTTGGCGTTGTTTGTCTGTTTTTTATCCTGAGCCACATCTACGGCATGGTTGAATGGATTTTATTAAACCTAAATGAAAATGTTTACCACCATAGGTAAATGTTATGATGCTTAACCCTTTCCCACCTGCGACGCATTTTGAAGCAATAGCAGCAGACAACTTTATTTAACAATTAAGCTATCTTTTGGATGTATGTGGGAAAGGGTTAACCTTATATTGACTATTTACTGTATATCATGGTTTATATCACAATTACACTCTACAGGCCACATTGAACTTATTCATGAAAGTTCTGATGAACTTTCTGGTCCCTTAAATAAATATTATGAACACTCTAGAAGCCCTACTTTTCATTAAAACTTCATAAGAGTTCACCAGAACATTAATTACCATCAAATCCAAGGCCGGTTTATAACTGGATCATGTGGGGTCAAAGACTTGGTCACTAGGTCAAATTTTAGGGGGAAAAAAATGTGATTACGTTTTTCATCCAAACTTTATAACAAATCGTAAGCATATATATGCATGTCAATAAAATCCCAGTCATTTATGAAACTGGATCATGTGGGGTCCATAACTACCTCACTAGGTCGAATTTTAGAAAAACTTTGCGTGAACACCTTAGAGGCCACAATTGTCATCCAATCATCAGAAGAATCATTTCCATCAAATCCCTGTCAGATTCGTAACTGGGTTAAAATCTAGGTTACTAGGTCAAATTTTTGAAAAACCATGTGAACACACTAGTTTAGTAACTAGCAAACCAAGGTGGCCAAAGTGTTCTTTTTTTAAATTTTATTGTGGCAGAGGGCTCTCAATTCAACAAATTAACTTGTTTTTGTTTCATTTTGCAGGTCTGTATGTGAGTATGCAAAAACCAAATTTCCCCGTAACGTCACATGTAAAACAGGACATGCCTTGGCTTTTCAACATGTAGGAAGGAGGTAGGTTTGCCTTTTTATTCGATACACCTTTTGTAGACTCTACAACATTGCAATATCATATTGAGTCAAAATTAAGGTCACAAGGCCAAATTTAATAAAATATTATGGAGTTCATGTAGACACTCTAAAAGTCCCATGTTTGACATGTTTATCAAATTACTTCTTTAATTTTAATTTTTTAACACCTTAGCAAACAGAGTCATCTACTTACCGGTATGTGAGCGTTAAAGGGCTACCATGGACCTTGTTTACACATCTGTCTGCTTCAGTAGTATCAAAAGTTGTCTGTATTTGGGAAAGAGTTTAACCCTTTCCAACATGTAGATACTTTCTGACGCCGCTAGAGCAGACATCTTTTGCCACAAAGTTTTCAAATTTATTCAATTATTATACTTAAATATACAGAGATTTTTCATATTTTTCATCCGTGATTTCAAAGTCATCTGCTGCAGATTTATCTATGTGGGAAAGTGTTAAAGAGAAGTTTTTTTGTTAACAGGTATGCTAACGCAGAGAAGCTATGTGATGTAAAAGTCTATGCTGTTACTCAAGCACTACCTCCAAGAAAAGGGGAAAATTTATTTATTCGTGCCAAAAATGTTTTAACAACCATCGAGAATTATCTTGCCTCAGCTGATGATAACATTTCACTAGATCACGCACCCGACTTTAGAATGAATGAGAAGACTGGTCTTAAGGAACACATCGATCAGGAGAGTAAAATGGTAAGTCTCTGTGGTGTGGTGCTAGAGCATCCACATTGGGTGCAGGAGGTTGCGGGTTAGATCCCCAGCCGGGTGTAATACCAAAGACTTTAAAAATGGAAATATTGGCTACCCTCCTTGGCGTTCAGGGTTGCAGGGTTAGCATTATGACTGACTGGCTGGTGTCAGGATAAATGGACCAGTAGTTCTGGTAACTTATACAGGAAACATCGTGATATAACTGAAATATTGTTGAAAGCAGGATTAAACACAAAACAAACATAATACTTATTAGTTAAGTGGAATAAAGTATTTATAAGATACTCACAGTAAAATGGCAAGTATTAAATGCTCGTAGTAAAATGTTAAGTTTAAATGCTCGTATTAAAATGGCAAGTGTAGAATTTTCATAGTAAAATGAAAAGTATAAAATACTAATTGTAAAGCTGCAAGTATAATATATTCATAGTAAATGGCAAGTTAAAAAAGTACATATAGTAAAATGGCAAGTATAAAATACTCAAAGTAAAATGGCAATTATAAAGTATTCATAGTAAATGGCAAGTATAAAATACTCACAGTAATATTGCAAGAACAAATATTCATAATAAATGGCAAGTATTCAATACTCACAGGAAAATGGCACTTATAAAAAATACTGATTGTTAACCCTTTTGCACATACAACAAATCTGAAGCAGACAACTTTGAAAACATCGTGACAATAACCTGAAAAATCTCCATAAAAAATAGCTTAATTGTTAAATAAAGTTGAAAACATTGAGGCAAAAGGAGAAATTGATCATCATGAGCAATTTCACCTTTGGCTGCAATGTTTTCAGAAGTCATCTGCTGCATTTGTATCAAAATGCTTCTGCAGGTGGGAAAGGGTTAACTGGCAAGTAGAATTACTCATTAACCAGATCAATTAGTTAGGTTACTGAGCTACTCTTTGTACAGAACGAGCAAATTTTTCTTTTGCCACAATGTTTTCAACTGTTTTCAATAATTACATCTCCTTTATAGATTGTTTCCATAGTTTTGCCTCGATGTTTTTCAAAGTGTCTGCGGTGGATTTGTTGTATGTGGGGAATGGTTAAATTACGTCTGAGTTAACCTGTTATGTGACAACTTTTGATGCCTTTGCAGCTACCTTGTAAGAAATGGAGGAATTGGTCATGTATGGTGAAAACATTCTCCATTTCTAACATTGTCTTTTTTATCCAGGTCGACATATGTCTGTCAGAATTGTGTATGTGTGTCTTAAGATCATTAATCAGTTAATGACGACTTTAAAAAAGGTTTAAGCAAAAGCACAGAAAATCCTTTTAAATGAAAGAACAATAATTGATTAGTGTTGAAAACATGGTGACAAAAGGAGAAATTGCTTGTTTTGAGCAATTATTTCTTTTGTCACCATGTTTTCAAAAAGCCGTCTGCTGCAGAACTTACCAAAAGAGCAGAAAATCCCTTTAAATGAAAGAACAATAATTGCGTAGAGTTGAAAACATGGTGACAAAAGGAGAAATTGCATACAACAAATATGCAGCAGATGACTTTGAAAACATTTAGTAGAAAATATGGCAACTCTCAACAAATGAAAGAACAATTTTTGATAAAGTTGCAAACATTGTCTCTGTGGAAAAAGGAGAAATAGCTCATTAAGAGAAATTCCTCCTTTTGCCACAATGTTTTCAAAAGTTATGTATTGGAGAGGGGTTAGAAAGCGTGTAAGTCGGAAAGGGTAAATCTTTTCTAAACAATGATTTAAGATTAAACAACAATAAATCAAGTTGTTTGTTTAACTCAAATCACTTATTGATATATTATTTTCAGTATTATGTAGATGAAGCAAATTTAATTTGGAAAAAGATGAAAGATTATGATGAAAAACGTATAGGAATGAGTCATGACGGTTACCTAAAGATGTATCAACTCTACAGACCCAGTATACGAGGCTATGACTGTATACTGATAGATGAAGCACAAGATCTTACACCAGGTAATATCAATAAATGACATTTTGATTATCATAAAGAGTTGCAAACATTGTGGCAAAAGGTGATGAGCAATTTTTCCTTTTGCCTCAATGTTTTAAACAGTTTGTCTGCTGTAGAGGCTTCAGAAAGTGTCTGTATCTGCGGAAGGGTTAAGTGAGTAACACTCAAGGTAAACCAACCTAAGTTTATATGATACAAGTGTAGGATTGTATGAGCTATGCTGCAGAAAAAGCAACCTAAGCCAAAGGCCCATTTCCTACATGCAGATACATTTTGTTGTATCTTCAGCAGAAGACATTTGTAAATCATTATGGCAAAAGGAGAGATTTATCATTATGAGCTATGTAACCTTTTGCCAAAATACATTTCAAAAATCCTCTGCTTCATATGCTTCAAAATATGCTTCAAAAAGCATGTGCAAAAGAAAAAGGGTTAACCCTTCCCCACTTACATCAAAACTGCAGTATCTCATTTCAAGTTAGAAATTGGTAACAGTTAACACTTTCCCACATGCAACAAATTTGCAGCAGACATTTTATCTTAACCCTTTCCATCATATAGACGCTTTCTGACGCTTCTGCAGCAGACAGCTTTTTGAAAACATAGTGACCAAAGAAGAACTTCCTCAAAACGAGCAATTTCTCCTTTTGCCACAATGTTTTCCTCGTTTAGTCTTTAGTGAGGTTATCCATTCAATTAAAGAGATTTTCTATTTTTTGACAAAATATGTTCAAAGTCGTCTGCTGCAGAATTGTCGTATGAGGGAAAGATGGAAAGTTTCTTTAAATTATTGCATGATTATTGAAAAAAACCTTTGTGACAAAAGCAAGTTCTCCTTTTGTCAGAATGAATTAATGTTTTCAAAGTCATCTGCCTCAGAGGCATCAGAAAGCGCTGATATTTGGGAAAGGGTTAAAGGAATACGCTTGGCTGATGACAACTCGCTAAGAATTGAAAAATATCGACTTAAAGAACATTTATTTACTATGCATTTCATTAACAAACATCTAATAATCAAGATACATTATATTACTATTAAAAGATGACTATTTGTGCTGATCGGTGCGCAGGATGAGTGCGGCCATTGTTTACATATCGCAATGTCTCGAGACTTTCTGAAAAGAATTGTGACGTCATTTACACACTATTGCCCAAACAAAACATAACAGTAGAGCAGGTACTTTCAATAGTATGGTCCGGAAACGATCACAGTGCGGGAAATAAGCTGTCTAGTATCACGTGACCAACATCCGGGGAACCCGCAATTTTGGAAAACGGAAGAAAACTACGTATATCTAAATGTGTATCCATCAATGTGACCAACAAAGTAATCCTTGATGCAATGTAAGTATTCTTTTTTCTTTACATGAAAGTATTTTGTCCTGATGGTTTTTTTTAGGTGGATTTTCGTATTTGAAAGTTTACTTTGATACAAACGACTTTGTTTACGCCATTACGGTAATCGCATGGTGTTTATGGGACTAAAATAGCGGCTTTTTTTCTTTATATTTAAGTCTAATTTATGATGTCTATGTCTTAGATGTTCATATTTCATCCGTATTTTCATGTTTTGACCTGTTTAAAATCTAAAGAAAGATGTTTTTTTGTTTTTTTTGCACGATACGTTGATATTTTGAAACTGTTTTATATTGAGATTCTCCTACTAGCATGGTGTTTATGGGACTAATATAGCGGCTTTTTTTCTTTTATATTTAAGTCTAATTTATGATGTCTATGTCTTAGATTTTCATATTTTATCCGTTACAATTTTCATGTATTGACCTGTTCAAAATCTAAAGAAAAATGGTGTTTTATTGGCACAATACGTTGATATTTGGAAAACAGTTTTCAATGTGTAGTTACTGTCAAATTGCATGGTAAGATATATTTAATGCCCAAGACATGATCTTTAAATAATTTTGAAAGGTTGAAGTGATTTTGAGTTCTAATTTTGGCCAAAATCAACATTTACATGGTCCTACATGTAACACCTTCTTATGCAAGGAAAGGGGGAACATGTAGTTTAGCAGTCCTCAGAAATTTATACTTATTTAAGCTTGAGATAATTGTTTTTGTGTGAACTTTTTTTTCAAAGTATGTACTAAGATATATTTTGATACCTCATTCTGATATTCAAGTGACATTCAAGTGACATTTTTTCTAATTTTACAGGATGTGAGACCTTGTAGCTTACTATGAAACTGTGCCGTTTCGATTTCCTTCCTCACAATGCCGTTTGGGGCGAAAAAGAAGACCAGGACGTTCAGTGTGAGAAAGAACGAAAGTAAACTAAAATACAGTGTTGTGTTACATAATGGTGCTTGTTGTCAATCATCTCAAAGAAACATGTTGTTATCATTTATTATGACACTGATTAAAAAGAACAAACACAACTTCTGTTAGTTTTATTAGCTCACCTGGGCACACCATAAGCCTCTGCTAAACTAGCTAACAGAAACAACAACAACGAAACATATTTACATAGTCGGTTTTGAACAATCGGTTGATATTTTTTTTCCTTACTGCAAACTAATTTACTCACATCCGTTATAGTTCCATCATTGATGCAGAGATGTGATTAATAATAATTATGTCAGTGCTACTTTGGTACCGGATTGTTACTAATATTTGAGTTTTATCGAGACATTATCTACATAGAGTTAAAATATGTAAATATTATCTTCGTCATGATTTGGCAGATAATAAATATCATTGCGCATTCTGCCTTGCAAATAACGGCAACTCTGATCGGAAATTCCAAAAGGTTCTATAAATAGCTCGCGAGACCAAAAACCAGAAGAGCTTGTAAATCTCAATATTATAAACGCTTTATTTTGTAGTTGTTTAAATATATGAAAGCGTCTAGATGATAAGACTGGTTTACAAAGGTTTAAAGGACACACGATGTCAGTGTGTACACACGTTATGTATACACGTCTGCACGTTCTATAGTCAATAAGCAATCAATGCTGACAGTGTAGCCTAATTCAGTTTGGAGATCGAGCATTATAATATATGTCTATATTATTATAAATTGAACAGTTTGGCAAATAGTGAAATTGTGCTTTTGGAGCATGTTTTGTGTTTGTTTTTGCACTCACATTATTCGAAGCAGTTTAACAACCTCAGAGACATATAAATACACTGTGTTTATATGTCTCTGACAACCCTCAATCATGCAATGTGAAGAGACTAAATTGAACAGACCTGTTTAATATCGGACATCATTGAAACAAACACCAAACTAATGGATACTGTTTTCTCTCCTTTCTTGATAATTTAGTCATTTCTAAAGTGTAAAGTATATTTTATCTTAATATGGCCTAACGACCTGGTGATAAACATGTGATTGCCCGAACAATTTAGATTACAAATAGCTAACTAGATTTTTCATAACTTTGGAATGGCCTAATTTTGAACACATCATGACCAATTTCAGAACGTAACTAAATAATCACGAAGACAACATTCTGGCAAACTAACATTATACTACTGTCAAAAGATGCAGGGTTGATACATTCTCAAATATACCCGCACCAGAGTCATCGCAAGCCCTACACCGATATACTGCTTGTTACTTTGCAGGATTTTCCATACGATCGCCACTACAGTGCCATTGGCGCTTTGATTATACTTGGTGAATACAATTATTGATTGCTTTGGGTTTAACGCCGTGTTTAACAATTTCACAGTCAAATTTGCTTTTGTCTCATGCTTCTGGGCGTCTTAAAAAGATAGTTTGTCATATAATTGTTTTATTTGAAGCATAATGGTTGTTGAAACATTTATCCTTTTGTTTGAAGATAATGGCTATGGTGCATATTTGTTTGCCTTTTCCAGCTATTACACATATTCTACTAAACCAGCCCCAGAGTAAGATCCTTGTGGGAGACCCCCATCAACAAATTTACTCATTCAGGGGAGCAGTCAATTCTATGGATTCTGTCAGAGCGGATACAATATTCTACCTGACACAGGTTTGTGTAACCCTTTCCCACATACGACAAAGCTGCAGCAGATGGCTTTGAAAACATACCAGCTAAAACATGGAAAATCCCTCTCAATTAATGAGAGTTAATTATTGAAAAGAGTTGAAAACATTATGACAAATGGAGAAATAGTTCAGTATGAGCAATTTCTCCATTTGCAACAATGTTTTCAAAAGACATCTGCTGCAGAGGCATCCGAAAGCATATGTATGTTGGATGTGATTACCGTAATCAGCTTTTATACAAAATATGTCCTTTGGAGTTTTGATATTTATTGCATTATATGATCAAATAACATCATTGTTTCATCAGCTGTTGGGTAAATCAATTTTGAGAGGTTTTTAGTACACTTGCATATCTTCATAGCAAACAGGGAAGATGTTCCAAAAGTTAGTTTTCTTGTTAAGTGACTCATCTTTGTACTCCATGTGTTAAAACAAAGTTTAATTTGAGTCGGAGTGACGGTGACCGTCACTCACTCCAGGACCTGTCACTGTTTGTGGAATTTCTGAAAATTTTAAAACTTTTCTACAGCTGATAAAATCAATTACCCTGATAGTTTTTAAAAGATTCCTGATTTTACTTTTACCAATTACCGTATGATTTATATTGTTATCATTATGAAATAGAAGCTTCTGAATCGAACACTGTTAAATGTGGACAACTGTAAGGAAAATACAATAGAAAGTGGAAAACATAATGAGGGAAGGAAAAATTGCTTGTTTGGATTATTTCTGCTACAGATGTGTCTGCTGATTCTGCATGTATGAAATGGTTAAATTGTAAGATGGATTAATTTTATTCTTATGTTTTATCAGTCTTTCAGATTTGGACCAGAAATAGCACAGGTGGCTGCTTCATGTCTCGAAATTCTGAAAAAGGAAAAAAAGACGTTGGTTGGCAGTGGGAAGAAATGTAAGTTTAGTTTTGAAGTAGAGTCACCGTAGAAATCATATGATATTCAAAGGAGTAGATAAGGAGGAGTAAACTGCTCTTTTCTCAACAGTATCTCTCTTATGACTTGACAAAACCCTATGCTGTGGGTACTCAAAAGATTTGTCTCACTGAGTACCCACAACAAAGAGTTTGAGCGTCAAATAAGATCTACTTTCTGGAGACATAACCAGTACTCGTGCTTTTTGTGTGTACAGGTTATATGTCTCCAGGAAGCAGACATCGAGCTTAAATCTTGTTTTGCAATTGATGTAAACAAAATATTTGAAACTGAATTGGCTGAAGTGATTTAGCTGAAATACTGTTGAAAGAGTTTTGAACTCAATCAATTAAGTGACGCGACATATTAAATGTTTTGTTTTTAGCTCACCAGAGCACGAAGTGCTCAAGGTGAGTTTTTGAGATCGCCCTTTGTCCGTCGTTCGTCGTCAACATTTGCTTGTTATCACTCTAGAGGCAACATCTTGCATCCAATCTTCATAAAAGTTTATCAGAACATATATCGTCATCAAATCTAGGCCAAGTTTGAAACTGGGTCATGTGCAGTCACAAACTAGGTCACTAGATCAAATTAAATGAAAATCTTGTTAACACTCTGGAAGCCGCATTTTAAGCTTGACTATATTGAAACTTTGTCAGAATGTTTGTCTTAGTGATATCTAGGCCAATTTGAATATAGGTCATGTCGGGTCAAAAACTAGGTCACTAGGCCAAATTGAAGGAAAATCTTGTTAAAACTCTGGAAGCCGCATTTTAAATTTGAGCATGTTGAAACTTTGTCAATGTTCGAATATGGGTCATGTCCAGTCAAAACCTAGGTCAATAGGGTCAAAAGCTAGGTAAAAAACTAGGTACTAGGCCAAATTGAAGAAAAATCTTGTTAACACTCTGGAAGCCGCATTTTAAATTTGAGCATGTTGAAACTTTGTCAATGTTCGAATATGGGTCATGTCCGGTCAAAAACTAGGTCACTAGGCAAAATTTTAGGAAAATCTTGTCAACACTCTGGAAGCCACATTTTTTACTTGAGCATGTTGTTACATTGTCAGAATGTTTGTCTTAGTAATATCTAGGCCAAGTTTGAATATAGACCATGTCGGGTCAAAAACTAGGTCACTAGGCCAAATTTAAGGAAAATCTGGTTAACACTATAGAGATCGATTATTTTTACTTTTACTTGAATAGCTTGAAACTTTGTCAGAAAGTTTGTAATGATGATATCTAGGCCAAGTTCGAATATGAAAAACTAGGTCATTAGGCCAGATTGAAGAACAATCTTGTTAACACTCTGAAAGGTGCATTTTTGGCTTGAACATGTTGAAACTTTGTCAGAATATTTGTCTTGATGCTACATTGTATCTAGGCTAAGTTCGAATATGGGTCAGATCAAGTCAAAAACAAGGTCACTAGGCCAAATTGTTGAACACTCTAGTTAACACTATAGAGATCGCATTTTTATGCCCCCGGAATCACCGATTAAGTGGGCATCTAGTTTTTGGCCTGTCTGTCTGTCCGTCTGTCTCTTTGTCTGTCTGTCGAAAAAAACTTTAAACTTGATCACTTCTTTTCAACCATAACAGGTACGGCTACCATATTTCACATGTGTATTCCTTGTGACATGACCTTTCTGTCAGTACCAAAATTTTTGACCTTGCGACCTTGACCTTTGACCTAGATGTTGCCATTCGGGGGCATCAGTGTTTCACAAACACATCTTGTTGACTTGAGCAGCTTGAAATTTTGTCAGAAAGTTTGTCTTGATGATATTGCCATTGGCCCATTCTCAGGTGAGCGATCCAGGGCCTCTTGTTTCTTTAACAGGTACGATTATGGGTGACGAGGTTGGACAGTTGGCATTTATTTGTAGGTCCACGTACACTATGTTCACCGAGGCTGTTAAGAAATGCTGCTATTCTGATGAGCCTTGCAAAGTAGCTTTCACTGGGGTAACAATTTATCTATGACATTGTATTACTTAGATATGACATACAACTTTATCAATCATTTGAATGTGTTGGTTATAAGGTTTGACACAGAAATTTGATCTCAATTTAGAATACTTCTTTGACAGAATTTGTTGGATATCTTAGTCCATATCTACCAGCCTTTTTAGATACTTTCTATTCCTCAATTTGAAGAAAATTCTTAATTTCTAATTTAATCATGTATAAGATATTGTGGGGAAAATGGAGAATTTACTTGTTTTAAGCACTTTCTTCTTTTCCATCAATATTACCAAAACTAATTTTTGCTGCTAAGGCATCAAAAAGAATATTTGAAAGGTAATAGAAAAAATCCATATATATCCTTAGGAATCATAACACTTACCTACAGCACTGTTTTATTTTGACAGGAAACAGCCATTTGTTCATTTCCGATGTTGTATGCTACTTATGCATTGTGGACTTTAAATGGTAATAAATGGTCTTTTGTAAGAGGTCAGCAGTCTTTTACCTCATATTACATGTATATCGAGGGCTAGGCGTGAAACGGTTGTAACTAAAAACCTATTTGGAAAACCCTGGTTTAGAGCAATTTTGACCCCTTTGTGAACAATGCAAATTTAGGTGCCATTGCTCGGAACCAAGAAAAATGATTTAACGCTTATAAATAAAGACTTCATGGCGAGGTAATTAACCTTGGTAAAAAAATACAAATTTTAATTACAACCAATGCACGCCAAGCCCTTGATATTATACTAAGTACCCGATGTGATATGTTCAGAATCATCTGCTTTGAAAACATCTAATTGTTATATTGACTGATTGATTGATTGTTTGGTGTATTACGCCACCTTCAATAAGTTTTCAGTTATAACACTGCTTTTCCTGGGTAAGTTACTTTAGTACTTTTGGTCCATTTATCCGTAAACTAAGAAGTCAGTCATAATGCCAACCTTACAATCCAGCGCGCCAAATAGGACAGCCATTACTACCCTCTTTAGAGTCATTGGTATGACCCGTCTAGGGATCGAACCTTTGACCTTCCATAACCGAGGTGGATGCTTTATCACTACACTATTGAGGCGGCGCTAATTATAAAAACCTAACTTTCTTGGTTACGAATTTCCAAAGGTTTGATTTTGTGTGACGTTGCTTCTTTAGTAAGTAGTTTTACTGCCCTGTTTTCAATATAAGAGCATGGTATCTCACTGTAGCTATTCAATCAATCAATATTTATTATTAACCCTTTACCCCATGCAGACGCATTTCAATGCATTTGCAGCATACAACTTTTGAAAACAATGTTTTAAACTCTATTCAATAAATTTATCATCATTTGTAGAGATTTTCCATACTTTTGCCTAGCTGTTTTCAAAGTCGTCTGCTGCAGATTTTCTGTGTGTGGGAAAGGGTTAAAGACATTGTTGGAAAAGAAAAAATTGCTTGTTTTCAGCATTTTGCCCATTTGTGTTTCCTACCTCAGCAAGGTGACACATAGGCATCCATTCTATGTTGTCTGTCCGTCTGTATTTCTTAACATCAAACTTATAGGCAGGCAATACATGTATTACTTTGAACATTCATGTTATAGAGATATCAGAAGAGATGGATCAGTTTCTTCCTCTCCTGTTGACACCTTAACATTTGTGTATGAAAATAAAACCTGTTACTGGGTTTTTTCTTAATTATTTTAATCCCTTTAATGATATATCTAGTTTACATATGGCTACATTTGAGAGCAGATTGATAATTGAATTTTCATGTTTTGTAAATATAAAGCTGAACTTTGTGTTAACCTTTTCCCTCACACTACATTGAAAAAAACATAATGCACAAACTCTCCTTTTGTCACAATGTTTCCAGCTTTTAATAATAACTGTTCTTTCACCAATAGAGAGTATCCATATTTTTGACTAGATATTTACTATGTCGTCTGCTGCAATTTTGTTGTATGTGGGAAAAGAATAAATTGTTTTTATCACATAAATCCTCTCTGGGAGTGTCAAAATGCCATTAGTAACATAAATATCATATGACACTACTAGTTTGGTTTCCAGTCTTACGCTCAAGTATTTGTCACAACACAGAAACCAAACTATGATAATGACGTCACTTGAGCAGTTTGACATCATAACGTTAGCTACTTTGGCGCCAAAACCGGTAAATTTCATGTAGAAATATGGTAAACATTAAGTACATTTTTTCGAAATATGCCTCATTAATCACTTCATGTGATAAAAAAGAATATCTCAATTGTGTTAATTTATCATCCGTTTTAATAAACTCATTAACTAAGGTGAATATGATGCTCGCGGCATATCATCTTAGTAAACTTGTTTAACCCTTTCCCTCATATAGACGCTTTCTGACGCCTCTGCTGCAGATAGCTTTTTGAAAACATAGTGACAAAAGAAGAAATTGCACAAACCGTGCAATTTCTCCTTTTGCCACAATGTTTTCCACTTTAAGTCATAGGTTATCCATTCAATTATGGAGATTTTCTATGTTTTAACAAAATACATTCAAAGTCGTCTGCTGCAGAATTGTCGTATGAGGGAAAGGGTTAAAAGTGATAATGAATAAACACTCATGAAATATCCTCTATTTATCTTTATTACAGATGGATATCACATTATTCATCCACTGATGTTTTCCACTTTTAGTCATAGGTTATCCATTCAATTATAGAGATTTTCTATTTTTTGACAAAATATGTTCAAAGCTGCAGATTTATCAGATGAGGGAAAGATAATGGCGACTAATGTCCAGATGGATCATCCATTCATTAAGATGTTCAAGTCTTTTGAGGACTTGACAAACTATGCTTCCAAAGCTATGGATGAAGAACTTGAGGAGACAATACAAATTGTGGAGACCTATGGGAGCAATATGCCTAGATATTATCGAAAAATTAGGAGTAAATGTGTCGAAGACTTTGGACAAGCAGGTAAACTTCATCTTAACCCTTTCCCTCATATAGATGCTTTCTGAAGCCTCTGCAGCAGACAGGTTTTTTGAAAACATAGTGACAAAAGAAGAAATTGCTCAAAATGAGCAATTTCTCCTTTTGCCACAATGTAGTCATAGGTTATCCATTCAATTATAGAGATTTTTCTATTTTTTGACAAAATATGTTCAAAGCCGTCTGCTGCAGAATTGTCGTATGAGGGAAAGGGTTAACCCTTTCCAACATACAACAAGATTGCAGCAAACATCAAGGCAGGCATAAAGAAAAACCTTCATAAATGAAAGTGTCATTATTGAAATGAGTTAAAGGCATTGTGGCAAAAGGAAAAGTTGCTCATAGGTCGTCTTAATTTCGTCTAATTTACTCCATACGTCTCTGCAGCAGACTAAATTTGAGAGGAGAAAAATTTCCAAGAATGTTTTAAACTCTGTATCATCAAGCTCAACTTTCCATCTCATGAGATATCACATTTCCTACTTGCCTTGATTAAAAGTTCAAAGCTACTGAACTTCACTCTTACACAAGATAACCCAGAGGACTGACTAGATAATGAAGAGTACAGCTTCCACGATATCTCTGTTAGCACTCATTAAACCTATGTTGTGGGTACTCAAAATAATTGTCTTTTTTTTTTGAGTATCAACAACATATGTTTTAAAAGTTAAAGAAGAATTTTAGAACATGCAAAATGCGTCTAATCTACAGTTCCGATAACCTATTTAATTTTTGCATGAATACCTATTAACGGTTTTACTGTTCTTAATTCCAGATTATGTATTCAGCACGGCCCAGAACGCCAAATGTCTTGAGTTTAGTACTGTGCGGGTCACAGACGATTATAATGTGGACAGAACTTTGAGCATATCTGTAATGGATGGTCAACCTTTCCGTAAGTCAACCCTTTCTCACACGAAGAATCATTTACATGTATATGCATCTGCAGAAGACGACTTTCGAAACATTGTGGATAAAGGAAAACTTGATCGTAATGATGAATTTCACCTTTTGCAATAATGTTTTCAATTCTATTCAATTATTATATTTATATTTATAGAAATCTTCCAAATGTTTTCAAGTTGACTGCTGCAGATTTATTGTATGTGGGAAATGTCCAAGATGTCTTATTTTCACTGTGTAAGATTGTAAGCAAAATATTTTTTTGTTTTGTAACCAGGCTACAATTTGAATATAATATTGTTTGAAAGTGGGAACTGTTTTACCCTTTTTCCTGTTATTTTTGTTCAGATGAAAACATGTGAAAGAAGAAAGTGTTATAGTTT
This sequence comes from Serripes groenlandicus, assembly GCA_031761405.1. Lineage (NCBI taxonomy): Eukaryota > Metazoa > Mollusca > Bivalvia > Cardiida > Cardiidae > Serripes > Serripes groenlandicus. Next base: position 79,580,099 of record JASEVX010000007.1, read on the forward strand.
TACTGCAATGCTTTTTCTCAAGCTTTTTTTCATCTCTTCACGTTAGTGTTAACCCTTTCCCTCATACAACACATCTGCAGTCAACTATGAAATTATCTTTTTTCCTTTTGCCACAATGTTTTCAACTTTGTTCAGTATGTATACCTTCATTTATAGGAATTCTCCTCTTTTTTTTAGCTCTCCTAAGTACGAAGTGCGAAGTGAGCTTTTGTGATCACTCACCGTCCGTAATCGTCGTCGTCATCGTCTGTACGTCCGTCTGTTAACAATTTCCTACAAACAACTTCTCCTACTAAACTTATGGGCTGATTTCAAAATAACTAAACAGGAATGTTCCTTAGGTAGTCTTCTTTTAAAGTTATTCAAAGAATTTAATTCAAAGTAGAACTTTGGTTGCTGCGGCATCAGAGAAGGGGAAAATTGCCAAAACTTTAAAAAAACATTTGTCCAAAAGTACTGGCTTGATTTGAAAATAATTTTGCACAAATGTTCCTTGGGGCAACCTCTACCAAGATTGTTCAAATTTTTACGTTAAAATCTTTAAAAATCTTCTTGTCAAAAACTACTGGCCTGATTTAAAGATTATTTGGCACAAATGTTCTTTGGGGGACCTTCTACCAAGATTGTTCAAATTAATTCAATCCATTGAAAAACATGACCGCCAGGGCCGGGGCTTGTTTTCCTTACATGTGCATTGTAAAATCTTTAAAAATCTTCTTGTCCAAAAGCAACTGCTTGATTTAAAAATTATTTGGCACAAATGTTCCTTGGGTGACCTTTTACCGAGGTTATTCAAATAAATCCGATCCGTTGAAAAACATGGCCACCAGGGGGGTTGCTTGTATTCCTTATGTGTATAGAGTAAAAACTTTGAAAACTATTGAAATTCTATTAAATCAGGTGAGCGATATAGGGCCATCATGGCCTTCTTGTTTTAGTTATTTTCAAAGTCGCCTACTGCATATTTGTTGAATGTGGGAAAGATTTAACCCTTTCCCTTGTATAGCTGCTTTCTGATGTATCTGCAGCAGACATCTTTTTAACAACATAGTGACAAAAGAAGAAATTGCTCAAAACGAGCAATTTCTCCGTTTGACACAATGTTCCCACTTTTAGTCATAGGTTATCCATTTAATTATAGAGATTTTCTATTTTTTGAGAAAATAAGTTCAAAGTCGTCTGCTACAGAGTTGCCGTATGAGGGAAAGGGTTGAAAACCTTCAATAATGATTATGTTATACAGGTGAGGAGGCAAAAGTGGAAGAAAACTTGTTGTATGTTGCGGTGACAAGAGCTCAAAATGCCTTACAGATGTCTCCTACTATAATGAAAGTGCTGAACCAATCAGGGGTAAGGGATTCACCTGTAATCAGTTTTATGGACCATGAAAAATCTCGGGAAGCATCTAGTCATCACATTATCTGTGTATCTGTTCATCTTGTTTTTTAGCTCGTCTGTTTTAGATAGATGAGCTAATGTCATAGCTTCCTCTTTCCATCCATCATCATCTTCGTTGTTGTGGTGGATCTGCGTCGTATATTTGGTATAAGTCTTTTGTAAAAGTACATTTTTCCTCACTAACCATTCAAGGTAGAGCTTTGAAACTCAACATAGTTGTCCGACAGTAGAAAGCACGGGGACAAGTGCCATATCTTTGATTACATTTTGTCAAACTAATGCTCCATTTTAAGTCAGAATATCTGTTAAGTTTTTTGTTAAAGTCCACTTTTCAAGGAAGAGCTTTGAAACTTAATATAGTTGTTTGATACCATAGTAGCAACCACAGCTACAAGTGCCTTATCTCTTGATTGAATTAGTTTAACTTATGTCCCTTTTTAATCAGAATTTCGGTTAGATTTTTTGTTAAAGTCCCCTTTTTCTCGGTCACCATTCAAGGTAGAGCTTTGAAACTTCATGTAGTTGTCTTACATTATTGTAGCAACATGAGTGGCAAGTTCCATAACTCTTGACTGCATTTAATCAAACTTATGCCCATTTTTAAATCAGAATTTTTGTTATGTTTTGGGTTAAGGTCACTTACATGCAAACTAACAAAGCTTCCTCCTTGAAACTTAAAATACTTGTTAACTATCAAATGTACAGTAGAATGAAGGAAGAGTTTTACTAGTTACATAACCCTGTTATGTATTTTTACTGGATTATTGCCCTTCTTAAATTAGAAAACTTAAAACTAGCTAATTATACACAATATTTTGTATAAGTTGACATAATGTAACCTAATTGTGTTTGTAGTAAGTATTTAAGAAGATCTTTAATGGGATTGTGTTGTGGGGTTCCTCGGGTCAAGGTCACTGTTACTGAAAATAAATAAAGATAAACTATTCAATATCTTTTATTGTTATAGATGACATACTGAAGCTAAATTTTGTATTGTATTAAGCATTTAAGAAGATTTTCAATTGGATCGTGTTTGGTGTTCTTGGGTTCAAGGTCACTGTTACTAAGAACAGAAAAACTGTGTTTCAAACTCTTAGATACTAAGCAGACGAGCGCTGTCAGGCACCTGCAGGCGGTGCTCCTGATTGTAAGTGCCATAATCTTTGTGCATAAAGGTTTTGGTAAAATTCATTGTTAATCATTAAGTAATATTCCTTTTTAGACTCTTCTTAATTGAAAATTTCCCACCTACAGACGCATTTTGACGCATCTGCAGCAGATGATTTTTGAAAACATCATGAAAAAAGAAGAAATTGATCAAGACGAGCAATTTCTCCTTTTGTCACAATGTTTTCAACTCCTTTTAATGATTACACTTTCCATTATAAAGATATAACATAATCTTGCCAAAATGTTTTCAAGACGTCTGCTGCAGATTTGCTGTATTTTTTGTACAGACATTTTAAAAGTTGTATGAATCAGAATAGTTATTGACTTAGATGAGAAATGATGAATCTTTATGCAATATATAAATGTGTGTATGCAATGTATACATGTGTGTCTTTATGCAATGTATGCATGTGTGTCTTTATGCAATGTTTACATGTGTGTCTTTATCTCTTTGATGCAACCGTAATCATCATTTGATGAACCCTTTCCCTCATATGGAGCTTTCTGCCGCCTCTCCGGCAGACAGCTTTTTGAAAACATAGTGACAAAAGAAAAAATTGCTCAAAACAAGCACAAAGTCTTTCTCCTTTTGCAATAATCTTTTCCACTTTTAGTCATAGGTTATCCATTCAATTATAGAGATTTTCAATTTTTTGACAAAATATGTTCAAAGTCGTCTGCTGCAGAATTGTCGTAGGAGGAAAAGGGTTAACCAACGAGATTCCTGCTTGTTTTTTCCTTTACACCAGACCGTGAAAAATTTGCTAACTCAAAAATACTTTCACAATTTGAGAAAATGGCAATTGGCATGAAGGACCCTGACATTATTTTTGACAAGTTGTTGCATGTTTATGGACTATTCTATACAAAATATTTATAAAAAGATAACAAACACTATACAGTCAAACCTGTGTAGAAATGACCACTCATGGGAAAACAACAATCTGGTCTTTGTTTACAGGTGGTCTTTAATTGCAGGGTCATTGAGGCAGAAAATGATTAATTGGGAAATTAAAAGTGTGGTCGCTATAGAAAGGCTATTGCTATACAAAAGTGGTCCTAAGCACAGGTTTGACTGTATAGCAAGATAAGACTGCTCAAACATGTATTCTGATCTTGGTCTACATCAGACTCAAAAATAGTTTAAAGGCATACTAGCGCTTAGAATGTATAAAAACCAATACATCATATATTTAAACTAGTGTTCTATATATACATGGCAATTAAAACACCCCTTCTTTATCAACGCATGCCGCATGCGATTTTTACATGTTAGATTACTGAGTGACATGATTACTGTTGTATTTTTGTAAACAAACCTTAGAAAGCTGTCAGCAATTCAACAGTTTCTTTACCTTGTGGTAGTTAAATCCATCTTATTACAGAAAAAGTAACAATAATGCTGTTTTCAAGTTTGATTTAAATTTCCCTGTATATATAGAACCTCCGTTTACCTATATGATGTATTGGTTTTTGTCTCGCCCACGATAGTGGAGTGAGACATAGCAGTCACTTTTCCGGCGACGGCGGCCGCTTTTACAAATAGCTATATCTCGGCAACCCCTGCTTGAATTTTTCGGAAACTTTGTTAGATGTATTTTTTGGTCATGGGACATCTGTGAATGTCAAAATGTTTAGGGTCAAGGTCATAATTGTGCAGAACTTGACCTTTGTTAGGTAACTTAACCTCAAAACTTAACCTTTCTTATATCTCGGCAACCCCTGCTTGAATTTTTCTGAAACATTGTCAGATGTATTGTTTGGTCATGATACATCTGTCAACATCATAATTTTCAGGGTCACGGTCATAATTGTGCAGAACTTGACCCTTTCTTATATCTCAGCAACCCCTGCTGGAATTTTTCTGAAACTTTGTCAGATGTATTGTTTGGTCATGGGACATCTGTCAACCTCAAAATTTTCAGGGTCAATGTCATTATTGTGCAGAACTTGACCTTTGTTATGTAACTTAACCTCAAAACTTAACCTTTCTTATATCTCAACAACCTCTGCTTGAATTTTTCTGAAACTTTGTCAGATGTATTGGTTGGTCATGGGGCATCTGTCAACGTCAAAACTTTTAGGGTCAAGGTCATAATTGTGCAGAACTTGACCTTTGTTAGGTAACTTAACCTCAAAACTTAACATTTCTTTTATCTCGGCAACCCCTGCTTGAATTTTTCTGAAACTTTGTCAGATGTATTGTTTGGTCATGGGACATCTGTCAACGTCATAATTTTCAGGGTCAAGTTCATGTGTGCAGAACTTTACCCTTTCTTATATCTCAGCAACCCCTGCTGGAATTTTTCTGAAACTTTGTCAGATGTATTGTTTGGTCATGGGACATCAACGTCAAAATTTTAAGGGTCAAGGTCATAATTTTGCAGAACTTGACCTTTGTGAGGTAACTTAACCTCAAAACTTAAAACTTTCTTATATCTCAGCAACCCCTGCTGGAATTCTTCTGAAACTTTGTCAGATGTATTGTTTGGTAATGGGACATCCATCAACGTTAAAATTTTCAGGGTCAAGGTCATACTTGTGCAGAACATGACCTTTGTTAGATAACTTAACCTCAAAACTTAACCATTCTTATATCTCAGTAGCCCTGGCTGGAATATTTCTGAAACTTTGTCAGATGTATTGTTTGGTCATGGGACATCCGTGTCAACATCAAAATGCATTGACAGACACTTACTTTTTCACATTTTATCAACTTTACTTTCTTTTTGCATAGTGATACCATCTAATATCTGATTTTCTTAGAAGGGCGAGACACCCTCAGCCCGAGGTCTTGTTATACTTTTTAAGCGCTAGTATGCCTTTAAAAGTCATGAATAACATTATACGTAAATGTTGTTTGAAGTCACATACAACAGGTTAAGGGTTGATTGATGTTGTTACAGGAGAAGTTTAACTTTCCCAGTCTGAGTGAAGACTTAAGGACAGCTGGTATGACCTTCAAGCGTTCTGAGACGGATCAAGAATTTAAACCTAAGGCTTTGACGTTGCAAAAGAAGACTGTGAAATTGGTAAGCTTTTGAGAATTATCCCTCATTATTAGCAATATTTCCTTTTGCCACAATGTTTTTAAAGGTTGTCTGCTACAATTGCATCAAAATGTGTTTGCATTTAGTAAAGGGTAAAATTGCTTATTTCTAAAATATTATTTCTTTTTATTTAGTTGAAACAGAGAGTGATCTTGTTCAAAGGATTTAATACACAGATGAACTATCTGTGAGTTTGTGACTTTCTTGTTAAGATATTGTCATGAAACTTGGTACTCATCATAATCAATTGCAGACATAATTTTAGTTCATTTCTGTTTAGGCAGTCTAGAGTTAATCGCCCCTTAAGCATTTTTAAGTCCCATTTACTGACAGTTCTAGTGGTTATTTACTTCCTTTTCCCACATGCGATGACTTTTATAAACACTGTGACAAAAGGAGCAAGTGCTCATAGTGCGCAATTTCTCCTTTTGCCACAATGTTATCAACCGTATTCATACTTTTGTATTATTTATCTATATTATTATACTTTACATTATAAACATTTTCCATATTATTTCCTGGATTTTTTCGAAGCCTCCTGCTGCAGACATTTTGTATGTGGGAAAAGGTTAACCATTCCCTTTATACTGTTTTATAGTAGTTAAAAGTTTACCCCTTTCCCACAAATAGACACTTTCTTACTCCTTTGGAGCAGACGGCTTTTGAAATCATTGTGATAAAAGAAGTATACTTCTGTAGCTGACTACTTTTGAAAACCTTATGACAAAAGAAGAAATTGCTCATATGCTTTTTCGGGTATGTTTTCAAAGTATTCTGCTGCAGAGTTGTTGTATGTGGGAAAAGGTTAAAGGGAGTTTCCCATTGTTTAGCTCACCTGTGCACGAAGTGCAAGGTTAGCTATTGTGATCACATTGTTCGAATACGGGTCATATTGGGTCAGAAACTAGGTCACTAGACCGAATTGAAGAGACATTTTGTTAACACTGTAGAAGCTGCATTTTTTGCCTCAGCTGCTTGAAATTTGGTCAGAATGTTGAGCTGAGTGATATCTTGGCCAAGTTCGAATATGGGTCAGGCCGGGTCACTAGACCAAATTGAAGGGTAGTCTTGTTAACACTCTAGAGGCCACATTTTGAATTTGAGCATGTTGAAACTTTATCAGAATGTTCGTCTTGATGTTATCTAGGTTAAGTTTGAATATGGGTCATATTGGGTCAGAATCTAGGCCAAATTGAAGGAAAATCTTGTTAACTCTGTAGAAGCTGCTTTGTTGGCTACAACAGCTTGAAGTTTGGTCAGAATGTTTATCTAAATGATATCTAGGCCGAGTTTGAATATGGGTCATGCCGGATTATAAACTAGGTGACTGGGCCAATTGAAGGGAAATCTTGTTAACACTCTGGATACTGCATTTTTAACTTGAGCAAGATGAAACTTTATCAGAATGTTTGTCTTCATGATATGTAAGTCAAGTTGGAACATGGGTCATGTTGGGTCAATTGTAGGTCACTAGGTCAAATTGAAGGAAAATCTTGTTAACACACCAGATGCCACATTTTTTGCTTCAGAAGTTTGAAATATTATCAGAATGTTTGTCTTAAAGATACCTAGGTCAGGTTCGAATATGGGTTGGGTCATATTGGGTCAGAAACTATGTCACTAGGCCAAATTGAAGGAAAATCTTGTTAACTCTGTAGAAGACGCATTTTTTGCTACAGCAGCTTGCCATTTAATGAGAATGTTAATCTAAATGATATCTAAACCATGGACGAATATGGGTCATGTAGGGTCAAAAACTAGGTCAATAGGCCAAATTGAAGGGAAATCTTGTTAACATGTTGGAGAACGCATCTTTTGCTTCAGCAGCTTGAAACTTTGTCAGAATGTTTGTCTGAATTATATCTAGGTCAAGTTCGAATATGGGTTATATTGGGTCAGAAACAAGGTCAATGAAGGAAAATATTGTTCAAACTCCGGAGGTCGCAATTTTACTTTGAGCAAGTTGAAACTTTGTCAGAATGTTGTCTTGATGATATCTAGTCCATGTTGGAATATGGGTCATATCAGGTAAAAAAATATAGATCACTAGGCCAAATGAAGGAAAAGCTTGTTAGCACTGTGGAGGTTGCATTCAGAATAATTGTCTTGATGTGTTTTGCATTGCAGTACATTGTATAATTAAGGTGAGCGAACTAGGGCCATGATGGCCCTCTTGTTTGGGCTAAGTTTTTAAAGTCGTCTGCTTCAGATTTATTGAATAGGGGAGGGTTAAATCTGTTGTTATTTTACAGGGAGATGGGACCAATGTAGGGGGTCAAATGTACAGTCCTGACCTGCTGTCAGAGGACTTTGGAAGTTTTTCAGAACTATTTGGACTCACCTCTAACGATTTAGTTGAATTGAAGAAGAAACAATCAACTGTGGATGTTCACAGGTTTTATAGGGGAAATGAATAGTTTGTTGTTTAAACCATGTTTTAAACAATTGATGCATTTGCAGCACAGGACTTTTAAATACACTGTAACAAAAAAAGTAATTGCTGATCATGGGCAATTCCTATTTTAACCACAATGTATTCAAGTCTATTCAATATTTATATTACAATTTATATAAATATTCCTTTTTTTTGGGCTGAATATTTACAAAGTCATCTGCTGCAAATCTGTTGTATGTAGGAAAGGGTTGATTAACATATGGGCCATGTCATACACAAAGTTAGGACTTACATGCATACATGTGTGTATTTATGGTTTTGACGATTCTTTTTGTTGTGGGTTTTGACGAATACCCACAACATAGGGTTACGTTGGGTCATAAGCAACACCATCTATGAACATCTATGAACAGATAACAGAATAGAAACACTGTAAGATTAATATTCTACTTGTTTCACATTATTTTGAAAAAGTTGTCTGCATATGCAAAAAAGGGTAAATTATTGTTATTCAACACGGTACAGTGGCTTTATAGATCCAGCAGTTATTTTTTAAAGCATCCCCAGCCCATTTTGGTTTTGAAATAGTATTTTAGTAACTGATTTAGCATTGTGGTCCTAGCATTCTTTTAAAATTTGCTTTTGGTAGGGAATCTCAAGTAACTTGTCGTTAACCAGGTTTTTAAAGAAGATAGTAGGTTGTTATTAGAATGATGATTTCATTGATCTGGAGGGTGGATTAGTGGGAGAGTGTTGGGATGTCAAACTTATTAGCTCACCAGAGCACAAAGTGTTCAAGGTGAGTTATTGTGATTGCCGTTGTCCGTCCGTCATCAACAATGTGCTTGTTGACAATCTTGAGGCCACTATTATCATCCAATCTTCATGAAACTTATCAGTTTGTATAGCTTGCTAATTTCTAGGCCAAGTTCGAATATGCGTCATGTCGGGTCAAAAATTAGGTGACAAGGCCAAATTAAAGGAAAATCTTGTTAACACGCTGGAACTGCCTTTTGGCTTGAGCATGTTGAAACTTTGTCAGAGTATTTGCCTGGATGATATCTAGGTTCAATTGGAATATGGGTAAGGTCTTGTCAAAAGGGAGGTCACTAGGCCAAATTGTAAAAAAATATTGTTAACCGCATTTTTGACATGAGCAGCTTGAAACCTTTTCAAGAAGTTTGTCTTGATGATATCTAGGCCAAGTTCGAACATTGGTTATGTCGAGTTAAAAACTAGGTCACTAGGCAAAACTGAAGGAATTAACTTAAGCATGCTGAACTTTTACCAGAATGTTTGTCGTGATGATTTCTAGGCTAAGTTTGAATATGGTCTGGTCAAAAACTAGGTCACTAGGCCAAATTGTAGACACATTTTGTTAACACTCTGGAAACCGCATTTTTGACTTGAACATGTTGAAATTTTGTCAGAAATTTGTCTTGATGATAACAAGACTACGATTGAATATCGGTTATGTCCGCTCAAAAACTAGGTCACTTGGCAAATATTTAGAAAAATCTTGTTAACACATTTTTTCTCAAATATTCCTAGGGTGACCCTCTACTAAGATTGTTGAAATTATTTCAATGATATTATCCGTTAAAATCATGGCTTCTCTTATTAAGTCTTAAATAGCACATTCTCAGGTGAGCGATCCATGGCCTCATGGCCCTCTTGTTTTTATACAGATTCTAACCAAATGTCATTTGAAGGAAGCTCAGGCATAAAGGATTTTTGTAATTTGTTTTGGGGTCATTTGGGTCAAGGTAATTGATTCTAAAAATAGATGAACTGTGTTATGGTCACTGTTGAAAACCTTGGCTATGAGGTGTTTTTTGTATTTTATATTTTTAAAGTATTTTTATGGACACCTTCTGCTGGACAGTTTTAATTCTTGTTATTGTATTTCATTGAATTATTGAGAAATAACATTAGATTGCATCCCTATACAGAGGAACCTGTGTATAAAGACCACCCAAGGGAACACAATAATATGGTCTTTGTTGAAATGTGGTCTTTAATTGCAAAGTCATTTATGCAAAAAAATGAGCAATTGGGAAACTAAAAGTATGATCGCTATAGACGGGTTTTGCTATTCCAAGGTGGTCTTTATCATAGGTTTGACTGTATACAAAACAAAACAATTTCAACACAGGAGAAATTGCTCACAAATTGTTTACAGGCTCATCTGCATAACATAATCTGAAATACCTGCGTAGACATGTTCAAAGTCGTCCGTTACAGATTTACTGTATGTGGGAAAGAACAATGGTATGTATATAAATACAAATAAAACAAAGACAATGCCTCTCGGTACAACACAAACACTTAAACATTAAAATGATCTGTGTGGCCAATGGCATGTTTATTTGACGAGTACTAGATGCCAGTAAAATGACACCATCGGCTTATATGTTTACATTCCTAAATTGACTTCCATTTAATAAGAGAGTCCACTATGGGTGTTATATCTCTATATGTGCTTTTAGTTAAAACTGATGACCTGATACAATGCTCTTAGAGTCATCTGCAAAAGATCGAAACAAACAAGAAAACAACGAAATAAAATAGTGAGAACCAAAGTCGTCTGCTGCAGAGGCGTTAACAGTCAAAAGTCGTCGGTATCAGGGAAATGCTAGATGTTGTTAATGTCAGACTAAAATATTAATAATTGTATACTATTATTTTCTTGTACTAGACACACTTTATAAGACAATTTATAGTCATTCAAATCTATGCATTACGACCCCCTTTTTAGCTCACCTGAGTTTTGCTCAAGGTGAGTTATTGTGATAGCGTCCGGCGTAAGTCGTCCGTCGTGTGCCGTGCGTCAACTTCTTCTCCTCAGTAACCAGTGGGTCAATTGGGATGAAACTTCACAGAAAGCATTCTCTCAATGACTTCACCAGATTTCCTTCAAATGTTTGGGATCAATGCAGAATTCTGGTTTCCATGGCAACGAAATGAAAAAAACTTCAAAATTCTACTTCTCTCAAACTGGTTAGCAGATTTTCAAATAATTTTGTAGAAATGTTCCTTGGATGACCCTCTATCAGATTCTTTCAAGCCATGTTGATTGGTTGAAAAACATGGCCGCCAGGGGGGCCTGGGCTATTTTGCCTTATATGGCTATAGTGAAAACTTAAAAAATCTTCTCCTCCGAAAGTGTCATGCCGATTTTTAAATAATTTTGTAGAAATTTTCCTTGGGTGACCCTCTATCAGATTCCTTCAAGCCATGTTGATTGGTCGAAAAACATGGCCGCCAGGGGGGCCTGGGCTATTTTGCCTTATATGGCTATAGTGAAAACTTAAAAAATCTTCTTTTCTGAAAGTGTCACGCCGATTTTCAAATAATTTTGTAGAAATGTTCCTTAAGTGACCCACTTTCAGATTCCTTCAAGCCATGTTGATTGGTCAAAAAACATGGCCACCAGTGGGCAGGGCTATTTTGCATTATATGGCTATGGTGAAAACTTAAAAAATCTTCTTCTCCAAAAGTGTCAGGCCGATTTTCAAATAATTTTGTAGAAATGTTCCTAGGGTGACCTTCTATCAGATTCCTTCAAGCCAAATTGAATGGTCGGAAACTATGGCCGTCAGGGGGCGGGGCTTTTATAGCTAAAGTGAAAAAAAAATATCAGGTGAGCGATCCAGGGCCATCATGGCCCTCTTGTTTACAATGCTTATCATGCAAAATTATCATTATATACTTTAAGTTTGAAACCAAACTATCAAGGTTATTTAATCACTATAGCTTACTGAATTATTAATACAATAGCTTACACTCTTACTTCAGATATATAGTCGAAGAAATGTATTTTTAAAAACATTATTCTTTGTTAAAATATGGTACACATAACTGCATTATGACATATAAAGTGTCTTATCATAACTGTTGATATTTTTAATATTAAATTATATATGTCATTATATTTAAATTCAGTTTGCATCTCGTGTCTTACTTGCGTATGGGCAGTATGCATATATGTACAAGCATGTGTATATGTATGTATACTAGCGGAAAAAAGAAACTGTGCATCGGGATAATGTTTGTTATTTTTAGCTCTACTGGCCAAAGGCCAGAAGGGCTTACGTCGTGGTGATTTGTCCGTCGTGTGTGCGTGCGTCCGTCCGTAAACAATTTCTTGTTAACATGATACAATCTTCATGAGAGCTCGGTTCCTTTCAAAAACCAGCCAGATCCGCCCATGCATGACTGGATTATGGCCCTTGAAATGGTCAAAATTGCTATAAAAGAGCTTGTTAACACGATACAGTCTTCACTTGTGATTGTATCTCAACCAAACGTATACAGTAGTTAGATATCCATGAGAGCTCGGTTCCTTTCGAAAACCACAATTAACACGATTCAGTCTTTATTTTTCATTTTATCTCAACCAAACTTATACAGTAGTTAGATATCCATGAGAGCTTGATTCCTTTCGAAAACAGATCCGACCCATGCATGACTGAATTATGGCCCTTGAAATTGTCCAAATTGCTATAATAGGGCTTTTTAACATGATACAGTCCTTATTTTTTATTGTATCTCAATCAAACTTATACAGTAGTTAGATATCCATGAGAGTTTGGTTCATTTCTAAAAAACGGCCAGATCTACCCATGCATGGCTGGATTATGGCCCTTGAAATTGTCATAATTGCTATAATACAGCTTGTGAACACAATAGAGCTTCCATTTACTATCTGATCTTCACCAAACTTAGATGGTATTTGAATATTGATGACATATTGGTTCCTTTTGAAACAAGCCAGATCAATGACAGTAGAGCATAGGCCCTCATGGGCCTCTTGTTTTATTTCATAACATGGTACATATTTTAAACAACATAATAGTTTATCAATCTATCCTTTACATAATCACAAAAAGAAATCACCAAAAATGTTACTCATTTAATCTTGGCATCGCGTCAAAGACTGGTGGAGTGAAATCCAAAGTCACAAACTCAATATCTGGTATGTCCGCCTAATGCATTGATGACTGCACGTAACCTTCGTCTCATAGACCCAACTGATGTTGCAAATATTGGTTGTGGAAGGTTGTTTACTTGGTGTCCAGGAATAGTTCTAGCCGTCAAACTTGCAGATTGGAAACGGTTACGAAGATGAGTGAGTCGAATATGGTTGTCTTGTAGACGTGACGTCACACGCGGTGCCCCAGGTCGAGGGTAGTCCCGAGTACTGCCAGTGGGCTGGTAACGTCTATACAGTGAACTTATAGTGTTCCTATTGACACCAAAGTGTTGAGCGACCTCGTTTTGCTGCCTTCCAGCTTGCAGCATCTCGATGGCACGCAAACGCTGATTTTCGGTAAGCCGTTGCATCGTAACAATCTAACACAACACAAACTTTCGATGTTTTTCCGATTGATTGAATCTTTAACAAATGTTTAATGCTTTTAAACGTGTAAACTTTCGACTGTGTAAAGTGCGAGACCCAATAAACATGTAAACCGACGGCATTGGCTACTGCACGAACCGCACATGCGATTCGAGCGAAAAGTTGTACACAGGTTTTGCATAGCATATTGATAACGTGTACTAAATTTTATGATAATCAAAATGGTATTTTAAAAAATATTCAAATTAAAGGCATGCACAGTTTCTTTTTTCCGCTAGTATATTTATGTACATCTACACAAGCTTGTATATGCAATGATATGGAACGCCTTTACTATACTGTCTTACTATGTTGTATTGTATTATACGCAGTACTTTTTCATGTATACGAGGTACATATTTCATTTGATGTGGTACATATTTCATTTGACATGGTACATTTTGCATGATATGCAGTGCATTTTGTATAATATATCGTGGTTATTTAATAATATGAAGTGCACAAGTATGAAGATACAGTAGAATAACCATTATATAGTGTGCAAACAACGTCATATGCAATGCAAACAACATTATATGCAGTCTATTCTTCAATACGTGTGGTGGTACTTTGATTATATGCGGTCGTTTAAACTTTATACGCGGTGCATTTACATTGGGGACGATCATACTTTCCGGCATTCTCCGGAATTATTTCCGGAAATTACCGAGTATGACAGATAGGTTTGAACATTAACACCGTCTAGGCCTTGTGGAACAATCTTTATGAAAAGTGTACACATTTTCTAAATAGACGAGATGCAGAGACACTCATTCTCTTGAAATCATTATGGCAAAAGGATAAATTGCTCATATTGAGAAATTTCTCCATTTGTCACAATGCGTTCAACCAACCCCTCTTCAATAATCATACTATCATTTATTAAGATGTTCTATAGTTTTGCCTTAACGTCATCTGATGCATACTTGTTGTATTACGGAAAAGATTTAAAAATGTGTTTAGGTTACCACTTTATGGTAATGTTCCCTCATAAAAACAACTTTAAATTCCTCAGCAGCTTCTGGAAATAAGAGAAATAACTTGAAAAGTAATTTACATGATATATTTGTTTTTGTCTTTGGGAAAAGGCATAACTTTGTTTTTTTCTGAACATTGTAGGTTCAAATCAGCCTGCATATTTGCTCTGTCTTATCATAAACCTCACAAGTTGACTGAAGCTTCTAATAAGCATATGTAAGTACTCCGTTGACAAGCGCTCGAGCTTGTGAGAGGTCATATATTATTGGACTAGTAATATTCAGACTTAAGATTTTAGATTTTGCTCAGACTGCAAAGCATGCCGAATGAACAGACCAATCCCGTCTAGAGCGAATTTCAGTGCAGGCGACGACATTCTGCCCCTCGTGTATTCAGAACATGTGTACACATCTGTTTATAACTTATTCAAGCGTTTTTTTTTAAATTGAGTAAACGGTGTAAATGTTAATATCTATCTGTCTGACTCGGTGTTTTCCGGAAAAATAATTACGGAGAATACCGGAAAGTATGATCATCCTAATGAAAAATGCACCGTATATAAACCTGTTTAGACCATGTATAAATTAGTATGGACCGAACATATTGCCAAATGCATTGCAAACTGTGATGTTTTATGAACACATACATAATAATTCACCAGGTATAAAGATACATGCAGGCACTTCATATATTAAAACATTCGTCGCATCTATTGACCAACATACAATGTATAAATGTAAAACTACTGCATACACAAACAAATACACCACATATAATGTCATTTGTACAGCATAGTATATAGTTTGTATTGCACATGACGTGTGTACAACGTATAATGGTTATTCTACTGTTTAAACACTATTTTGCACTGCATATTATTCAATAATCACCACACATAATAGAAAAGGCACTGCATATCATGAATAATGTACCACGTCAAATGAAATATGTACCTCATATACGTGAAAATGTACTGCGTATAATACAATACAACATACTAAGACAGGCGTTCCATACAATGAATTGTATATACCAATATGTTGTTGTATTCTTTTGCATGTTTCATTGTTCATGTATACTTTACTTACCACATGGGTCTATAACCTTATGGTGAAATTCTGATTAAACTATCTCAAATATGTAATGATCTATAAATCGCTTCACAACCTAACGCCTGAGTATATGAATAATAGACTTATCACAGTAAGCGATAGAAATTATTCATTGCGATCTGCAGCAAACTTGAACCTTAAATTAGAAAAACCAAAAACAAGTACTTTGAAACTATCCCTAACATACTCTGGCTCAGACCTATGGAATAAACTACCCTTACACATAAAATCATCAGAATCTTTGAACACATTTAAAGACAACGGTTAATTATCAGTATTTTCACATTCAGTAATAAGTATCATCTACATGTATGCATGTCATACGTGAACTTTCAGAAATGACTTCATAACATATATAATGTTTTTCCCCCTATGATTATCCTTATAATATGTATTTCTTATGTCAGTACTTCAAAATAGAGGGCCTCATTGGAGATTAGTTATAATAACTAAATGAGTTTTTACCCTCTTTAAATAACGTATTGTTATTATTATATTATTATTATTATTATTAAGAACTAAAAAGGAATTGATTCTTGATATAACTAAAATTTCAGAAAGAGAATACGTTATTGCATAATTTAAAAATATATGTTTTTCTATTTATTCAAGTATCATACATATATAGATACATATCATAATTTATAATTTATAATATAAGCATTCCACAAATAATATTTACAAGGCCTTTCATTTTATGAAATAAAAGAGACTTTAATAAGTTTATTTCTGTGATGATTAAAAAATGAAATGTCTAGTGTCCATCATGTACATACAATTAAACAGGGACACTATATTATTGTAATATAGTGTCCCTGAATTAAACAAGCACACACACATATATCCATTTTTGGTTAATTGCAAATATTTAAAGAAAGTGGAACAAAACAATAAGGAAATATATCGGAGAAAAACAAGTTTTGGCACAATGTTTATCAAATGAAGTTATTGAAAATAAAGTGAAAAAGCTGATTGCTTGTCCCAAATTTTGCAAACACCTGGCTTCAGTTTGTCAACATAGACATAAAGATAGTTTTTATCTTGTAATATAAAACTCTTAGAGAAAATAATGTTCATGATCATTTAAAATGATTTTTTGTTCATATACTTTAAAGATTCGAATATACTAATACAGTGTAAGTGGAGATTGAGACGTTTAACTAATTCGTTAATTAATTAATGTTTGCATTTCATTAATGACAAAGAATCAGAAAGAAATATAAATATAGGCTACATTGAAATATATTTAACAACACATGAGGGAAATATAGTTTGACATATGCATGAGTAAAACGCATGAGAAGAGCCACAGTAAAATTCACTGAATTTAGCTTAAGCTTTAGTTGTCTTTCATGATAGTCCATTCTACAGAAAGCTTGTTGTATGGCGTGCTTGTGAGAGAAAACCAGAACACACACATGGGAATGTGAACTGACCGCCAGTATGAACGTTGCCAAATACATGTGAAGATCATTTCCGTTTAGAAACATCAGCAACTATTTTATCATAACACTTAAAAAGACCAGGACACACAAATTATTAGCCTTCTGATGTCATGGTATTAAAGTTACTATGGAATTATGTCTCCCCCATTACATGGGGGTGACATATTGTTTTTGCCCGTTCCGTCCGTCCGTCCTTCCGTCTGTCACACTTGTTTCCGCTCAATTACTGAAGAACACTTGGGCGTAGGAACTTCATACTTGGTATGCAGGTTGGTCATGACCAGTAGCTGACCCCTATTGATTTTGATAACAGAAGGTCAAAGTTCAAGGTCATGGTGACCTTGTGAGGTATTGTCATGGTATTAATGGTCATGGTATTAAAGTTACTATGGAATTATGTCTCCCCCATTACATGGGGGTGACATATTGTTTTTGCCCGTTCCGTCCGTCCGTCCTTCCGTCTGTCACACTTGTTTCCGCTCAATTACTGAAGAACGCTTTGGCTGAGGAACTCCATACTTGGTATGCAGGTTGGCCATGCCTAGTAGAAGATCCTTATTGATGTTGAGGTCAGTACGTCTAAGGTCAAGGTCACAGTGACCATGAGCTTGAAAGGTCACAGTGACAATGAGCTGATAAATAGTTTTGCTTAGGCCAAGGAACTTCATACTTGATGTGCAGGTTGGTCACCACCAGCAAATGACCCCTATTAATTTTAAGGTCACTAGGTCAAAGGTCAAGGTCACAGTGGTCAAGGTCACATCCGTCACACTTGTTTCCACTCAATAACTGAAGAACGCTTGGGCATAGGATCTTCATACTTGGTATGCAGGTTGGCCAATCCCAGTAGAAGACCCTATTAATTTTGAGGTCAAAGTCAAGGTCACAGTGACCTTGAGCTGAAAGGTCACAGTGACAATGAGCTGAAACAAGTTGGTCACCACCAGTAGATGATCCCTATTGATTTTGAGGTCACTAGCTTAAAGGTCAAGGTCATGGTAACCTTCAGCTGAAAAATGGTTTCCTCAATAACTAAAGAATGCTTATGTTGAGGAACTTCATACCTGGTGTGCAGGTTGGTCCTAACCAGTAAATGATCTTTATTGAATTTGTTTGATTTTGAGGTCACAAGGTCAAATGTCGAAGGTCACGGTAACCTTCAGCTGAAAAATGTGTTTTACTCAATAACTCAAGAACGCTTATACCCAGGAACTTCATACTTGGTGTACAGCTTGGTCCTAACCTGTAAATGACCCAGGGCCCAGGAACTTCATACTTGGGTGTGCAGGTTGGTCACCAGCAGCAAGTGACCCCTATTGATTTTGAGGTCACTAAGTCAAAGACCAAGGTCATGGTAACCCTCAGCTGAAAAATGGTTTCCGCTCAATAACTGAGGATTGTCACTGTTGCTTCATCTCCAGTCCAAAACTAAAAAATTCATCTCCATCATTTCTTTTCCTCCCCTACGACCACACAAATGGGGAGACAAGCGCTTTTTCAAAAAAGCAATCTCTAGTTATGTAAGTGTAATTAGCTTTGATAATGAGACGCAGACTGATCTTGATTTTCACGAAATATTTCACAAAATAGTACAAGTGGGCAATGAGGAAAACTTTTCAAAAACTATTGAAGTACTTTGATTATGCTCGACGTAAGAACTATTTGGTCTTATATTTTAAAATATGGTCAATTTGATTTGAGTTTTGAATGGATTCATCTACTTTAGGGTACGTGTGGTTTTAACCTCTCTTTCCCACATACACCAGTTTTGACCAGAAGACTCTGTTAGGATATGCACACAAGTGTGGAAACTCACACTTATAATATAAAAGTATAAATGAAAGTATTATTATTTAATTGAGTTGAAACCATTGTGACAAAAGGAGAGATTGCTGCAGAGGTGTCAGAGAGCGTCTGTGTGTGGGAAAGAAATTGCACAACTTACATGTACAATGAGCAGTGCAAATCAATGTTTAGAAAGCAGAGTGAATGAATAGAAATTGCTTGTAAAACACCGTAGCTATGTCAGAAATGACGCGGCCTTACGGATTATTGATTTCGATTCCGGATATGGCAACTAGGTTTTCTAGACTCTTCCATTTTACCAGGGACGTATATAAGATCTTATCTATGTCCCTGATTTAACCCTTTCCCCCAAGTAGGTGCATTCTTGTTGCACATGCAGCAGACGACTTTTTAAAACATAACGAGACATTTCTCATTTTGATTTTGCCACAATGTTTTCAAATCTATTCAGTGTTTGATAGATTGATCTATATAGAGTTTCTATCGTTTTGCATAGATGTTTTCAAAGTTGTCGGCTACATATCTATTGTATGTTGGAAATGATAGCAAATGAGTTTACCAATCTGAACGGATTTATATAAATGTGTAGTTTTAACCGTATAGAGCACATGTAGGAAAAGAGTATCCAGAATAATGCATTTCTCCTTTTCCGACTATACTTAGTTCTAAACTTATTTATTTTACATCGATTGCGAAACAAGCTTTCAGCTTATATTAATCACGCTCGATGTCTGCTTCCTGGAGACTCAACAATTTACTCACGCCGTTTGTGTGGGTAAATCCCGAAGTCAGAACCCGCATCACGGTATTCGAACCCGGGACCTTTGATACGAGAGGCCGACTATCTACCTCTGCACCACTGTCTTCAACTATCCGACTGTTCGACTATACTTGAACAAGTCGTCTATTGCAAAGACGTTGGATTCAGCTCTATCACGTACAGATAGAAAGAAGTAAAACCGAAAAGCTAAAACTTTACTGAAATTTCAAATTAAACACTAATTTGTCTTTTTTTTTTTTTTTTTAAGCAAACATTCATAATAAATATATCTTTATCACAGCATTTAACCCTTTGCCTCATATAGACGCTTTCTGACGCCTCTGCAGCAGACGGCTTTTTGAAAACATAGTGACAAAAGAAAAAATTGCACAAAACGTGCAATTTCTCCCTTTGCCACAATGTTTTCCACTTTTAGTCATAGGTTATCCATTCAATTATGGAGATTTTCTAATAGAATTGCCGTATGAGGGAAAGGGTTAACAATATAGTTCATTTTATTCTTAGCAACGATATTTATTCTTCCTTTTTGGTTTAAATTTTCTTTCAAATGCCTCCGCACATCGCTGTCGGAAGCTAAGACGGTTCTGATTTGTATAAAAAATTTCCTTCGTTCCATTTGTTTCGTGTTCTTCCGTCTTTGTCTCGTTTTTTTCCATAAATATATCTTCAACACTTTTCTTTTCGGAATCTTCAATATCATCTTCTCCTTTCTTTTGTTCTAAAAAAAAAAAAATACAAAAAAAATGAAATAAGAAGTAAAAAAACCATGGAACACAGGAAATCGTAAAGATGACATTCATTGTTAATTAGAAATGAAATGTATTTTATTATTTCGTTTCCACATGAATTCCGATTACTATTGACATAGGGTCCATAATTGTGACTGTGTATACTTGTGAGCTCTTGCACTCAGGTGTGCGATATAGTGCCAACAAGGTTCTTCTGTTTTTAAATTGGAAGTTTAATAAAATTTACTATTTTTGTCATCCTCTTTCAACTTCTTGACAATAAATACATAAACATAAGCTGCAAATGTTATTTCCTTTCACATTTCCCCTACTTCTCCAACCTTCCAGCAGCCCCCAGGCCGTCAGCACTGCAGTGCTTTGATATTATTTCGTTTCCACATGAATTCCGATTACTATTGACGTAGGGTCAATATTTGTGATTGTGTATACATCGACATAATATATTTGTCACTTGGCTGAACTATTAAAAAAGGCAGTTCACCGAACCGTTAATTCTACATTCTTATAGAACTATTTATTTAGCCCTAATCGTGGGATAGCGTAGCGTTGAAGTGTATGCCTGATTTCGCAGAAAAAACACGATTGAGTCATGCTTTTTAGGCTTTTTCTGACAAGTGTCGGTTAGGATTAACTTGCACATCTATGCTATCTGATTTAAATATACAATGTATGTCATAGTCTTATTGGCTAACAGTGCAGATTCAGGCTGTTTTTGACAAGTGTAGATAAGGATCAATTTACACGTCTATGCTATGAGATTTAAATATACAATGTATGTCAAAGTCTTATTGGCTAACAGTGCAGATTAAGGCTGTTTTTGACAAGTGTAGATAAGGATCAATTCACACGTCTATGCTATGAGATTTAAATATACAATGTATGTCATAGTCTTATTGGCCAACAGTGTAGATTCAGCAGAGTTACCAAGAAAATAGAAGGTTTTGACGTCAATCTGAGTATCTAGGGCATTTAAAAAATACACGATATTCATTTTCGAATATAAAAACGTTTTCAATAGTTTGGCAATAAGGACAGTAACGATTTTCTCGATCTAATTTTAACTTGTGACTGGAACACCGAAAACGGGCAGTCGCTTTTTTATGTAAACGTTTCCCTCTCTATGAATAAAATCATTGTAAATTATTTTTCTAGTACAGTTGTAAAAAGTGTAGCAAAATGAGAAAATGTAATTTTTTTAACAAGTTCACATTTAGCCACAATGTTTTGATTTTCACCAGGTGCAGATACGTCAAACTACGTCTACATGTTGAAGAGTGTTAATATCAAACTTTTCTTACCTGGTTCTGTACCATCTTCCTTTTTCTTGGATTTAGGCACGTCATAAAGAGGATGTTTGTCGGACTCAACGTTGACTAGATATTTTCTGATGTCCCATCCCCACTGGACTAATTTCTCCACTTTACTACCCTGGGGACATACGATATTAAATTCTGTCTTTAGCTTTGTGCAGACATTGGCCCGTGGGTCCTGAGTGGTTTCGTCATCGTGTTGTTGATTTCGGACCGTTTGCACTTTCGTTCCCATTGAAGGAGGACAGCGTTTATGGTCTATTTTCAAAGAAGGAAGGCAGAAAAAAGACATAGAAATTGAAGAAAGACAATATGATATACAGAAATAAAGATTACGTGGGATACATAAGACATGTTCTGATGCAGAGACGCCATCTTCATTAGAGATGGTCGGGGATATAGACGCGATCTCGCGGGGGGTGGGGGTATCACTTTTTAAACAATGTAAACTATTTCATTTATGATAAGTTAAACAGACAAAAACATGATAACTTTATTCTATACGGTAATACAATCAAACCAGTTCTAAAGACCACTTTGGAATAGGAATTCCCTGTTTATAGCGACCATACTTTTAGTTCCCAAATATTTATTTTCTGTATAAATGACCCTGCAATTAAAGACCACCTGTGAACAAAGACCAGATTATTCACTTCACTTCCCATGGGCGGTCTTTCAACACAGATTTGACTGTAAAGCTACACATATGCTTATTTGGGTTAGTCAACCATTTAATTACATAAACGTGTTAGAAGCTTCTGTCAATCTGTGATAATGCTCAGCCAACTTATTGTTTGGTGTTTGTATCCAGATCAGACTGTGTGGATGCTATAAAGACCTATATACAGTTCACATTTTACTTATAAAAACTTATTAGAAGCTTCTGTCAACTTGTATAGATACTGATATTGCTCAGCAAGCATTTACCCGTTTTCCCCACGTAAGGGCTATGCTTCATATATATATATATATATATATATATATATATAACCGATCTTACCTATTGGGCCGAACCCTGGTAGCTCAGTAGGAAGCTATGAGGGATAAAATCGAGGGGTCGTAAGTTCAAACCCGAGCTCGGCCAACAATATTTCCGACAAACGTCATTCATCTTCCACCAATGGGCAAACAGTCTTTGTCGTAAAACAGCAAGTTGCTTGGAAAGTATGTTGTGTGGAGTGCTGGTGTAAGAAAGCCAAGAAGCACAGGTGTGAGTGAACTGGCCGCCGTGATATGACTGAACAATTGTTTAAAACGGAGTTAAACCCCAATCAATCAATCAATCAATCTTACCTATTGGTGAACTGTTATTGGCTTCGTTAGTCTTGGTACATCCAATACCTTCCTCAATTATTTTGCAGTTTGGTGTCGTAAAGATTTGTGACGGAGCGCCCAGTAAGTAAGATGTAATAGTTATCCCACATGATCGCAACCTCTCCGCTGGGCTGCCGGGAGGGCAGGCGGCTTCTAACCCGAACTTCCTACTGTCGTATGTTTGATCCTCGGCTTGGTCATCGCTACATGTAGAGTCTCCAGCAAGAAACTTTAGACGCCACACCTGATACTGATTGTGAGCTTTCTTCATGTCCAAATGGCACCATCTGAAAATTATGAGTTAAAGAATTAGGTTTACTATGAGTTGGGTATATTTCGCCCATATTCAAAATAACACAGAAACAGAAGCACTTTAGTTTTACGTCTTCCGATTTGGTGGTCTTATTTCATATGGGAACAATGAAGACTCATTTGTGAGACTGTCCGTATCCAAATGGCCTCTTGACTGAAGTGGACATTTGGATACGGACAGTCTCACACAGGCCTTCCCTGTCCACATATATGTCATTTAAATGCAACTGTTGACAAAGTATAGAGGTGTATCCCCACTACTATTGCGCAATTGTATTTGACCCTTTCCCTCATACGACAATTCTGCAGCAGACGACTTTAAACATATTGTGTCAAAAAGAAGAAAATATCTATAATTGAATGGATAACCTATGACTAAAAGTGGAAAACATTGTGGCAAAAGGAGAAATTGCTCGTTCTGAACAATTTCTTCTTTTGTCACGATGTTTTCAAAAAGCCGTCTGCTGCAGAGGCGTCAGAAATCGTCTATATGAGGGAAAGGGTTAACCCAAAGTACCTGAGAATTAACTAGACCACAAAAGCACCAGTTTGGTTCGTTCAACATTTGGTCAGTAATATCACGACGTTCCAACCGTCACTCAACCATTTCTACTGGTCCATTCATCCTGACATCAGCGAGTCAGTCGTTATGCTAACCACACACTATAATCTTTACCCTTTCCTACATGCAGACGCATTATAACGCATATATACAACATATAACATTTAAAATAAGACAAATTCCTAAAACAAAATCCTTTTGCCAAAATGTTTTCAACTCTATATTTTTATTTGTATATTTTTTTTTCAGTATGTGCTTATATGCTTTCAAAGTCGTCTACGTGATAGGGAAAGGGTTAACAAGATACCGAGGGCTTGGCGTGAAACGGTTGTAACTAAAATCGGTATTTTTTTACCAAGGTTAATCACCTCGCCATAAACTCTTTATTAGCGTTAAATTATTTTTCTTGGTAAACAATGGAAATTTAATGTGCCATTGATACACTCAAACGAATTCCTTACTCTTCATCAAAGCTGTCATACTGATCGTCCAACAGGTCGCTTACTGCAATCTCAGTCTCAACAATATCGAGATGTCTCCTCTCTTCAGAATCCAGGCTTGACACACTTTGATCTGTCCTAGCGTCATCTATGAAGTGAAATAAGCAAACTATCAATAGTTCAATACAGATGTAGCGGGAATGGGGTATACACCTGTTCAAATACCACTTCTGTAGTCTTATTTATTGTTTGTTTTTATTTACCCTCGCCGTGCAGAATTAACTATTTGGCGAGCAGACAAAGTTAGATACAAGGGAGTCCGGGTGCGATACCCTAGCTCTTTCCGAAAAGATCCCTTGGTTCTTTTACGTGCCCGGTGTATAGCACCGATACAGGAGAGGTTATTTTTCCTGGAAGTGACCAGTACTTAACCTCTAGTTAAGTGGGAGACGCTTAAAAGCATCCCTTAAATTTCCAGAACCCGGACCGGGATTTGAACCCCAGACCTCTGGATTGACAGTCCAGTGTGTTAACCACTGGACTACCCCTCCACTCTAGTCTGTAGTCTTGCTATAGAAGCTTGTTTGTATAGCGCCGTTGGTCGAGTGGCTGGCTTTGTCACAAAGCAACGTACATCGCGGTTAGAGCCTGGATCTTAGAGCCGCGATGGCTTAACTCCGTGAAGGTCCCGGTAAACGTTACACAAATAAGGCATTACTTTATACTGATTCATGTCAGTAAAAAGTCGAGTTAGTCCGAGTTTAAAACCTACAACACAAATCTACTGCAAACTACCTAGAAAACATCCCGGCAGAAACATTGAAATTCGACATAAGTGAAAGTATGACAAAAATGTGACAAGTATAGAAATTGCTCTCTATGGGCAATTTCTCATTTTCCTTTAATGTTTTCAAAAAGCGTCTCCAGTAGATGTTTCAAAATGATTCTGCGTGTGTGGGAAAAATGTCTCTCAGCACCCATCCGAACAGATTTAGTCTTATATGATACTGATCGTTGAATTCAGAGTTTAAAGTAAGGTGTTTGGTGTAACTCATGCAGTTTTACGGTGCGAACATAACCTATCACCGTATGTTAGGCAAACGGTGCGCTCAGAGAGCTTTAACCCTTTCCCTCATATGACAATTCTGCAGCAGACGACTTTGAACATATTTTGTCAAAAAGTGAAAAATCTCTGTAATTAAATGGATAACCTATGACTAAAAGTGGAAAACATTGTGGCAAAAGGAGAAATTGCACGTTTTGTTCAATTTCTTCTTTTGTCACTATGTTTTAAAAAAGCCGTCTGCTGCAGAGGCGTCAGAAAGCGTCTATATGAGGGAAAGGGTTAAGAACTAACAATCATCGAACGTGTTAGGTAGATACTGATACGCTCCTGGTTTAATTTTTAATCCAGGACGCTTTTGCAATTAAATTAAAAGTAAATTGAGCCTAAATCTGGATCTTTATGGTCGCATTGCATCTGCATACGAGTACAGTGAAGACGCAGTTGGGCCGGTGCGTATGTAAGCCAGGAGTGAATGTTCAAGACTGTACTGCGTATTGCATCGACATAGTTACAGTAAAGACTCGGGTGAGCCGGTGCGTACGTAAGCCAGGAGTCGATGTTCAAGACTGTACTGCGTATTATATCTACATAGTTACAGTAAAGACTCGAAAGACCCGTTGCGTACGTACAGTCTCACAAGCGTCTTCACTGTCCGCTTTTATGTTATAAAGATCTGAATGCACCTTCTGATCGTCTGCTGCAGAATTATCGTATGAGGGAAATGGATTCGTTCATCCTTTACCACATATAGACGCCTTTCCGAAGCTTCTGAAGCAGACGACTCTTTTAAACATTGTGACCAAAGGAAAAATTGCTCATAATGAGCAATTTCTCATGTTGCCACAATGTTTACAACTCTATTCAATAATCATACTTCCATATATGTCGTTTCATACATTTGCAGGCTTGTTCTTAAAGTCGTCTGCTGCGGATATGTGTACTTTTTTATAATTTCTTTATTTTTTATAATTTAAACATACTGTTTGTTGTTTTATGCAATAAAGTATTTTTAATATTATATTATTATTATAGTAATAAGACCCACATTATCAAACGAGGCTCATGTTGTTGTGTTCCAGCGTGTTCAGAACTATATATCTGCGAGTCAGAGATTTGACTATTGATCTACAATTGTAGTGAGGACTACGTTTCCTTGTTAGGTGTGGGGGTGACCAAATGACGCAAAGCAAAACAAGATAATATACCAAATTTTCAACGTTTTCATCTTTCAGTTAATACTATGATTATCAAATATATAACATTAACTCTAATTGGCAAATGTCTAAATGCAAATAAAACCAACAAGGAGAAGAATTAATATAAGCATATTTTGCTTGTTTTCTGATCCATTCATCTACTACTTGCCAATATAAACTTGTATATTGCTTTAACGAAATGAATAACTATGTTTAAACTAAACGAGGCTGAAATGTTTACCTTTGTCAAAGATGATATTAATGTCGGCTTCAGGGTTCAAACTAACACTGGTTTTGCCAGATTCCTCCAGTTCAGGAGTATCAAAAACTACGCGGTTTATTTCCAGAGAATTCGTACTGAAAAAAATAAAAATAAAATAAAATGGTTTTAGAAAAATTGCATTTACAGTCAAGCCTGTGTCCCTTTACCTCATACGACAATTCTGCAGCAGACGACTTTGAAGACATTTTGTCAACAAATAATTGAATGGATAAACTATGACTAAACTATGACTATTGCTCGTTTTGAGCAATTTCTTCTTTTGTCACTATGTTTTCAAAAAAGCCCTCGGCTGCAGAGGCGTCAGAAAGCGTCTATATGAGGGAAAGGGTTAAAGACAGCGGGTAGACAACACTCTGGTTTCCATAATGTTTTCAAACGTAGACTGCTGCAGAGGCGGCAGAAAGCGTTTGTTAAAAAAAGATAGTGTTAAATCGATAAGGACGAAAATCATTACTCATTAGATCTATAGACGAAACGATCTGAAAAGAAAATGACAAAAGCAGGAGGCCTATTGCTTATGTCATTGGCATATTGTTCTCTATTCTATAATATGAACACCACAAACTATTGAAATTAATCATAGTTGGTATTGTTTAATTGTCTATCTTTAACTACAAAAAAAATAAACACATAAACAAATAAAAGTAAACACATTTCTTAATTGTTTCGTCGCAATAGGCTTAAATTGAAAAGTTTTTCGTTGATGAAAGTGTACGTAATATTTGAAATGCTATACATCTCTCAAAATGTTCGTAAAGGACCACAAAAAGCTAATATAAATAATTAACTCACTTCATTCTAGATATGGTTCTGTGTTTTATTTTTTTTAAGAATGCAGCCGTGGCTATCGCATAAAATGTCGTTATATAAATAACGTCGTTACTATGTCATGTAATCTCAACATTGACGTCAGAATAACGTAACGTAATTGACGTCATCCGATTAAAACATGGAAGATATAATTTGTTTGATCAGATAAATAGTAATAAATTTAAATTCTCTTCTACAAAGAATCAAAATGATATTTGTTTACGCACAATCAATACAGGAGAATATATAATTTGGAAAAAGTATGCCATCTTAAGCATCGCAATTTTTTTGAGCGCATATGGCAATTGGTACCGCATTTTAAACATTTCCGAATATTTACATCATCAATGTTCTAAGCGTCACGAAAGTTTAGTTTGTAAACCCTCCTGTACTAGCTAGTGTTTTGGTTTTTCAGTTATGAATATTTGAGTCGTTTTCTTTGACTTTGAAGAAAGTAAAGACATGAATAAATCATTGCTTAAGTTGAGGACAGTGAATGTGAATACGAAATGAATATTATTAATGCTGAAATGGCGTCGGAGACTGATCAGGAAACCGAAAGTCCAGTGCTGGCTTCTAGTTCTTCAGCCCATTCTAGCCACAGGTTTGAAGTCAACACTGCCTCTGGTTCTCTCGCTACAGATATAACTTATCAAGACGAAGAAACGGTTACAGTGAAAACGGAAATTTCTGAAGTTACAACAAGTCAAACAAAAAGAAAGCGGATTCACATGGACAGCTTGAACTGTTTTGACAGAGCTGAAACCAGTGCAGGAGCACTCTCTCTAACTAACCCACATGTATTCAATGGCAGTGTTCAACGTAGTAAACCTTTAGTCCCTCGGGAGAGGCATAAGAGAAGGAAGTTTGCAGGGAGTGTTCTAAATGATCAACACACAAATAGAAGTTTCAATCAAGGATCTCACAACACTAGTCAGGGTGGTTTTGTTTCCGCATCAGACATGTACAAGTTACACGTAGACAACCCTACAGTAGATATAAAACCAAGTGCAGGCATAGTTAACAAAAGTTATGGCAGTAGTGACAATAACTCTAGAAATAGACAGAGTAAAAATAAACAGATACCAAACCAAGGTAGTATTCTCAGTTTTATGAAATCTTCTAGTACACCCAATAATGAAGATTTTAAAGTTAAGAAAGAAGCTGACAGTGATGGTGATGTTTTGCCGGGGTCTCAAGGTTCTCTTAGAAGTGTTATGTATTCACCTATCAAAAAAACTGTTGACACTGGTATAACATACATCAGTGATTCCAGTCAGAGTTGTAGCCCTTTAAAGGCTATGTCGTCTCAAAAAAATAAACCTGAGCAAAAGATCTGTGATATTGACGATGTTTTACCGGGGTCTCAAGGTTCTTTCAGAAGTGTAATGTATTCTCCTATCAAGAAGATTGTTGATTCGGGTACAATATACATCAGTGATTCCAGTATGAGTTGTTGTAGTCCAATGTCATCACAATCTTCAGTTTCATCACCAACAAAAATATCCAACCAAAACTATCGTGACAATGCTGTGGTGAAGAAATTGTTTGCTGGACAGAAAAACGTAAGTAAAAGTGATAAATCTAAAAAGACGACCAAAAGTTCAAAGACAACCAAGAAATCAAAAACTAATAACATAAAAAAGGAAATAGACAATATTTTCAATGCAGATTCATTTGATCTTGATGCTGCTCTGTCAGATAAGATGGATGGCGAATTTCTAGAAGTAAAGAAAACCGAGACCGTGAACGATAAATATGGGTTGTTAGGCAGTGGATCCTACCCAAAAGTGATTTATGAAAAGATTAATTATTTTGAAAGACTTCCACCGGAAGTTCTTGAAAATATATTTTGCCAGCTGCCTATGTTAGATTTGTGTTTGAATAGTAATAGGGTTTGCTCGCAATGGAATAGCATCATTGCCGATGAGAAGGTAAGCATTAGTTTATGACTTATTTGTGCAAGGAATATTAGTAACCAATTTCGAAATCATGTTACATGTATATATTTAAGGCCTAAAAAAAAAAGTGTTATTTCTTTGTTTCTGGTCACCCTACCCATTTTTAACCCCAGACTTTTTTTTTTTTAGCACAAAGTATGAATTTTGTCACGCAAAACTCGCATTTGCAGTACCAGAGCCTTAAAAATTGTTTTTAAGTTTTTGTTGTTCATTGTTGATAAATGTTTTGATAGTAAATTTAATAAAATGGGTAATTTTAGGCATCAAAAGTGTCTTTATGAGGGAAAGGGTTTTAAAAAAAAAAAAAAACGTGACCAGAAACAAGACTATTATTTTTTAGGCCTAACAAATGTGCAGCAGATAACTTTGATAACTAACACCTCGGCTGAAAGATGATATTACAAAATTAGTTATTATGAGCAATTTCTCCTTTTGCCATATGTTTTCAAAAGTTGTCTGCTACAGTCTAACAGATTCGTCTTCACTCTTCAAGTGGGTAAATTGACTTAAAATAGCACAATTAGTTTTATGGTTTTGTAGAAGATACTCAGGAGATACTACATGTACCTAACTATTTACTTTTGTATTATTGATGTACGAATGTACAGTTAGGCAGTTCTCTGATGAGAATATTAATTTAACCAACACAAATGTGATGTTTGTGAAACTTAATTCAACAAACTACTAAGAATGACTAAATGTCTAACAAGCTAAAGATAGATCAAGCGTCCAGAGCAAGTAACAGACAATATTTATATGAGTTAGTGAGAATACATGTGTATTAAAAATATTAAGGAAAACTAATAAATTTCTTCTTGGGACTTACAATATACTACAGATAGAGATACTAACGGTAAAATCATACAGAACTCTAAAATTGCAATTTACTTAAGATTCTTGATTTGGCCTCCAAATTTTACATGTATACAGTATGTGGCGAGTTTGGTTTGGTTGTGTCATAAAAATAAGAGAAAATTTGGGACTAAAGACTTATTTACTCCTGACTTCCATATCAAGACTAGGCTAGTGTCTTATTTCCCCCAAGTACATATTATTCATATGTTTTGGGCAGTGTCAATAGAAAATGTTGTTATTTGTTTGCAGTAAAGGATCATGAAAATGTGAAACTCTTTTTTTTTTAAATCCCAAATCATTCAATTTTGAATCAATTGAAATTTACAAGTTTGCCAATTGTTAATCATTTCAACGAAAGGTTGATAGATGATGTTCTCTCTTTGACAGACTTTGACTAACATTTTATTTAAAAAAATGCCTGCTTTAAAATATTAAAATTATGCTTGCAATTTTAATTTCAGTTTGTTCCATGGAAGAAAATATATCACAAGTTGAAGAAGAATTTAGGCACCATTAAAAGTGACGTCCAGGCAATTATGACGAAGAATAAAATGACAAGCCCAGCCAATTTTCTTCTTGGGCTTATCAGGTATTTCGATTTATTTTTAGTTCAGCTCTTGGGCTGCAGAAGTATCAACAGATTAACCCTTTCCCTCATACGACAATTCTTCAGCAGACGACTTTGAACGTATTTTGACAAAACATAGAAAATCTCCATAAATGAATGGATAACCTATGACAAAAAGTGGAAAACATTGTGGCAAAAGGAGAAATTGCACGCTTTGTGCAATTTCTTCTTTTGTCACTATGTTTTCAAAAAGCCGTCTGCTGTAGAGGCGTCAGAAAGCGTCTATATGAGGGAAAGGGTTAACTCTTTTCAGTGATTTAAATTATAATAAATTATCAGCATGAAATAGACATGTGTTGACCTTAAGACAAACATGATGGGTCTTCAATTAGCCCTTTAGAAGGCTTTTAACCCTCTGCACTAGACTACTTTTGAAAACATTATAGGAAAGAGCAAGTTCTTCTTTTCAATCATTGGTTTCACTCTTAAACAGCATGTCAATACGTTTATTAAACTCCCAATTTTCCAAAGTTTGTTTTTTCCGAAGAGTACTAAGACATTTAAAAGAAGACAATTTTAAAAGTATTGCCTATGATGTTACAGATTGACCGTTAAATGACATATTTGCCATTTATTACAGATACATGAAAGATTTCAAGCCGGTCACAGCAAGTAACATGTTAACATGTTTGAAGAGACATTCCAAATACCACTGGGCCAGTGCCCTGATAGAAGAGAGAACTAAAGACTGTATAGTGCATGAGGTATTTTAACCGAATTATCTTATTTAAACCTCTGTCACATATAGATGTTTTCTGACGTCTCTGCAGCAGACAACATTTGAAAATGTTGAAGCAAAAGGAGCAATTCCTCTCTTTGCTACAATGTTTTCAACACTGTTTAATAGTTATTCATATATTAACTCTAAACAGATGATTTGATTTCCATAGTTTTGCCCAGATTTTTTCAAAGTTGTCTACTGCAGATTTGTTGTATACATATTGTTAAGGGTTCATTAAACAATGCTATTTTATTTGTCACCTCCCTTGGCAGTAAGACACTTAGGGATCATTTTTCAATCATCTGTCAGTCACACTTTCATTTACTGACATATTTGCAGACAACACATGCGTTTTTCCATCACTCTCAGAGGTCCAGATAAGGAGGGGTATTCAGCTCTTTTTCACACAATTTCTCTCTTATCTTTAATGCAAACCCTATGTTGCGGGCACTCAAAAGAATCGTCTCATTGAGAAGATTCTTTTGAGTACCCACAACATAGGGTTATATTTTAGAACATGTAAAACGCCCCATATCTGGAGCTCTGAAGTCTCTTATAAATGTATTACTAATTGTGAAACAACTTCTTACACCTTGTGTAAATCGTTCTGGATGTTTGCTTATTAAAGACTTAGAAAACCAAATCTTATTAATTTGTTTACCATTGGAATTGAACCCAGGGCCTTGATTAAGTCACTTTTAACGGTACTTTAGGCTCTGAGCACTGCTTTTGTTTGAGGTACTATGATGATAGTCAGAAAAACCTGCAAATAGTGATGTTGATTTGTTTATATTTCGGGTCAAGGGTTACATTCCCAGTGAAGACAGTCTATAGTCCGATCTGATATGGTCAGTTCGTTAAATGCCACCTTATTAAATAGTGGTACCGAAATCCCAATTCCTGGTAAAAAGATAGGACTCTGTAAGTAAAATGTGTTAATAGGTGTCTCATAAGCCAGAAATGGCTGACCCTATCAATAGTGGTGACACTATAATTTACAAAGACTTTGAATTGACTTAACTCTTTCCCTCATATAGACGCTTTCTGACGCCTCTACAGCAGACAGCTTTTTGAAAACATAGTGACAAAAGAAGAAATTGCTCGAAACAAGCAATTTCTCCTTTTGCCACAATGCTTTCCACTTTTAGTCATAGGTTATCCATTCAATTATAGAATTATTATAGAGATTTTCTATTTTTTGACAAAATATGTTCAAAGTCGTCTGCTGCAGAATTGTCGTATGAGGGATGGAGTTAATATGACTTAACTTATATCCATTCTGTATAAATAACAATACATTATTTTCAGGATCCTAACCCATGGTCTATTATTACCACTCTCATTATTATATCACATGACGTCTACGATATACAAGAGGTTATTCACTTTCTGACTGTCCCATCATCGGAATGCACATCAAAGGAAGTCATAGAATGTTTGTATTGTGTGGCGACATTTCTGTACGCATTCAAACTGGTGAAGAATGAGGTTTGGAATGGGTATGTTTGCACATTTATATTTTGTTTTATCATTATTAGCAATTTCTCATTTTGCCACAATGTTTTCAAAAGTCTGCTGCAGAGGCATCGGAAAGCGTCTGTATTTTTTGAAAGTGCTAAATGCACCAAATTATATGTTCCGGGTACTCTAAAGAATTGTCTCACTGAGAAGATTCCTTTGACTACTTATGATATAGGCTTTTACCCATTCCCTCATACAGACACTTTCTGATGCAACTGCAGCAGGAATTGGAGAAGCTGTATCAGATTGATACAGCAAATTTTCTTGAGCTTGCTTTCTCAAAGATGTTTCCAATCCTGTAAACTCTTAACCTTTCCATCATTCAACATATCTCTAGCAGACAATTAAATTACTATGAAAATATCAAGATAAAAATAAGAAACATATCTATAAATGAAAGTATAATTATTGAATAGTGTTTAAAACAATGTTACCAATTTCTCCTTTTACAACAATGTTTTCGAAATAGGTCTGATGCAGATGTGTGTGCATGTTGGAAAGGGTTAACCGTTACCGACATACATCAAATCTGCAGCAGGCGACTTTGAAAATGTTTACTAAAAATATGGAAAATTTCTATAATTGTAAGTATAATTACCGAAAAAAGTTGAAAACATCGTGGCAAAAGGAGATATTGCCCGTTTTGAGCAATATCTCCTTTTGTCACAATATTTTCAAAAGTCGTCTGCTGCAGATGCGTCTAAAAGTGGGAGAGGGTTAAACATATTTCTTTTTTAGTTCAGTTCAATCATTATCTTTCTTATCTGAACTTGTAATATATTATTTTCCAGTATGCACTATCGGCTGTTTTATGCATTGTACCTGTTTGAGAATACCTCTACATCCAACTACGGGGATCTTCAACCTGTTACATCATCGAGTAAAGGGCAACAGTCACTCGTTAAATACAGGTAGCAGAAATATTTACTTTCTCTTTTTTCCACGCTCAAACAAAACCCATCGCAACTTACATAATTCGACTTGGACCAATTATTTGTTGAAGGGTAATGCTTTGGTAGAAAGTTGTGTGGAGTATTTGTGGTTGAAAGCATGTAGCCCAGTCGCTAGCCATGCGAGCTGCAAATTTAGCCCAAGTGACAAATTGGCTAAACAATCTATGTTGGAAGTTAGTTGTTTCCTTGGAAGAAAGTTGTGTGGTGTATTTGTGCTTGAAAGTATAAAACGAAGCCCCAGTAACTCAGTTGGTAGTGACATGAGCTGTCAATCCAGGGGTTGTGAGTTTAAACCCCAGCTCAGGCAACATTCTTTCCAACGTTTGACAAAAGTCATTGTGACAAGCGTCATTCCTCTTACACCAATCATTGTCTTACAGTCTATGTGGAAATTATAAAGAATGTTGTGTGGAGTACTGTTGTGAGAAATGCATGAAACACATGAGTAGGTGAACTGGCTGCAGTGTTATGACTAACAAATTTTTGAAAACAGCATGAAACCCTAATCAATCAATTGAAAGCATGAAAAGATTAGATGGACTTGCTGCCATGATATAACTAAAATGTTGTTTTATACAGTATGAACCCTTTCCCACCTATAGACGCTTTTAGACGCCTCTGCAGCAGACGACTTTTGAAAACACTTTGGCAAAGGTGAATTGCTCATGATGAGTAATTTAACCATTTGCCATAATATTTTCAACTCTTTTTGATAATTTAACTGTCATTAATGGAGATTTTTCACATTTTTGAAAAGATGCTTTCGAAGATGCTGTAGATTTGTTTATGCTTTATATCTAAAAGAAGACAATTGAGCTGAAGGAAAGAAAGACCACACTAATGTTCAGACCATCTCTGGTCTTCTTCTATACACAAATGTTAAAAATGCTTTAAAACAATCCAAAGAAAATGGGGGGTCATGCATCATGCAAGAAAGATTTCACCGGCCGAAAATGGTAACCGTCATTTTGGACAAAACAGGTGTATCACACACATTCTCTACTTTCTCTTCCAAACAAGGTCAAAATACTAAAAATGATCAAATCAATCATTTCCAGTGCATCCTATACACATCAACAATGAATTTAAACTCAATGTCATATATTCAATGCATTCTGGTGATGGTATACACTAATTTCTAAGCAAACAAAGTTTTTTTAGGGACTATTTTGCTCTAGATCAGCATGACCGCGGATGTCTTTGATGTTATTTGACCTAAAAGTGGAAAGGGTCAAGAGCAGTATCCCATGGCATGTTTTATTTATTACATTTCAGTACATCAAGTGATAATGTTCGATTGACACATGAACAACTGAGAATTGTAAAACACCAGACAAGAGCTGATGAAATCATCAAAATTGTTGCCTTTGCAGGTATAAATTATAAGCCATCATTTTTTAAAATAAAGTGAAATATCTGGTTCAAGGAATGTACTTTTTTGTTTACACCTAGTTGAAAGCTTTGAGGAAAAAGGAGAATTTTGTTGTTTTATGCAAAGTTTTCATCTGCGTTGCAAAAGGTGCATCATAATGAGCAATTTTTCCTTTTTCCACAATGTTTTCAACTTCAATCATTGATTATATTTAATTATTAATAATCTGCCAAGATAAATTTTAAAGTTGTCAGCTGCAGATGTGGTATAGGGAAAGGGTTAAAGAGCATGTTGATCTATCTCAAAATTTCTTAACAAATAATTATAAAGATTAACCCTTTCCCACAATTGAAAAATCTGCAGCGTTTAAAAATATAGATAAAACATATGGAAAATCTCTTTAAATGAACATTTATTTTTAGCTCACCTTTGTGCTCAAGATGAGTTATTGTGATCGTCTTTTGTCCCGCGTCCGGCAACATCTTCTCCTCTGAAACAAGTGCGTCAATTGGCATGAAACTTCACAGAAAGCATCCTTTCAATGTCCTCACCAAGATTCCTTCAATTTTTTTTGATCCAAGAAAAACTAGGTCACTAGGTCAAATTGAAGGAAAATCTTGTTAAGTCTTTCCCTCATACGACAATTCTGTAGCAGATGCCTTTGAACATATTTTGTCAAAAAATAGAAAATCTCTATAATTGAATGGATAACCTATGACTAACAGTGGAAAACATTGTGGCAAAAGGAGAAATTGCTCGTTTTGAGCAATTTCTTCTTCTGTCACTATGTTTTCAAAAAGCCTTCTACTGGCGTCAGAAAGCGTCTATATGAGGGAAAGGGTTAACACTTTGGAAGCCATGTTTTTAAATTGAGCATGTTGAAACTTTACCAGAATGTTTGTCTTAATGATATCTAGGCTAAGTTCAAATATAGGTTATTTCTGGTCAAAAACTAGGTCACACGGCCAAATTGAAGGAAAAGCTTGTAAGTACTATAGAGACTGCATTTTTTACTTGAGCAGCTTGAAACATTGTCAGAAAGTTTGTTTTGATGATATATATATATCTAGGCTAAGTTCAAATATGGGTCATGTCCGGTCATTAGGTCAAATTTAAAATAGATCTTACTAACACTCTAGATACCGCATTTTTTACTTCAGCAGCAGTTATTTTTTTGACAATTCATGGTAATTGCAGTGAACCTTCGAGATTTACCGAGTGGCTGGGAGTATACTTTCAGTTTTGCAATATTTGCGGAAGTACCATCGATACATGTCTCGTGCGCATGCCTATTAAACGGCCTCAATATTAATATTGATGATGTTTACTTTATACATTTGAGCTAAAAAGTTTTAATTTACATATCGCGAATACGATTGGCTGGAATAGTCACGTGTATATTTTGGGTTTCCCAAGTTGTATTCACTACGGAGATCAAAGAAATGGGAAAGAAATGGATGACATCCAGACAAAATATCGCAAATACAATAGGCTGGAATAGTCACGTGTATATTTTGGGTTTTCCCAAGTTGTATTCACTACAGAGATCGAAGAAATGGAAAAGAAATGGATGACATCCAGACAAAATTTTGCGAAATGTTCAGCTGTGGTTGTTTGTTACGTTTATGAAGTTTGAAATTGAGCTTGTTCCTTCATCACACAATGACAGCTACTCTCGTTTAAAGTTGTATCAGTTTTAAAGGTGACTGAACACAATAAGCATAATGCACAAACAATAATTACACCCAATATTGATTTTTTTATCTGTCTATGGTTTTAATATTGAAAGCATTATGCAAACAGCCACTCGATAACGATATCGATTTTTTTATCGGTCTATTGTTTTAATATTGAAAGCGTTATACAAACAGCCGCTCGATAACGATATCGATATTTTTACCTGTCTATTGTTGAACATAGCGTTATGCAAACATGTGGATTAACGTTATAGTCGTATTTGGTGTTTTAAAGTTTCAAATGTTAGGTTTTTGAAAATTTATAATTTTATACCCACATATTTCATGCAATAAATTTTGGAAGCCAAGCAAGACCAGTGTTCTAACGGGATCTGCTTTAAAACAGAGAGTTTT
Source organism: Serripes groenlandicus (assembly GCA_031761405.1). Taxonomy (NCBI): domain Eukaryota; kingdom Metazoa; phylum Mollusca; class Bivalvia; order Cardiida; family Cardiidae; genus Serripes; species Serripes groenlandicus. The sequence goes on from JASEVX010000007.1 coordinate 79,617,778, forward strand.
ATAGAGGAGTGCCAGTGTATATATGTGAAGTACGAATATGGCTCATGTAGGTTAAAAAACTAGATCACTAGGCCAAATTGAAGGAAAATCTTGTCATCTCTGGTAGCCGCATTTTTTACTTAAGCATGTTGAAACTGTGTCAGAATGTTTGTCTTGATGATATCTAGGCTATTTATGAATATGGGTCATGTCCAGTAAAAAATTAGGTCACTATGCCAAATCTGAGAATTTTTTTGTTAACACTCTATAGACCACATTTTTGACTTAAGCAGCTTGAAACTTTGTCAGAATGTTTGTCTTGATGATATCTACGCAAAGTTCGAATATGGGTCATGTCCGGTCAAAAATTATCATATTTATTTGACAAAACAAAGGGTTAGGTTTTTTCAGGTAGTGACAGTGGAGCAATATTGAACCTCTTGTTTTTAGATTTCCTAGCCCTAAACTGAGGTATTGTCGTTGACATGAACAATTGAATTGCATAAGTCAGGTTTAATAAGAGTTATTATGGTGGAAAAATTAGATATTTCTCATTATGAGCAATTTCTGCTTTTGCCTAGTCACTTTCAAGTCATTTGCTTCTTAGGCTTCAAAATGCATAAATAATTAATGGATAGACATGTATGAACTGGAGTCTGAATATAGATAAACAATTTCCATTATATTTTATCTTCATATAGGAACTGGAAAAACCACCACCTTAGTAAAATATACACAGTTGAGACCAGATAAGAAATTTCTTCTAGTTGTGTACAACAAGTAAGTTACTATTTATTGTTATGAAGGTACATCCATTAACCCTTTCCCATATACACATGCAGTTTGATATATCTGCAGCAGATGTTTTTTGAAAGCAATATAAAAAAAGGACAAATGCCACTGTCTGCTATAATTGTATTTTGTTAGCCAACTGTCTACCCCTTTGTTAATGTAACCTTTCCCCTCTGATGTCTTGTATAGAGCAATTTCTCCTTTTGTGACAATATTTTCAACTTTATTGAATAAATAAAATCTCATTTATAGAGATTTTCCAATTTTTTTGCCTGAATATTTTCAAAGTCGTCTGCTGCAGATTTATTGGATGTGGGAAAGGCTTAACTTGCAAAGAACACCACACACATATTGAGTGAAACATCGGGGCTATAATTCTAGTCTTTCATCAGATGTTAAATCTATGACTCATCATCTAAATTTAGGACAACAATAAAGCCTTGGATGAGTCTATGTTTCTATGCTCAGTCACTCACGTGTTTTCACTGTTTGCATTTGGAACAAGACCCCATTGAGCATGATGTAGCTCATTTTGTAGTATTTAGAGTTTTATTATCCCCTGTCAAAGGTGGATGATATATTGGTTTGGTGTTGTTTGTCTGTTTTTTATCCTGAGCCACATCTAAGGCATGGTTGAATGGATTTTATTAAACCTAAATGAAAATGTTTACCACCATAGGTAAATGTTATGATGCTTAACCCTTTCCCACCTGCGACGCATTTTGAAGCAATAGCAGCAGACAACTTTATTTAACAATTAAGCTATCTTTTGGATGTATGTGGGAAAGGGTTAACCTTATATTGACTATTTACTGTATATCATGGTTTATATCACATTTACACTCTACAGGCCACATTGAACTTATTCATGAAAGTTCTGATGAACTTTCTGGTCCCTTAAATTTTGTCAGACTAAAAACTGGGTTATGTTGGGTAAACAATTAGGTTGCTAGATCGTAAATATTATGAACACTCTAGAAGCCTTACTTTTCATTAAAACTTCATAAGAGTTCACCAGAACATTAATTACCATCAAATCCAAGTCCGGTTTATAACTGGATCATGTGGGGTCAAAGACTTGGTCACTAGGTCAAATTTTAGGGGGAAAAAAATGTGATTACGTTTTTCATCCAAACTTATAACAAATCGTAAGCATATATATTCATGTCAATAAAATCCCATTCATTTATGAAACTGGATCATGTGGGGTCCATAACTACCTCACTAGGTCGAATTTTAGAAAAACTTTGCGTGAACACCTTAGAGGCCACAATTGTCATCCAATCATCAGAAGAATCATTTCCATCAAATCCCTGTCAGATTCGTAACTGGGTTAAAATCTAGGTTACTAGGTCAAATTTTTGAAAAACCATGTGAACACACTAGTTTAGTAACTGGCAAACCAAGGTGGCCAAAGTGTTCTTTTTTTAAATTTGATTGTGGCAGAGGGCTCTCAATTCAACAAATTAACTTGTTTTTGTTTCATTTTGCAGGTCTGTATGTGAGTATGCAAAAACCAAATTTCCCCATAACGTCACATGTAAAACAGGACATGCCTTGGCTTTTCAACATGTAGGAAGGAGGTAGGTTTGCCTTTTTATTCGATGCACCTTTTGTAGACTCTACAACATTGCAATATCATATTGAGTCAAAATTAAGGTCACAAGGCCAAATTTAATCAAATATTATGGAGTTCATGTAGACACTCTAAAAGTCCCATGTTTGACATGTTTATCAAATTACTTCTTTAATTTTAATTTTTTAACACCTTAGCAAACAGAGTCATCTACTTACCGGTATGTGAGCGTTAAAGGGCTACCATGGACCTTGTTTACACATCTGTCTGCTTCAGTAGTATCAAAAGTTGTCTGTATTTGGGAAAGAGTTTAACCCTTTCCAACATGTAGATACTTTCTGACGCCGCTAGAGCAGACATCTTTTGCCACAAAGTTTTCAAATTTATTCAATTATTATACTTAAATATACAGAGATTTTTCATATTTTTCATCCGTGATTTCAAAGTCATCTGCTGCAGATTTATTCTATGTGGGAAAGTGTTAAAGAGAAGTTTTTTTGTTAACAGGTATGCTAACGCAGAGAAGCTACGTGATGTAAAAGTCTATGCTGTTACTCAAGCACTACCTCCAAGAAAAGGGGAAAATTTATTTATTCGTGCCAAAAATGTTTTAACAACCATCGAGAATTATCTTGCCTCAGCTGATGATAACATTTCACTAGATCACGCACCCGACTTTAGAATGAATGAGAAGACTGGTCTTAAGGAACACATCGATCAGGAGAGTAAAATGGTAAGTCTCTGTGGTGTGGTGCTAAAGCATCCACATTGGGTGCAGGAGGTTGCGGGTTAGATCCCCAGCCGGGTGTAATACCAAAGACTTTAAAAATGGAAATATTGGCTACCCTCCTTGGCGTTCAGGGTTGCAGGGTTAGCATTATGACTGACTGGCTGGTGTCAGGATAAATGGACCAGTAGTTCTGGTAACTTACACAGGAAACGTCGTGATATGACTGAAATATTGTTGAAAGCAGGATTAAACACAAAACAAACATAATACTTATTAGTTAAGTGGAATAAAGTATTTATAAGATACTCACAGTAAAATGGCAAGTATTAAATGCTCGTAGTAAAATGTTAAGTTTAAATGCTCGTATTAAAATGGCAAGTGTAGAATTTTCATAGTAAAATGGAAAGTATAAAATACTAATTGTAAAGCTGCAAGTATAATATATTCATAGTAAATGGCAAGTTAAAAAAGTACATATAGTAAAATGGCAAGTATAAAATACTCAAAGTAAAATGGCAATTATAAAGTATTCATAGTAAATGGCAAGTATAAAATACTCACAGTAATATTGCAAGAACAAATATTCATAATAAATGGCAAGTATTCAATACTCACAGGAAAATGGCACTTATAAAAAATACTGATTGTTAACCCTTTTGCACATACAACAAATCTGAAGCAGACAACTTTGAAAACATCGTGACAATAACCTGAAAAATCTCCATAAAAAATAGCTTAATTGTTAAATAAAGTTGAAAACATTGAGGCCAAAGGAGAAATTGATCATCATGAGCAATTTCACCTTTGGCCGCAATGTTTTCAGAAGTCATCTGCTGCATTTGCATCAAAATGCTTCTGCAGGTGGGAAAGGGTTAACTGGCAAGTAGAATTACTCATTAACCAGATCAATTAGTTAGGTTACTGAGCTACTCTTTATACAGAACGAGCAAATTTTTCTTTTGCCACAATGTTTTCAACTGTTTTCAACTGTTTTCAATAATTACATCTCCTTTATAGATTGTTTCCATAGTTTTGCCGTGATGTTTTTCAAAGTGTCTGCGGCAGATTTGTTGTATGTGGGGAATGGTTAAATAACGTCTGAGTTAACCTGTTATGTGACAACTTTTGATGCCTTTGCAGCTACCTTGTAAGAAATGGAGGAATTGGTCATGTATGGTGAAAACATTCTCCATTTTTAGCATTGTCTTTTTTATCCAGGTAGACATATGTCTGTCAGAATTGTGTATGTGTGTCTTAAGATCATTAATCAGTAAATGACGACTTTAAAAAAGGTTTAAGCAAAAGCACAGAAAATCCTTTTAAATGAAAGAACAATAATTGATTGGAGTTGAAAACATGGTGACAAAAGGAGAAATTGCTTGTTTTGAGCAATTGCTTCTTTTGTCGCCATGTTTTCAAAAAGCCGTCTGCTGCAGAACTAAGCAAAAGAGCAGAAAATCCCTTTAAATGAAAGAACAATAATTGCGTAAAGTTGAAAACATGGTGACAAAAGGAGAAATTGCATACAACAAATATGCAGCAGATGACTTTGAAAACATTTAGTAGAAAAATATGGCAACTCTCAACAAATGAAAGAACAATTTTTGATAAAGTTGCAAACATTGTCACTGGAAAAAGGAGAAATGGCTCATTAAGAGCAATTTCTCCTTTTGCCACAATGTTTTCAAAAGTACTGTAGAGGGGTTAGAAAGCGTGTATGTCGGAAAGGGTTAAATCTTTTCAAAACAATGTTTTAAGATTAAACGACAATAAATCAAGTTGTTTGTTTAACTCAAATCACTTATTGATATATTATTTTCAGTATTATGTAGATGAAGCAAATTTAATTTGGAAAAAGATGAAAGATTATGATGAAAAACGTATAGGAATGAGTCATGATGGTTACCTAAAGATGTATCAACTCTACAGGCCCAGTCTGCGAGGCTATGACTGTATACTGATAGATGAAGCACAAGATCTTACACCAGGTAATATCAATAAATGACATTTTGATTATTAAAAAGAGTTGCAAACATTGTGGAAAAAGGTGATGAGCAACTTTTCCTTTTGCCTTAATGTTTTAAACAGTTTGTCTGCTGTAGAGGCTTCAGAAAGTGTCTGTATATGCGGAAGGGTTAAGTGAGTAACACTCAAGGTAAACCAACCTAAGTTTATATGATACAAGTGTAGGATTGTATGAGCTATGCTGCAGAAAAAGCAACCTTAGCCATTTCCTACATGCAGATACATTTTGTTGTATCTTCAGCAGAAGACATTTGTAAATCATTATGGCAAAAGGAGAGATTTATCATTATGACCTATGTAACCTTTTGCCAAAATACTTTTCAAAAATCCTCTGCTTCATATGCTTCACCCATACGACAAATCTGCAGCAGACGCCTTTGAAAACATCAAGACAAAATATGAATATTCTGTATAAGTGAAAGAATAATTATTGTATTGGGTTGAAAAAAATTGTGACAAAAGGAGAAATTGCTCATGCTCACAATGTTTTCAAGAGTTTTCTGCTACAAAGGCGTCAAAAAGCGTCTATATGCGGGAAATTGTTAAACATGTATACATGCTAAATGGTATCTGAGAGGAATTGTTGAATTCAAGAGGCGAAACTCTAAATTCATTTATTTTGAGCTATTTCTCCTTTCAAGTTAACAGTTAACACTTTCCCACATGCAACAAAATTGCAGCAGACATTTTATCTTAACCCTTTCCCTCATATAGACGCTTTCTGATGCCTCTGCAGCAGACAGCTTTTTGAAAACATAGTGACTAAAGAAGAAATTGCTCAAGACGAGCAATTTATCCTTTTGCCACAATGTTTTCCTCTTTTAGTCTTAGTATTCAATTATAGAGATTTTCTATTTTTTGACAAAATATGTTCATATTCAAGTATGTCTGCTGCAGAATTGTCGTATGAGGGAAAGGGTTAAACATGGAAAGATTCTTTAAATGAAATCATAATTATTGAAAAAGGTTAAAAAACCAAAAGGTGAAATTGCTTTTGTCACAATGATTTCAATGTTTTCAAAAGTCGTCTGCCGCAGAGGTGTCAGAAAGTTTGAATATTTGAGAAAGGGTTAAGGATGATGTTATCGCACAGCTCCTTTTGCTATACTGTTTATTCCAATGCTGAAGCCATATCCTATTTATTGATTGTCGGATTTCATAAACCATTTCCCACATACAACAAATCTGCAGCAGACGACTTTGAAAACATAGTGACAAAAACCTGAAAAATCTCCATAAAAGATAGCTTAATTGTTAAATAAAGTTGAAAACATTGTGGCCAAAGGAGAAATTGCTCATCATGAGCAATTTCACCTTTGGCCACAATGTTTTCCAAAGTTGTCTGCTGCTATTGCGTCAAGATGCATCTGCAGGTGGGAAAGGGATAAACGCTGATAGAAATGTCAGCCATTATCAGTAAATGGTACCCTGCAAATAACACTTTGATTGATTAGAAAATAAGAGTTTGGGCCCATTTTGATTGGGAATACCAACTCAACAAATTCGCATTTGTCTCATGCTTCTGGACGTCTTAAATTTCTTTTTTGTCACATTTTTAGCTCACCTGAGCTTTGCTCAAGGTGAGTTATTGTGATCGCCTTTTGTCCGGCGTCCGTCGTGTGTCGTGCGTCGTGCGTCAACTTCTTCTCCTCAGTAACCAGTGGGTCAATTTGGATGAAACTTCACAGAAAGCATCCTCTCAATGACCTCACCAGAATTCCTTCAAATTTTTGGGATCCATGCAAAATTCTGGTTTCCATGGCAACGAAACCGAAAAAACTTCAAAATTCTTCTTCTCCCAAACTGGTTGGCAGATTTTCAAATAATTTTGTAGAAATGTTCCTTAGATGACCCTCTATCAGATTCCTTCAAGCCATGTTGATTGGTCGAAAGACATGGCCGCCAGGCAGGGCGGGGCTATTTTGCCTTATATGGCTATAGTGAAAACTTAAAAAATCTTCTCCTCCGAAAGTGTCAGGCCGATTTTCAAATAATTTTGTAGAAATGTTCCTTGGGTGACCCTCTATCAGATTCCTTCAAGCCATGTTGATTGGTCGAAAAACATGGCCGCCAGGGGGCGGGGCGGTTTTGCCTTATATGGCTATAGTGCAAATTTAAAAAATCTTCTCCTCCAAAAGTGTCTGGCCGATTTTCAAATAATTTTGTAGAAATGTTCCTTGGGTGATCCTCTATCAGATTCCTTCAAGCCATGTTGATTGGTCAAAAATCATGGCCGCCAGGGGGCGGGGCTATTTTGCCTTATATGGCTATAGTGCAAACTTAAAAAAATCTTCTCCTCCAAAAGTGTCAGGCCGATTTTCAAATAATTTTGTAGAAATGTTCCTTGGGTGATCCTCTATCAGATTCCTTCAAGCCATGTTGATTGGTCAAAAAACATGGCCGCCAGGGGGGCGGGGCTATTTTGCCTTATATGGCTATAGTGAAAACTTAAAAAATCTTCTCCTCCGAAAGTGTCTGGCTGATTTTCAAATGATTTTGTAGAAATGTTCCTTTGGTGACCCTCTATCAGATTCCTTCAAGCCATGTTGATTGGTAGAAAAACATGGCCGCCAGGGGGGGTCGGGGCTATTTTGCCTTATATGGTTATAGTGCAAACTTAAAAAATCTTCTTCTCCAAAAGTGTCGGCCCGATTTTCAAATAATTTTGTAGAAATGTTCCTTGGATGACCCACTTTCAGATTCCTTCAAGCCATGTTGATTGGTCAAAAAACATGGCCGCCAGTAGGCAGGGCTATTTTGCATTATATGGCTATAGTGAAAACTTAAAAAATCTTCTCCTCCAAAAGTATCTGGCCGATTTTCAAATAATTTTGTAGAAATGTTCCTAGGGTGACACTCTATCAGATTCCTTCAAGCCAAGTTGATTGGTCGGAAACTATGGCTGCCAGGGGGCGAGGCTTATATAGCTAAAGTGAAAAAAAAATAAAAAATCAGGTGAGCGATTCAAGGGCCATCATGGCCCTCTTGTTTTTATGTGAAGCATAATGGTTGTTGAAAAATTTATCCTTTTGTTTTTTACATACTATAAATGCGCAGGAGATGCCTTTGAAATCAGATTGGCAAAAATATGGAAAAAAGTATATAAAATGAAAGTAATCTTATTTTATTGAGTTAAAAACATTTTGTTGAAAGGACAAATTACTCATTATGAGTACCGTAATTTCTCCTTTTGTCACAATGTTTTCGAAAGACAACTTTCTGCAGATGCTTCAAAATGTGTGTGCAATTTCGAAACGGTTCAAGATAATGGCTATGGTGCATATTTATTTTCCCTTTTCAGCTATAATACATATTCTACTTAACCAGCCCCAGGGTAAGATCCTTGTGGGAGACCCCCATCAACAAATCTACTCATTCAGGGGAGCAGTCAATTCTATGGATTCTGTCAGAGCGGATACAATATTCTACCTAACACAGGTTTGTTTAACCCTTTCCCACATGCAACAAAGCTGCAGCAGACGGCTTTGAAAACCTACCAGCTAAAACATGGAAAAGACGACTTTGAACGTATTTTGTCAAAACATAGAAAATCTCTATAATTAAATGGATAACCTATGACTAAAAGTTGAGCAATTTCTTCTTTTGTCACTATGTTTTCAAAAAGCTGTCTGCTGCAGAGGTGTCAGAAAGCGTCTATATGAGGGAAAGGGTTAATGAAAGTTAATTAAAGAGTTGAAAACATTATGACAAATGGAGAAATTGTTCAGTATGAGCAATTTCTCCATTTGCTACAATGTTTTCAAAAGACGTCTGCTGCAGAGGCATCCGAAAGCATCTGTATGTTGGATGGGATTAATCTTCTTTTGAGCTTTTTTATACAAAATCTGTCCTTTGGGGTTTTGATATTTATTGCATTATATGATCAAATAACATCATTGTTTCAACAGCTGTTGTTGGGTAAATCAATTTTGAGAGGTTTTTAGTACACTTGTATATCTTTGTAGCAAACAGGGAAGATGTTCCAAAAGTTAGTTTTCCTGTTAAGTGACTACATGTGTTAAAACAAAGTTTAATTTCCTGTCACTGTTAGTGGAATTTCTGATAATTTGAAAACTTTTCTACAGCCGATAAAATCAATGATAAATGTTTTTTTGCTCTGCTTATTATGAGCTATTTCTCCTTTTGCCACAATATTTTCAAAGTTATCTGCTACAGATGTGTCAAAAAGGGTCTCCTGATTCTGCATGTACAGTGTGTGTATACCACGTGACATTTGACGTCATATTTGCATCGTCAGGCAGCAATAATTGCTCTTGATAAGAAGTAAACACAATGGTATCTTTTTAGCTCATCTGAGCTTTGCTCAAGGTGAGTTATTGTGATCGCCTTTTGTCCGTCGTCCGGCGTCTGTCGTGCGTCAACTTCTTCTCCTCTGTAACCAGTGGGTCAATTGGGATGAAACTTCACAGAAAGCATCCTCTCAATGACCATACCAGATTTCCTTCAAATTGTTGGGATCCATGCAGAATTCTGGTTTCCATGGCAACGAAATGAAACCAGTTGGCAGATTTTCAAATAATTTTTTAGAAATGTTCCTTTGATGACCCTCTATCAGATTCCTTCAAGCCATGTTGATTGGTTGAAAAACATGGCCGCCAGGGTGGGCGGGGCTTTTTTGCCCTATATGGCTATAGTGAAAACTTAAAAAATCTTCTCCTCCAAAACTGTCAGGCCGATTTTCAAATAATTTTGTAGAAATGTTCCTTGGATGACTCTCTATCAGATTTCTTCAAGCCATGTTGATTGGTGAAAAAACATGGCCACCAGGGGTGCGGCTATTTTGCCATATATGGCTATAGTGAAAACTTAAAAAATCTTCTCCTCCGAAAGTTTCAGGCCGATTTTTATATCATTTTGTAGAAATGTTCCTAGGGTGACCCTCTTTCAGATTCCTTCAAGCCAAGTTGATTGGAAACTATGGCCGCCAGGGGGCGGGCGGGGCTTATATGGTTAAAGTGAAAAAAAATAAAATCAGGTGAGCAATCCAGTGCCATCATGGCCCTCTTGTTTATTTCTTCACCCTTTTTAATTAACCATGGCGCAGTCTACGGCGCTTACAATGCTCTATCTTCACTTCTTTACAGGAGTTTGATTGGTGGTCTAGTTTGAAATTTTCAAAAACTTTGATGAACCTGTTCTCAATATCCAGTTTTGATAATGCTCCGGCGATCTTAATACATTTTGAGCAAAGCTTCGTCAAAGTGTTTGAAGAAACTAAACCACTAATCAAACTCCGTTTAAAACCGGAGATAGGGCTCTGTATGTAGTGTAGACTGCGCCTTGTTTCATCAAAAATGATGATGAAATAAAACAGTTAACGTTGTTTTTACTTCTAAACCGAAGTTAAATATTGCTGTCCACGGTAGCATTTGTGACGTCAAAGTCATATGGTATACACACACTGAGCATGAAGAAATGGTTAAATTGTAAGATGGATTAATTTTACTCTTATGTTTTATCAGTCTTTCAGATTTGGACCAGAAATAGCACAGGTGGCTGCTTCATGTCTCGAAATTCTGAAAAAGGAAAAAAAGACGTTGGTTGGCAGTGGGAAGAAATGTAAGTTTAGTTTTGAAGTAAGAGTCACCGTAGAAATCATATGATATTCAAAGGAGTAGATAAGGAGGAGTAAACTGCTCTTTTCTCAACAGTATCTCTCTTATGACTCAACAAAACCCTATGTTGTAGGTACTCAAAAGAATCGTCTCACTGAGTACCCACAACAAAGAGTTTCAGCTTCAAATAAGATCTGCTTCCTGGAGACATAACCAGTACTCTTGCTGTTTTTGTGGACTGGTTGTGATTCCAGGAAGCAGACATGGAGTGTATTTTTAATATAAGCTTAAATTTGTTTTCACAATTGATGTCAAATAAATATTTTAAGCTAAAATGGCTGAAGTGATTTAGCTGAAATTGAAAGGGTTTTAATGTCAATCAATTGTGTGACGTGACAAATTAAGGGTTTTAGGACAGAGGGGAGTGCTTCGTCCTCTCATACCAAAGATCCCGGTTTTGAGTCCCATGATGAGCGGGTTCTGACTTTGGAATTTTTCACGCACAAACAGCGCAAGTACTGGTTAAGTCTTCAGGAAGCAGACATCAAGTGTTATCAATATAAGCTGAAAGCTTGTTTCGCAATCAATGTAAAATTAATAAATTTAACCCTTTCCCTCATATAGACGCTTTCTGAAGCCTCTGCAGCAGATGGCCTTTTGAAAACATAGTGACAAAAGAAGAAATTGCACAAAACGTGCAATTTCTCCTTTTGCCACAATGTTTTCCACTTTTTGTCATAGGTTATCCATTCAATTATGGAGATTTTCTATTTTTGGACAAAATACATTCAAAGTCGTCTGCTGCAGAATTGTCGTATGGGGTTAAATCTTGTTTTGCAATTGATGTAAAATAAATACTTGAAACTGAATTGGATGAAGTGATTTAGCTGAAACACTGTTGGAAGGGTTTTAAACTCAATCAATTGAGTGACACAACGTATTAAATTGGTTTATTTTTCCTTTAACAGGTACGATTATGGGTGACAAGGTTGGACAGTTGGCAATTATCTGTCGGACCAACTTCACTGTGTTCAGCGAGGCGGTGAAGAAATGCTGCTTTTCTGATGAGCCTTGCAAAGTAGCTTTCGTTGGGGTAACAATTTATCTTTGATATCTATACAACATTGTGCTAGTTAGATATCGAGGGCTTGGCGTGAAACGGTTGTAACTAAAATTGGTATTTTGTTACCAAGGTTAATCACCTCGCCATAAAGTCTTTAAAAGCGTTAAATAATTTTTCTTCGTAAACAATGGAAATTTAGGTGTCATTGCTCGTTCTGAGCAATGGCACCTAAATTTGCATTGTTTACAAAGGGGTCAAAATTTCCCCTAAACCAGGGTTTTCAAAATAGGTTTTTAGTTACAACCATTTCACGCCAAGCCCTCGATATGACATACAACTTGATCAATCATTTGAATGTGTATGTCATTAGATTTGTCACAGGAATTTTATCTCAATTTAGAATACTTCTTTGACAGAATTTGTTGGATATTTTAGTCCATATCCACCTGCCTTTTTAGCTCACCTATGCACGAAGTGCAAGGTGAGCTATTGTGATCACATTTTGTCCGTCGTGCGTCATCAACATTTGAGCTTGTTAACACTCTACGGGCTACATTTTGCATCCAATCTTCATTTAAGTTTATCAGAACGTTCATCTCCATAAAATCTTGGACAAGTTCAAAACTGGGCCATATGAGGGAAAATCTTGTTAACACTCCAGAGGCCGCAATGTTTGCTTCAGCAGTTTGAAATTTTGTCTTAAAAATGTCTAGGTCAAGTTCGAATATGGGTTATGCCGGGTCAAAAACTAGGTCACTAGGTCAAATTGAAGGAAAATCTTGTTAACACTTTGGATGCCGCTTCAGCAGCTTCAAATTTGGTCAGAATGTTTGTCTTAAAGATATCTAGGTCAAGTTTAAATATGGGTCATATCGGATCAGAAACTAGGTCACTAGGCCAAATTGAGGGAAATCTTGTTAACTCTGTAGAAGCCGCATGTTTTGCTTCAGCAGCTTGAAGTTTGGTCAGAATGTTGAGCTGAATGATATCTAGGCCAAGTTCGAATATGGGTCATGCCGGGTCAAAAACTAGGTCACTAGGTCAAATTGAAGGAAAATCTTGTTAACACTTTGGATGCCGCATTCTTTGCTTCAGCAGCTTGAAATTTGGTCAGAATGTTTGTCTAAATGATATCTAGGCCAAGTTCGGATATTGGTCATGCCGGGTTAAACACTAGGTCACTAGGCCAAATTGAAGGGTAATCTTGTTAACACTCTGGATACTGCATTTTTAGCTCACCTAAGCACGAAGTGCAAGGTGAGCTTTTGTGATCAATCACCGTCCGGCGTCTGCGTCGTCGTCGTCGGCGGCGTCTGTTAACAATTTCCTACAAATGACTTCTCATACTAAACCAATGAACAGATTTCAAAATAACTTCACAGGAATGGTCCTTAGGTAGTCCTCTTTCAAAGTTGTTCAAAGAAATTAATTCCAAGTAGAACTTTGGTTGCTGCGGCATCAGAAAAGGGAAAAATTGCCAAATCTTAAAAAATCTTCTTGTCCAAAAGTACTGGCCCGATTTGAAAATTATTTTGCACAAATGTTCTTTGAGGTACCCTCTACCAAGATTGTTCAAATATTTCCAATCCGTTGAAAAACATGGCGGCCAGGGGGCGGAGCTTATTTTCCTTACATGTGCATTGTTAAAACTTTAAAAATCTTCTTGTCCAAAAGTACTGGCCCGATTTGAAAATTGTTTTGCACAAATGTTCCTTGGTGCACCCTTTACCAAGATTGTTCAAATAGTTTTGATCCGTTGAAAAACATGGCCGCCAGGGGGGGCGGAGCTTGTTTTCCTTATATGTGCATTGTTAAAACTTTAAAAATCTTCTTGTCCAAAAGTACTGGCCCAATTTGAAAATTATCTTGCACAAATGTTCCTTAGGGCACCCTTTATCAAGATTGTTCAAATATTTCCGATCCGTTGAAAAGCATGGCCGCAAGGGGGCGGAGCTAGTTTTCCTTATATGTGCATTGTTAAAACTTTAACAATCTTCTTGTCCAAAAGAACTGGCCCGATTCAAAAATTATATTGCACAAATGTTCCTTGGGGCACCCTTTACCAAGATTGTACAAATATTTTCAATCCGTTGAAAAACATGGCGGCCAGGGGGCGGAGCTTGTTTTCCTTATATGTGCATTGTTAAAACTTTAAAAATCTTCTTGTCCAAAAGTACTGGCCCGATTTAAAAATTATTTTGCACAAATGTTCCTTGGGGCACCCTTTACCAAGATTGTTTAAATATTTTTGATCCGTTGCAAAACATGGCCGCCAGGGGGCGGAGCTTGTTTTCCTTATATGTGCATTGTTAAAACTTTAAAAATCTTCTTGTCCAAAAGTATTGGCCTAAAAAGAGTAAAAACTTTGAAAACTATTGAAGTTCTATTAAATCAGGTGAGCGATATAGGGCCATCATGGCCCTCTTGTTAATTTCAGCATGATGAAACTTTATCAGAATGTTTTTCTTGATGATATGTAGGTCAAGTTCGAATATGGGTCATGCTGGGTCAAAAACTAGGTCACTAGATCAAATTGAAGGAAAATCTTGTGAACACGTTGGATGCCACATTTTTTGCTTCAGCAGCTTGAAATTTAGTCAGAATGTTTGTCTGAATTATATCTAGGTCAAGTTCGAATATGGGTCATATTGGATCAGAAACTAGGTCAATAAAGGAAAATATTGTTCAAACTCCGGAGGCTGCATTTTTACTTTGAGCAAGTTGAAACTTTGTCAGAATGTTTTCTTGATGATATCTAGTCCATGTTGGAATATGGGTCATATCAGGTAAAAAAATATAGATCACTAGGCCAAATGAAGGAAAATATTGTTAACACTGTGGAGGTTGCATTCAGAATAATTGTCTTGATGTGTTTTGCATTGCAGTACATTGTATAATTAAGGTGAGTGATCCAGGGCCATCATGGCCCTCTTGTTAGATACTTTCTATTCCTTAATTTGAAGAAAGTTCTTAATTTCTAATTTAATTATATATAAAATTTCGTGGAAAAAGGAGAATTTGCTTGTTTTCAGCACCTTTTTCTTCTCCATCAATGTTACCAAAACTCATTTTTGCTGCTAAAGCATCAAAAAGCATTTTTGAAAGGAAGTACTGGTAGAAAATATCCATTTAAATCGTTTGGAATCGTAACACTTACCTACAGCACTGTTTTATTTTGATAGGGAACAAGCAACTTTGGATTTCCGATGTTGATGGATATTTATGCCTTGATGCTCCCACCCGATGAGAGATTAAAAGGTCAGCAGTCTTTTACCTCATATATCATGTATATCGAGGGCTTGGCGTGAAACGGTTGTAACTAAAAACCTATTTTGAAAACCCTGGTTTAGGGGCAATTTTGACCCTTTTGTAAACAATGCAAATTTAGGTGCCATTGCTCGGAATGAGGCGACGTGATTATTCTTGGTAAAAAAATACCAATTTTAGTTACAACCGTTTCACGCCATGACCTCGATATACTAAGTACCCAATGGGATATGTTCAGAATCATCTACTTTGAAAACATCTAATTGTAAGATTGACTGATTGATTGTTTGGTGTATTACGCCACCTTCAATCAGTTTACAGTTATATCACTGCTTTTCCTGGGTAAGTTACCAGTACTTTTGGTCCATTTATCCGTAAACTAAGAAGTCAGTCGTAATGCTAACCTTACAATCCAGCGCGCCAAATAGGACAGCCATTACTTCTCTTTTTTAGAGTCATTGGTATGACCCAGCTAGGGATCGAACCTTTGACCTTCCATAACCGAGGCGGTTACTCTATCATTGCACTATTGAGGCGGCACTAATTATAAAAATCTAATTTTCTTGGTTGCAAATTTCCAGATTTTTAGGTTCCAGGTTAGATTTTGTGTGACGATGTTTCTTTAGTAAGTAGTTTTGCTGCCCTGTTTTCAACGTATCTCACTGTAGTCATTCAACCAATCAAGATTTATTATTAACCCTTTCCCATTTGCAGACGCATTTGCAGCAGACGACTTTTGAAAACAATGTTTTCAACTCTATTCAATAACTCATAATTTGTAGAGATTTTCCATACTTTGGCTAGCTGTTTTCAAAGTTGTCTGCTGCATATTTCCTATATGTGGGTTAGGGTTAAAGACATTGTTGGAAAAGAAGAAATTGCTTGTTTTCAGCATTTTGCCTATTTGTGTTTCCTGCCTCGGCAAGGTGACACCTAGGGATCCATTCTATGTTGTCTGTCCCCCTGTTACTGTTTTCTTTCTTAATTATAAAGTAGACAACATTTGAAATATCATGAGTGAAGTAATGGGTTAACCCTTTCCCTCATATATACGCTTTCTGACGACTCTGCAGCAAACAGGTTTTTGAAAACGTAGTGACAAAAGAAGAAATTGCTCAAAATGAGCAATTTCTCCTTTTGCCGCAATGTCTTCCTCTTTTAGTCATAGGTTATCCATTCAATTATAGAGATTTTCTAGTTTTTGACAAAATATGTTCAAAGTCATCTGCTGCAGATTTATTGTATGAAGGAAGTGGTTAAAATGTTTTTATACCCCCGCAAACGTAGTTTGAAGGGGGTATACTGGAATCAGCCTGTCGGTCATGCGGTCGGTTGGTCCGTCCGTCCGTCGGTCGGTCTGTCCGCAAAATCTGTTCCGTTGTACTCCTCCTTCAGTTTCTACCTGATTTACTTGATATTTGGCATAAATGTTAATCAGGAGTAGTGGATGTGCAAGATGCAAATTTCATGTCCCTGTGACCTTCACCTTGACCTCTGACCTTGAAATAGGATTTTTTTTGTTAAAATCTAATCTGTTGTACTCCTCCTTCAGTTTCAACCTGATTTACTTCATACTTGGCATAAATGTTAATCAGGAGTAGTAGATGTGCAAGACGCAAATTTCATGACCCTGTGAACTTCACCTTGACCTCTGACCTTGAAATAGGATTTTTTTTGTTAAAATTTAATCTCTTGTACTCCTCCTTCAGTTTCAACTTGATTTACTTCATATATGGCATTCATACTTGGCATAAATGTTAATCAGGAGTAGTAGATGTGCAAGACGCAAATGTCATGTCCCTGTGACCTTCACCTTGACCTCTGACCTTGAAATAGGATTTTTTTTGGTTAAAATCTAATCTGTTGTACTCCTCCTTCAGTTTCAACCTGATTTACTTCATACTTGTCATAAATGTTAATCAGGAGTAGTAGATGTGCAAGACGCAAATTTCATGACCCTGTGACCTTCACCTTGACCTCTGACCTTGAAATAGGATTTATTTAGTTAAAATCTAATCTGTTGTAGTCCTCCTTCAGTTTCAACCTGATTTACTTCATACTTGGCATAAATGTTAATCATGAGTAGTAGATGTGCAACACGCAAATTTCATGTCCCTGTGACCTTGACCTTGACTTATTTTATGAGGAAATAGTACTTTATGCATTAGAAAATGTTCTTGACAAAATTTCTTTAAAATTAGATTTGTATATTGCGTTTTGATATCATCTTAGTATTTCATTTTGATACTGATATTCAAATTGTCTGAGTCAAAGATAATACTGTGAGATATAATATGTGTCAGGGGTTGGGGCGGGGGTATTAATCACCTTTAGTGATAGTTCTAGTTTATCTCTATTACAGATGGCTATCACATTACTCATCCACTCATTAAGATGTTTAAGTCTTTTGGGGACTTGACAAACTTTGCTTCCAAAGCTATGGATAAAGAACTTGAGGGGAAAATAAAAATTGTGAAGACCTATGGTAACAATTTGCCTCTATATATCCGTAAAATTGAGAGTAAATGTGTCAAAGACGAGAGACAAGCAGGTAAACTTTATATTAACACTTTCCCTCATATAGATTCTTTCTGACGCCTCTGCAGCAGACGGCTTTTTGAAAACATAGTGACAAAAGAAGAAATTGCTCAAACCTTTGCCACAATGTTTGCCACTTTTAAGCATAGGTTATCCGTTCAATTATAGAGGTTTTCTATTTTTTGACAAAATATGTTCAAAGTCATCTGCTGCAGAATTGTCGTATGAGGGAAAGGGTTAACCTTTTCCAACATACAACAAGATTGCAGCAAACATCATGGCAAGCATAAAAAAACCTTTATAAATGAAAGTTTCATTATTGAAATAAGTTAAAGACATTGTGGCGAAAGGAAAAATTGCTCATAGGTCGTCTTAATTTCGTCTAATTTACTCCATACAGACACATCTCTGCAGCAGACATAATTTGAGAGGAGAAAAACTTCCAAGAATGTTTTAAACTCCGTATCAAGCTCAACTTTCCATCTCATGAGATATCAATTTTCCCACTCGCCTCGATAAAAAGTTCAAAGCCACTTGAACTTCACTCTTACACAAGATAACCTAACCCAGAGGACTAGATAAGGAAGAGTAAACAGGTTTAGCTTACACGATATATCTGTTAGCACTCATTAAGTCCTTATGTTGTGGGTACTCAAAAGAATAGTCTAACTGAGAGAATTTTTGTGTCACCTGCGTAGCATGGTAGGGACTTAGGGATTATTTTTTGTCCGGCGTCTGTCTGTGTCTGGCCGTCCATCCGTCTGTCTGTCTGTCGTCACACTTTTTCGTCACGTTTTCAAATAACTTTTTTTCTACTCAAAGGATTGGCTTGAAACTTGTGACAAATGTTTATATCAATCTTTGTGATGGGTTCACAAAAGGGGAATAATCCACATATTTTTATATCGGAGTAATTGCCCCTTTTCTGTCAAAGAATTTCTGACAAGGCCCCGGTAGGTGACACACGTGCTCTGCGGAGCACTCCATTCTAGTTTTTGAGTACCCACAACAGAGGTTTTAAAGGTTAAATAAGGATTTTAGAAAATGCAAAATGCCACTAATCTAAAGTTCCGATAACCTATTTAATCTTTGCATGAATACCTTTTAACGATTTTACTGTTCTTAATTCCAGATTATGTATTCAGCACGGCCCACAAAGCCAAAGGTCTCGAGTTTAGTACTGTGCGGGTCACAGACGATTATAATGTGGACAGAACTCAGAGCACATATGTAATAGTGAGGGACTTTGTAATGGATGGCATATTTGATCTTGTGGTTGAAGATGCTGGAGGACAACCTTTCCGTAAGTCAACCCTTTCTCACTTGAAGAAGCATTTACATGTTATATGCATCTGAAGAAGACGACTTCTGAAACATTGTGGATAAAGGAAAACTTGATCATAATGATGCATTTCACCTTTTGCAATAATGTTTTCAATTCTATTCAATAATTATATTTATAGAAATCTTCCATAGTTTTGCTAAAACGTTTTCAAGTAGGCTGCTGCAGATTTATTGTATGTGGGAAATGTCCAAGATGTCTTATTTTCACTGGTTAAGATTGTAAGCTAGATATTTCTTGTTTTGTAACCAGGCTACAATTTGCTTATAATATTGTTTGAAAGTAGGAACAGTTTTACCCTTTCCCGTTATTTTTATTCAGGTCTGTTCCAGGTAAAAATTTCAAGATCAACCACCAATTCTTAGGGTATCGCATCCATCCAATTTTAATTGTTTTTTGGGAACTAATTTTAACTTTAGTTAAAAAATACCCCCCCCACCAAATAAAAAATGCTCGCAGTTTACACGCCCTCTCCCTCTACCTCCCCCCCCCCCCCCGCTCTCCCTCCACCTCCCCCCTAGACATTTTCATGGAAAAGCTCTCAGAGATGAAAACATATGAAAGAAGAAAGTGTTATTGTTTTTTAGCTCACCTATGCACGAAGTGCAAGGTGAGCTATTGTGATCACAGTTTGTCCGGCGTGCGTTGTGCGTCGTCAACATTTCAGCTTGTTAACACATTACATGCTACATTTTGCATCCAATCTTCATGAAAGTTTATCAGAAATTAAAGGGAAATCTTGTTAACACTCTGGAGGCCACATTTTCAACTTGAGCATGTTGAAACTTTATCAGAATGTTTGTTTTGATGATATGTAGGTCAAGTTCGAACATGGGTCATGTCGATCAAAAAGTAGGTCATAAGGTCAAATTGAAGGAAAATCTTGTTAACACTCCAGAGGCCGCAATTTTTGCTTCAGTAGTTTGAAATTTTGTAAAAATGTTTTTCTAAAAAATATCTAGGTCAAGTTCGAATATGGGTCATATTGGGTCAGAAACTAGGTCAATAGGCCAAATTGAAGGGAAATCTTGTTAACACTGTAGAAGCCACATTTTTTGCTTCAGCAGCTTGATATTTGGTCAGAATGTTGAGCTGTATGAAATCTGGGCCAAGTTTGAATATGGGTCATATTGGGTCAGAAACTAGGTCACTAGGCCTAGTTGAAGGAACATCTTGTTAACTCTGTAGAAGACGCATTTTTTACTACAGCAGCTTGACATTTAATGAGAATGTTTATCTAAATGATATTTAAGCCAAGTTTGAATATGGATCATGTAGGGTCAAAAACTAGGTTCCTAGGCCCAATTGAAGGAAAATCTTGTTAACACTTTGGATGCCGCATTTTTTGCTTCAGCAGCTTGAAATTTAGTCAGAATGTTTGTCTGAATTATATCTAGGTCAAGTTTGAATATGGGTCATATTGGGTCAGAAACAAGGTCAATAAAGGAAAATATTGTTCAAACTCCGGAGGCCGCATTTTTGCTTTGAGCAAGTTGAAAATTTGTCAGAATGTTGTCTTGATGATATCTAGTCCATGTTGGAATATGGGTCATATCAGGTAAAAAAATATAGATCACTAGGCCAAATGAAGGAAAATCTTGTTAACACTGTGGAGGGTTGCATTCAGAATAATTGTCTTGATGTGTTTTGCATTGCAGTACATTGTATAATTAAGGTGAGCGATCCAGGGCCATCATGGCCCTCTTGTTTTACTACAGCAGCTTGACATTTAATGTGAATGTTTATCTAAATGATATCTAAGCCAAGTTCGAATATGGGTCATGTAGGGTCAAAAACTAGGTCACTAGGCCAAATTGAAGGAAAATCTTGTTAACACTTTGGATGCCGCATTTTTTTGCTTCAGCAGCTTGAAATTTGGTCAGAATGTTTGTCTGTATTATATCTAGGTCAAGTTTGAATATGGGTTATATTGGGTCAGAAACAAGGTCAATAAAGGAAAATATTGTTTAAACTCCGGAGGCCGCATTTTTACTTTGAGCAAGTTTAAAATTTGTCAGAATGTTGTCTTGATGATATCTAGTCCATGTTGGAATATGGGTTCTATCATGTTAAAAATATAGATCACTAGGCCAAATGAAGGAAAATCTTGTTAACACTGTGGAGGTTGCATTCAGAATAATTGTCTTAATGTGTTTTGCATTGCAGTACATTAAGGTGAGCGATCCAGGGTCATCATGGCCCTCTTGTTTGTATAGTTCTTTTCAAAGTCGCCCACTTCACATTTGTTGTATGTGGGAAAGAGTTAACCCTTACCCTCATACGACAATTCTGCAGCAGACGACTTTGAACATCTTTTGTCAAAAAATAGAAAATCTCTATAATTGAATGGATAATCTATAACTAAAAGTGGAAAACATTGTGGCAAAAGGAGAAATTGCTTGTTTTGAGCAATTTCTTCTTTTGTCACTATGTTTTCAAAAAGCCATATGCTGCAGAGGCGTCAGAAAGAGTCTATATGAGGGAAAGGGTTAAAACACTATAATAATGTTTATGTTTTACAGGTGAGGAGGCAACAGATGAAGAAAACTTATTGTATGTTGCGGTGACAAGAGCTAAGAATGCCTTACAGATGTCTCCCACTATAATGAAAGTGCTGAACCAATCGGGGGTAAGGGATCTAGCTGTTATCGGATTATGTACCATGAAAAAACTCGGGAAGCATCTAGTCATCACATTATCTGTGTATCTGTTCATCTTGTTTTTTAGCTCGTCTGTTTCAGACAGATGAGCTTATGTCAAAGCTTCCTCTTTCCATCATCATCTTCGTCGTTGTGGTTCTGCATCGTATATTTGGTTAAGTCTTTTGTTAAAGTCCATTTTTCCTCACTAACCATTCAAGGTAGAGCTTTGAAACTTAACATAGTTGTCTGACAGTAGAATCCACAAGGACAAGTGCCATACCTCTTGATTGCATTTTGTCAAACTAATGCCCCTTTTTAAGTCAGAATTTCGGTTAAGTTTTGTGTTAAAGTCCAGTAACCATTCAAGGAAGAGCTTTGAAACTTCAGTTGTTTGATATCATAGCAGCAACCACAGATACAAGTGCCATATCTCTTAATTGAATTAGTTTAACTTATGTCCCTTTTTAATCAGAATTTCGGTTAGGTTTTTAGCTCTACTGGCCAAAGGCCAGAAGGGCTTATGTCGTGGCGATTTGTCCGTCGTCCGTGCGTGCGTGCGTGCGTGCGTGCGTCCGTGCGTCTGTAAACAATTTCTTGTTAACACGATACAGTCTTCACATTTGATTGTATCTCAACCAAACTTATACAGTAGTTAGATATCCATGAGAGCTCGGTTCCTTTCGAAAACCAGCCAGATCCGCCTATGTATGACTGGATTATGGCCCTTGAAATGGTCAAAATTGCTATAAAAGAGCTTGTTAACACGATACAGTCTTTACTTTTGATTGTATCTCAACCAAACTTATACAGTAGTTAGATATCTATGAGAGCTCGGTTCCTTTCGAAAACCAGCCAGATCCGCCCATGCATGACTGGATTATGGCCCTTGAAATGGTCAAAATTGCTATAAAAGAGCTTGTTAACACGATACAGTCTTCACTTTTGATTGTATCTCAACCAAACTTATACAGTAGTTAGATATCCATGAGAGCTCGGTTCCTTTCGTAAACCAGCCAGATTCGCCCATGCAAGACTGGATTATGGCCCTTGAAATTGTCCAAATTGCTATAAAAGAGCTTGTTAACACGATACAGTCTTCACTTTTGATTGTATTCCAACCAAACTTATACAGTAGTTAGATATCCATGAGAGCTCGGTTCCTTTCGAAAACCAGCCACAGATCCGCCCATGCATGACTGGATTATGGCCCTTGAAATGGTCAAAATTGCTATAATAGAGCTTGTTAACATGATACAGTCCTTATTATCCCCCGCTTTTTCGAAGAAAAAAAGGGGGGTTATTAATTTCGGTTTGTCCGTCCGTCCGTCTGTCGGTCCGTCTGTCCGTCTGTCCGTCTGTCCGTCCGTCACACTTCGTTTCCGTGCAATAACTGCCGCAAATGTGAACCGTTTCTTTTCAAACTTGGTAACAAGGTTAAATGCCTTAACGAATTTGGTGGAGTTATGGCCCCTTATTTAACAAAATATGTTGTTTCTTGCCGTTTCCGTGCAATAACTGCCACAAATGTGAACCTTTTTTTTTTCAAACTTGGTAACAACGTCAAATGCCTTAAGGGCTAGGCCAAGTTCGATCGTCACTTTCGGCGGACTTTATTTGGTGGAGTTATGGCCCCTTATTTAACAAAATATGTTGTTTCTTGCCGTTTCCGTGCAATAACTGCCACAAATGTGAACCTTTTTTTTTCAAACTTGGTAACAACGTTAAATGCCTTAAGGGCTAGGCCAAGTTCGATCGTCACTTTCGGCGGACTTTATTTAGTGGAGTTATGGCCCCTTATTTAACACAAAATGTCGTTTCATGCTGTTTCCGTGCAATAACTGCCACAAATGTGAATATTTTTTTCTCAAACTTGGTAACAAGGTTAAATGCCTTAAGGGCTAGGCCAAGTTCGATCGTCACTTTCGGCGGACTTTATTTGGTGGAGTTATGGCCCCTTATTTAACAAAAAAAGTCGTTTCTTGCTGTTTCCGTGCAATAACTGCCACAAATGTGAACCGTTTTTTTTCAAAATTGGTTACAAGGTTAAATGCCTTAAGGGCTAGGCCAAGCTCGATCGTCACTTTCGGTGGACTTTATTTAGTGGAGTTATGGCCCCTTATTTAACAAAAAATGTCGTTTCTTGCTGTTTCCGTGCAATAACTGCCACAAATGTGAACCGTTTTTTTTTTCAAACTTGGTAACAAGGTTAAATGCCTTAAAGGCTAGGCCTAGTTCGATCGTCACTTTCGGCGGACTTTATTCGGTGGAGTTATGGCCCCTTATTTAACAAAAAAAGTCGTTTCTTGCTGTTTCCGTGCAATAACTGCCACAAACTTGGTAACAACCTAGGCCAAATTCGTTTAATTTACCCTGTAATACATGTTTAATAAAAAGTCTACTGACATGTTTAAACCTAACCTCAACATTTTCCTACTATATTACCTGCAAGCGGGGGATATAAATTTCATGAATTTGCTTGTTTTTGATTGTATCTCAATCAAACTTATACAGTAGTTAGATATCCATGAGAGTTTGGTTCATTTCTAAAAAACGGCCAGATCTACCCATGCATGGCTGGATTATGGCCTTTGAAATTGTCAAAATTGCTATAATACAGCTTGTGAACACAATAGAGCTTCCATTTACTATCTGATCTTCACCAAACTTAGATGGTATTTGAATATTGATGACATATTGGTTCCTTTTGAAACAAGCCAGATCAATGCCAGTAGAGCATAGGCCCTCATGGGCCTCTTGTTATACTTTTTATGCGCTAGTATGCCTTTAAAAGTCATGCATAACATAATACGTAAATGTCGTTTTAAGTCACATACAACAGGTTAAGGGTTGATTTTATGTTGTTACAGGAAAAGTTTAACTTTCCCAGTCTGAGTGAAGACTTAAGGACAGCTGGTATGACCTTCAAGTGTTCTGAGACGGATCAAGAATTTAAACCTAAGGCTTTGACTTTGCAAAAGAAGACTGTGAAATTGGTAAGCGTTTGAGAATTAACCCTCATTATAAGCAATATTTTCGTTTTGCCACAATGTTTTTAACAGTTGTCTGCTATAATTGTATCAAAATGTGTTTTCATTTTGTTAAGGGTAAAATTGATTATTTCTAAAATATTATTTCTTTTTATTAGCTATACTGGCCAAAGGCCAGAAGAGCTTATGCCATGGTGTGGTGCCCTTTGTCCGTGCGTGCGTCCGTACATCCGTCCGTAAACAATTGCTTGTGAACGCGATACAGTCTTCAGTTTTGATTGAATCTCAATCAAACTTATACAGTATTTAGATATCCATGAGAGCTCGGTTCCTTTCGCAAACCATCCAGATCCGCCTATGCAAGACTGGATTATGCCCTTGAAATTGTCAAAATTGCTATAATTGAGCTTGTGAACACAATAGAGGCTCCATTTACTAACTAATCTTCACCAAACTCAGATAG
Source organism: Serripes groenlandicus (assembly GCA_031761405.1). NCBI lineage: Eukaryota > Metazoa > Mollusca > Bivalvia > Cardiida > Cardiidae > Serripes > Serripes groenlandicus. The sequence continues at coordinate 79,642,758 of JASEVX010000007.1, forward strand.
TAGTTAAATATTGATGAAAGCTCGGTTCCTTTCGAAAACCAGTCAGATGTGCCCTTGCATGACTGGATTATGGCCCTTAAAATTGTTAAAATTGCTATAATACAGCTTGTGAACACAATAGAGCCTCCATTTACTATTCAATCTTCACCAAACTTAGATAGTAGTTAAATATTGAGGCGTGGTCGTCCGGTTAAGGTTTTTTGTTCAGCTCAGCTCTTTTTCTGTTTTCTATCAGTTGAGCGTCTGTGCCGTACGCGGTGCTCTTGTTAAGTCACCTAGTTGTTACTGACTTCCTTTTCTCACCATGCAGATTACTTTTATAAACACTGTGACAAAAGGAGCAAGTGCTCATAATGCGCAATTTCTCCTTTTGCCGCAATTTTTTCAACTTTATTCATACTTGTTTGTTATACATCCATATTATTAAACTTTCCATTATAAACATTTTCCATATTATTTCCTGGAATTTTTCGAAGCCTCCTTCTGTAGACATTTTGTATGTGTGGAAAGGGTTAACTATTCCCTTCAGGTGTAATAGAAAACTGTTTCATAGTAGTTAAAAGTTTACCCCTTTCCCGAATATAGACACTTTCTGACTCCTTTGCAGCAGATAGCTTTTGAAAACATTGTGATAAAAAAAAAGGACGCTTTTGCAGCAGACTACTTTTGAAAACCTAATGAGCAATTTCTCCTTTTGTCACAATGTTTTCAACTTTATTCAACAATTAAAAGTTTCATTTATAGAGGTTTACTATATATTTTACTAGATGTTTTTGAAGTCGTATACTTCAGATTTATTGTTAAGGGGAGGGTAAACCCTTTCCCTCATATAGACGCTTTCTGACACCTCGGCAGCAGACAACTTTTTGAATACATGGCGACAAAAGAAGAAATTGTTCAAAACAAGCAATTTCTCTGTTTGTCATCATGTTTTCAACTCTATTCAATTATTGTACTTTCATTTAAAGGGAGTTTCCAATTTTTTTAGGGTATGTTTTCCAAGTCGTCTGCTTCAGATTTATAGTATAGGGGAGGGTTAAATCTGTTGTTATTTTACAGGGAGATGGGACCACTGTCGGGGGTCAAATGTACAGTCCTGACCTGCTGTCAGAGGACTTTGGAAGTTTTTCACAACTATTTGGACTCACCTCTAACGATAAAGTTGAATTGAAGAAGAAACAACCAACTGTGGATGTTCACAGGTTTTATAGGGGAAATGAATAGTTTGTTGTTTAAACTATTTTCCATAATGATGTATTTGCAGCACAGGACTTTTAACCGTTTCCCTCATACGTCAATTCTGCAGCAGACGACTTTGAACATATTTTGTCAAAAAATTGAAATTCTCTATAATTGAATGGATAACCTATGACTAAAAGTGGAAAACATTGTGGCAAAGGGAGAAATTGCTCGTTTTTGTGCAATTTCTTCTTTTGTCACTATGTTTTCAAAAAGCTGTCTGCTGCAGAGGCGTCGGAAAGCGTCTATATGAGGGAAAGAGTTAAATACACTGTAACAAAAGAAGTAATTGCTGATCATGAGCAATTTCTATTTTTGCCGCAATGTATTCAAGTCTATTCAATATTTATATTACAATTTATATAAATATTCCTTTTTTTTTTTGACTGAATGTTTACAAAGTCATCTGCTGCAAATGTGTTGCATGTAGGAAAGGGTTGATTAAGATATGGGCCATGTCATACAAAAAGTTACGATTTAAATGCATGTGTGTATTGATGGTTTTTGGTCATCAAGCATTCTTCAAAGGCTACCTAAAACCTTGTGTGTTCAGGTTGATCCCATTGGCTGGTTGCTCTAGATATGTGGTGTATTTCATGTTTAAAAATACTTAAACCCTATGTTGTTATTACTCAAAAGAATTAGACGATTCTTTTGAATACCCACAACATAGGGTTATAAGTGACAGCATCTATGAACAGATAACAGAATAGAAACACTGTAAGATAAATCTTCTGCTTGTTTCAAATTATTTTGAAAAAGTTGTCTGCATATGCAAAAAAGGGTAAATTATTGTTACTCAACACTGTACAGTGGCTCTATAGAGCCAGCAGCTATTTTTAAAGCATCCCCAGCCCATTTTGGTTTAGAAATAGTATTTTTAGTAACTGATTTAGCATTGTGGTCCTTGCATTCTTTTAAAATGTCCTTTTGGTAGGAAATCTCAATTCAGCAAAGTAACTTGTTGTTTAACTCTTTCACTCATACAGACGCTTTCTGATGCAGCAGACGACTTTTGAAAACACTGATAAAAGGAGAAATGATGAGCAATTTCCCCTTTTGCCACAATGTTTTCAACTTCTTGCATTACTTATATTTTCATTTACAGAGATATTCCAATTTTTTGTCTAAATAGTTTCAAAGTCGTCTGCTGCATATTTGTTGTATGTGGGAAACGGTTAACCAGGTTTTTAGATCACCTAGAGCCAATGGCTCAAGGTGAGCTATTCTGATCACTTTTTGTCAGTCGTTAACTTTTAGCTTTAAACATCATCTTTGCCTAAACCACAGGACCAATTTCATCCAAACTTCACAGGAATGTTCCTTTGGTGGCCCTCTTTCAAAATTGATTCCAATATAGCTTGGTAGAAATGTTCCTTGGGTGACCCTCTACAAAAATTGTTCAAGGCATACTGTTTGGTTGAAAAACATGGCATTCAGGAGGCATCAGAAAAGGGGCAAAATGACACAATTTGGAAGTTCTCGTCTGATATTAAGAAAATTTAATAGGAACTTCAGTGAACCTCTACTTTATCATAGCAACCTCGCGTCATCACAAAAGGGGTAAATTGAACTTAAGCTACAAATGACAACTCCTACCATTCCACTCGACCAATTTCAATGTTACTTCACAGGAATGTTCCTTGATGGTCCTCTTTCAAAATTGTTCAAAGACTTACATTCTGTGTAGAACTTTTGTTGCTGCGGCATCAGAAATTGAGAAAAATACCCAAACTTTAAAAACCTCCCATCTCCATAATCCATTTGTCAGATTCCAAGATAATTTGGCAGAAATATTCTTTGGGTGACTCTCTACAAAAACTGTTCAAGCCATATTGATTTCGTTGACAAACAGGGCAGCAAAGCGGCATTAGGAAAGGTGCAAAATTACAAAACTTTATAATTCCATTCTTATTAAAGTTCTTGTTAGATTTCAAGATACAAATGGCTTTTACTGATAAACTATTTCTTTAACAGAGTGTCCACTCCTTGCAGTTTCATTTGAACTCCTGATCAAATTTTCACAGATATTTGCAGTTAAATATTTGCTTCTAATTAACTATCATTCAGGTAATCGATTTAGGGCCATCTTGGCCCTCTTGTTTCAAAAGTCGTCTGTTAAAGACAAGTTATTTGACTACCAGTTTGCATGAAAGCATCAGCCTACAGAGGATAATCTCTAAATGATACTCTAAGAACTTTATGGGTTTTAACACTTTCCCTCATACGCCAATTCTGCAGCAGACGACTTTGAACATATTTTGGCAACACATAGAAAATCTCCATAATTGAATGGATAACCTATGACAAAAAGTGGAAAACATTGTGGCAAAAGGAGAAATTGCACGTTTTGTGCAATTTCTTCTATTGTCACTATGTTTTCAAAAAGCCGTCTGCTGCAGAGGCGTCAGGAAGCGTCTTGTTTAAAGAAGTTGGTGCTTGTTATAAGAATGATGATTTCATTGATCTGAAGGGCGGATTAATGGGAGAGTGTTGAGATGTCAAACTTTTTTTTGGACAGATTCTAACCAAAATTCATTGGAAGGAAGCTCAGGCATAAAGGAATTTTGTTATTAGTTTTGGGGTCATTTGGGTCAAGGTTATTGTTTCTAACAATAGATTACCTGTGTTATGGTTACTGTTGAAAACCTTGGCTATGAGGTGTTTCTTGTATTTTATATTTTTAGCTTACCCGAGCATGAAGTTTGAAGGTGAGTTATTGTGATCGCTAGTTGTCCGGCGTGCGTCCGTATCTTCTTCTCAGTAACCAGTTTGTCGATTGGGATGAAACTTCACAGAAAGTATTCTCTCAATGACCTCACCAGAATCCTTCAAATTTTTGGGATCTATGCAGAAATGTTCCTTGATTCTATCAGTCATGTTGATTGGCCGAAATACATGGTCCCTAGGGGGCGGGGCTATTTTGCCTTACCTATATGGCTATAGTGAAAACTTAAATAATCTTCTCCTCCGAAAGTGTTAGGCCGATTTTCAAATAATTTTGTAGAAATGTTCCTTAAGTGACCCACTATCAGATTCCTTCAAGCCATGTTGATTTGTCAAAAAAAATGGCCGCCACATGGCAGCCTTATATATATGGCTATAGTGAAGACTTAAAAAATCTTCTCCTCCGTAAGTATCAAGATTTTCAAATAATTTTGTAGAAATGTTCCTAGGGTGACCCTCTATCAGATTCCTTCAAGCCATGTTGATTTGTCAAAAAAAATGGCCGCCACATGGCAGCCTTATATATATGGCTATAGTGAAGACTTAAAAAATCTTCTCCTCCGTAAGTATCAAGATTTTCAAATAATTTTGTAGAAATGTTCCTAGGGTGACCCTCTATCAGATTCCATCAAGCCATGTTGATTGGTTGAATACTATCGCCGCCAGGGGGCGGGGCTTATATGGCTAAAGTGAAAAAAAAAAAACAGGTGAGCGATCCAGGGCCATCATGGCCCTCTTGTTAAAGTATTTTTATGTACACCTTCTACTGGACAGTATTAATTCTTGTTATTGTATTTCATCGAATTATTGAGAAATAACATTAGATTGCATCCCTATATAGTGGAACCTGTGTATAGAGACCTCCAAAGGGAACACAACACTATGGTCTTTGTTCAAATGTGGTCTCTAATTGCAGGGTCATTAATGCAAAAAATTAGCAATTGGGGAAATAAAAGTATTGTCGCTATAGAACAGGATTTGCTTTTCCAAGGTGGTTTTTATCATAGGTTTGACTGTCTACTCAAAAAAAGAATGTCAACACAGGAGACTTCGCTCACAAATTGTTCACAAAGTCATCTGAAAAACCTAGACATGTTCAAAGTCATCTGTTACAGATTTATTGTATGTGGGAAAGGAATGACTTTGAAAGTTTTGTAACACTCATTTCTCATATACTTGTTTATACAAATTTCCTCTTTGTTAATCTATTTTACAATTTCTAGATTCAAACAAAATTTGATGCCTCGGCAGCAAATTACTTTTAAGAATATTGTGGAAAAAGGCAAAACAAGCAAATCTTCCTTTTCTCTCGTATGTTTTCAAATCTGTTTCAAATTCACATCTCAAATTTCATTATTGCAATTAACAAGTTGTGGAATTTTGTTATCTTTTATTCCTAAATTAGACGAATCTAAAAGTATTGTACCAGGTATGAACTTTGAAGAACTTTCTTATTTACAAATGGGAGTGTTAAAACAATATGTTTACATTAATTATGCCTTAATATTTTGAACTTTATTTATATGTTTATTGATGGAGACAAGATTGTACTGTTGTATTTGACTTATTTGATGCTGCAGAATAATTATACCCCCTTGGAAGAAGAGGGGGTATATAGGAGTCACTGTGTTGGGCTGTCTGTCTGTCGGCCGGAAGCCAGATTTTGTCCGGCCTATTTCTTACAAACCACTGGGTGGAATTCAATAAAATTTTACATGAAGCTTCTATACCAAGAGGAGATGTGCATATCCTAAAGGTCTTACAATTGCATGTGATTTTACAGAGTTATGGCCCTTTTACCTATTAAGTTATGGTGTAGGTCAAGGTGCTGTTTTAGGGGTATTTATCATCTTCAGTGATAGTTCTAGTTTTAGTCTGTAATTCCAGCTGACTGCAGACTTGGGTTCGAACTCAATAGCTGAACAGTCTGTAACAGTACCTTTCCTCAGTTGATATTTAGCCATGTTAACCCTTTCCCACACACAACAAATCTGCAGCAGACGATTTAGAAAACATAGTGACAAAAACCTTAAAAATCTCCATAAAAGATATCTTGTTGAAAACATTGTGGCCAGATGAGAAATTGCTCATCATGAGTAATATCACCTTTGGCCATAATGTTTTCAAAAGTCGTCTGCTGCAGATGCATCAAATGCGTCTGCAGGTGGGAAAGGTTTAATTGAAAACTATACTTCATGTATTTGTGACCAGTGTAGATCCGGATCAACTGGTACCTCAGTATGATTAAAAGGTTCATGTTAGCCCATGGCATCTGTCACTAAAAACTAACTAAACAAGTATGCAATTTTATCATAATTGTCATTTGCAATGTGCATACTCATTTTGTAGCATTCCCCAGCAGACGATTTTTGTAACATCCCCAGCAGACATTTTTTGTAGCATTCCCCATCAAACAATTTTTGTAGCATCCCCAGAAGACAATTTTTGTAGCATCCCCCAGCAGACATTTTTTGTAGCATCCCCAGCAGATGATTTTTGTAACATCCCCAGCAGATATTTTTTGTAGCATCCCCAGCAGACATTTTTTGTAGCATCTCCAGCAGACGATTTTTGAAAACATGTTGGAAAAAGGATAAACTGCTAATAAATGAGCAATTAATCCTTTTGCCTTTATATTTTGAACTCTCATTGATATACTTTTATTTATGGAGATTTTCGTTATTTTTGCATATAATGTTTTCCTAGTTGTCCTCTTTATTGTATGTGGGAGAGGGTTTATTCCAAACCTGCAGAGGAAGATCAAAGGGTTGATTAACCCTTTCCCTCATACGACAATTCTGCGGCAGACGACTCTGAACATATTTTGTCAAAAAATAGAAAATCTCTATACTTGAATGGATAACCTATGACTAAAAGTGGAAAACATTGTGTCAAAAGGAGAAATTGCTTGTTTTGAGCAATTTCTTCTTTTGTCACTATGTTTTCAAAAAGCTGTCTGCTGCAGAGACTTCAGAAAGCGTCTATATGAGGGAAAGGGTTAAGCTCAAAAAAATCCTTTCCCACATTCAATAAATATGCAGATAACGACTTTGAAATTATTAAGTCCAAAGTATAGAATATCTCCATAAATAATAGTATGATTATTGAATAGAGTTGAAATCATTGTCGAAATTGGAGAAATTGCTCATAACAAACAATTTCGCCCTTGTGCCACCTTGATTTCAAAAGTCGTCTGCTACAGAGGCATCAGAAAAGCGTCTATATAGATGTGTGGAATATTTGTGCCATCTGGATTTCAGTCGCTTTAAATTCAAATTGTATTATATCTTCTGTAAAAGTCTGTTTCATTGTTAGAAAACACTTTTGTTAATTTGCTCAACAACATAATTGTTCTTTCATTTTTAGAGAGTTTCTATTTTTTATACTCAATATTTTCAGAAATCAATGATAAGTCATTTCAGTTTTGTGGTTCAATGTTCTGGTACAAAAGATTTCTCCAAAAATAATACGAGCTTTTTATCCTGTAAAATAAGTGGTGATGAAAATAAAATATTAAAAAAAATATATTTACAGGTTTGTTCAGTGTTTATTGTTTATAAATGTAGCCAATGCTTAGTTTAAACTTATTTATTTTACATTGATTGCGAAACAAGCTTTCAGCTTAGATTAATTACGCTCGATGACTGCTTCCTGGAGGCTTAACCAGTACTCGCGCCGTTTGTTGCTTGTTTTGAACATTTTCTCCTTGTGTCACAATGTTTTCAAAAGCCGTCCAGTGCAGAGGCGTCGGAGAGCGTCTATAGCTTTTGCAGGGATGTGGTAAAGCATTCGCCTTCGGAACACAAGGTCTGGTCAGGTCAGATCTTTTAGGACTGTTACAATGGCGGCCAATAAGGGACTACATAGGAAAAGCCCTGAGAACTGTTCACAACATTTTTCAGAAGCCATCAATTCAAGGGCTAATTTCTAATTCAGAGGGAGTATAATTATGTAACCAAGGTATATGTATAAGGAGACAGTTATACTGCCATGCTATAGAGCTAGCCTTTGAAGCCATGTGGTAGGTCTGATCAAAAGCTCCAAGATTCGAGCCATGGTCAGGTTAGATTTTTTATAACTGTTATATCATTTTTAAAAACCTAACCGTATTCTTGATAAAGGAAACTAATCGAGGGCTTGGCGTGAAACGATTGTAACTAAAATTGGTATTTTTTACCAAGGTTAATCACTTTGCCATAAAGTCTATATAAGCGTCAAATAATTTTTCTTGGTAAACAATGGAAATTTAGGTGCCATTGCTCTTTCTGAGCAATGGCACCTAAATTTGCATTGTTTACAAAAGGGTCAAAATTGCCCCTAAACCAGGGTTTTCAAAATAGGTTTTTAGTTACAACTGTTTCATGCCAAGCCCTCGACTTGTTTGACTAACATTTGTTCAGATCCTTCAAAACGGTATCACCTGTAGCATCCTGTGTTTCCTGTGTCGATTCACAAAGTTCATATGAGAAGGTGGCAACGTAAATTTGAACTTTCTGCTGTAATATTAACCCTTTCCAACAAACAGATACTTTCTGATGCCTCTTCAGCAAGATGACTTTTGAAAACATTGTCTTAAAAGGAGAAATTGCTCATTATGAGCAATTTCTCCATTTTCCACTAACCTTTCAATTCTAATCTAATAGTTATAATTTCTGGAGTAGGTTTTTCATATTTTGCCCAGATCTTTTAAAAGTCGTCGTCTGCAGATTTGATCTATGGGGGTTAACAAAAGATTTGAAGGCTTTAGCTGCCCTGGTTCAATCAAAGTCTGTGAAAATTAACCCTTTCGCACATAAGACAAATCTGCAGCAGACAACTTTGAAAACATACCGAAACTTTTTTTGAAACTCCCTTTAAATGAAAGTAAAATAATTGAATAAGAGTTGAAAATATGGTAACAAAAGGAGAAATTGCTTGTTTTGAGGAAAGGATTGAACCTTTATCCCGCTTAAATTTCGCAATAAGTATCACTTTCCTTGAACTTTGACATGTTCCGGCATATTGATGGAATTTTGTTGCTCAGATTTTATCAATTATTAATAGTAAATAGTTGATAATGTAATATATTGCTAATGTGAAGGTCTCCAGTGTTTGTTGCTCATCATAGGAAATTTCTCCATAAATTTGCAATAATAGTTTCAGCTCCATTTAATAATTAAACTGTCATTTAAGCAAATTTTATTAAATTTTTGCAAATATGTTTTCAAAGTCGTCTGCTGCTCATTTGTTGTATGTGGGAAAGGGTTAAAGTGGTGTAAAGCAGGGTAATTATGAGATTACGGTCATGTATTCCTTTCTTTGTGTTCAGGGATACAAAGAAAAGCATCGACCAATACCCCATGTAATAATTATTATTTTAGTGACTTTAGTATATAAAGAATAATACAAAAATAACAGTAATTGATTATTATATCAAAATTTAACCCTTTCCCACATACAGCACTACTGCAGCAGACGGCTTTCAAAACATCTAGGCAAAACATAGAAAATCCCTTTAAATGATAGAACAATAATTGAATAGAGTTGAAAACATGGTGACAAAAAAAGAAATTGCTTGTTTTGAGCAATTCCTTCTTTTGTTGCGATGTATTCAAAAGGCCATCTGCTGCTGAGGTGTCAGAAAGCATCTATATGAGGGAAAGGGTTAAAAAACAGAAAGAAATAACAAGGAATTGCTACCTGGAGATTTCTAAGGGACTCAGACCCGAGTTAGATGGGGTGCCCTTTTGGAAGCTTTACATGTCACATAACACAAAGAGGATTATGAGTATGTAGTAGAAAATTGTTTGAAAAACAATTGGGCAATTGTTCCAAATATGTTGCCGAGCCCCGGTAGCTCAGTCGGTAGCGACGCGGGCTGTCAATCCAGGGGTTGCGAGTTTGAATCCCGGATTGGCCAACTTTCTTTCCGACGATTGACAAAAGTTGATGCGACATGCGTCATTCGTCTTCCACCAACGGGCTAAGTTTATGTGGAAAAGCAGCCAGTTGCTTGGGAAGATTGTTGTGTGGAGTACTGGTGTGAGAAAACCAGGAAATGCATGAGTAGGTGAACTGGCCGCCGTGATATAACTGAGAAATTGTTAAAATCGGCGTTAAACCCCGATCAATCAATCAATCCAAATAATGTTAAAAACAGAAAAATTTAATGACTATGGCACAGAGGATCATTTAGTTGAAAGGCTTGGAGGTTAATTTAACGCTTTCCCACATGCAGACGCATCTGCAGCAGACTACTCTTTAAAACATTGTGGCAAATAAAGAAACAGCTCATAATGTTTTAGACTATATATATTTTAATAACTATATTTTCAATTATGAAGATCACCATAGTTCTGTCTAGACATTTTCAAAGTTGTCTGCTGCAGATTTGTTGTATTTGGGAAAGGGTTAACACACTGGACTCTTAATTCCGAGGTATGGCATTTAAATCCTGGTCTGGGTATACAGTTCTGTTGAAAATGTCTGTTGTGCCTCTAAGTGTCTCCCACTCCACTAGAGGTAGTTCAGACGCATTTGCAGCAGACGACGTTTGAAAACATTGTGAGCAATTTCCCCTTTTGCCACAATGTATTCAACTCTATTTAATGATTAAACTCTCATTTATGGAGATATTTTACATCTTTGCCTTTAACCTTTTCCCTCATACCACAATTCTGCAGCAGACGACTTTGAAAATATTTTGTCAAAAATTAGAAATTCTCTATAATTGAATGGATAACCTATGACTAAAAATTGAAAACATTGTGGCAAAAGGAGAAATTCACACCTGTGTACTCCACACAACATACGTTCCAAGAAAGTTAGTTAAAAATAAAAAACCCAAATGTGATGATATAATTACAAAACGAATGGCCTGGAAAAATACCGGAGAGTTAGATGAGCATGAGGGGACCATCAACAAAAAGCAAATATATGTACACATACATAATTATATATATATCGGAGAAACAATACAACAAATCTGCAGCAGAAGACATTAACCCTTTCCGTCATATAGACGCTTTCTGACGCCTCTGCAGCAGACGGCTTTTTAAAAACATAGTGACAAAAGAAGAAATTGCATAAAACGTGCAATATCTCCTTTTGCCACAATGTTTTCCACTTTTTGTCATAGGTTATCCATTCAATTATGGAGATTTTCTATGTTTTGACAAAATACGATCAAAGTCGTCTGCTGCAGAATTGTTGTAAGAGGGAAAGGTTTGAGAACATCTGAGCAAAATATGGAAAACTAAACTCTTTTAATTGGAAGTTTAATTATTGAATTAAATTGAAAAAAAATGAGAAAATTGTGGCAAATGGAGAAATTGCTTGTATTGAGCAATATCTCATTTTGTCATGTTTTCAAAAGTTGTCTGCTGCCGAAGCGTCAGAAAGCGTCTGTATCTGGGAAAGGGTTAAAATATTCTGACTAAGTTTCATACATTTTTCAGCCAATTTGAACTGTTTAACCCTTTCCCTCATATGACAATTCTGCAGCAGACGACTTTGAACATATTTTGTCAAAAGATAGAAAATCTCTATAATTGAATGGATAACCTATGACTCAAAGTGGAAAACATTGTGACATTGTTTTGAGCAATTTCTTCTTTTGTCACTATGTTTTCAAAAAGTCGTCTGCTGCAGAAAATAAAAGTGTTCTTATAGATGTTATTATTATGTGAGCATAGGACCAGTGTATTTTGTTTAACCCTAACCAACATGAAACAAATCTGCAGGAGACATTTTTGAAAACATTTTGGCACTTGTAATTACTTCAGACCACATTGTTTTACTTGAGCATGTTGAAAGTGTGTCCAAATATTTTTCTTGGTGTATACATTGCGTGACTAGGTCATTAAGATGAATAGGTTGAATTTCAGAAAATGTTAGTGAACACTCTAGAGGCTTCAATTTGTTAGAAAGTTATTCTTAATGATAGTTAGGCCAAGTTTTGTTATAGGTCATGTTGGGTTAAAAGGAAAAAGGGCAAGAAGGCCACCTTTAAGAAAGATCTTGAGACAATCGAGAAACCAGGATTTTGACTTGAGATAGAGAAACTTGGTCAGATTGGTTTTCTCAATGATTTCTAGGCTAAATTTGAATATGGATCATGTCAGATCAAAAACCAGGTCACTAGGCCGAATTTAAGCAATTTTTTGTGGACTGAAAGGTCAAGGTCACTTGATTTTGATGATCAAATTTAGAATAAAATTCAACTTGAATTCTGAGCACTTACATGAAAGGGACTTAAAAGTATAAAAATGCTGACCCTTCAAACAGTTCTTAATCCTTTCCCACATTTAGACGCTTTCTGATGCCTCTGCAGCAGACGACTTTTGAAAACGTGACAAAAGAAGAAATTGCTCAAAACGAGCAATTGCTCCTTTCAACTCTTTTCAATAAGTACGTCTTCCATATTTTTGTTGAGATGTTTTCAAAGTCGTCTGCTGCAAATTTGTGTTATGTGGGAAAGTGTTAATCCTTTCCCACATGAAGACGCAACTTTTGAACACATAGTGAGACAAATAATTACTGGATGTTTGCATTTCCAATGTATGAAAAATGCTGACCCTTCAAACTGCTCTTTACCCCTTTCCCTCCTATAGACGCTTTCTGATGCTTCTGCAGCAGACGGCTTTTTGAAAACATAGTGACAAAAGAAGAAATTGCTCAAAACAAGCAATTTCTCCTTTAGACACAATGTTTTCCACTTTTAGTCATAGGTTATCCATTCAGTTATTGAGATTTTCTATTTTTTGACAAAATATGTTCAAAGTCGTCTGCTGCAGAATTGTCGTATGAGGGAAAGGGTTACCCTTTCCCAGATGCATTTTGATGGATTTACAGCAGAGGACTTTCAATAAACATTAACGCTAAAGGAGGAATTGCTCACACTCATAAATGAGCAACTTTTCCTTTTGTAACATAATCTTCAATTCTATTCGTGAATTATAAAATCATTAATAGATATTTTACTGCCTTCGCCTTAATTGCTTCAAAGTCATCTACACATGATTTGTTGTATGTGTGAAAGGGTTAAGGTGAAAATGCTTCAGTAGTTTTTGAAATATTTACATTTTTTTGGCTGCCAAGTCTCTTCAAAATGACTATTTAACTAATGACTTAGAAGAATTATATGAAAATTAATTGAAAATATAACCAGACAGATGTATATGAGCTACATCCTTTGAAAGCGTCATAGTGGAAAATGTAAAAATCTCTGAAATCAAAAACATTGAAAGAAAAGGAGAAACTGTTGATAAACGATTATCATGAGAAATTTGTTTCTCTTAATATTTTTTTTTCTTTTCTGTGATTAATCACAATCAGGAAAATCCGAAATGAATACCCTTAGTAATTAAATAAATGGAAAAGTGTTGAAGTTGTAAATCAATCGATTAAAATTCGTTAAAGACTAAAAGAATGCTGTGTTTTGGAATCGGGATAATTTATAAACGAGACATGACAAACTTAATCAGATGAAAGACGATGTTCTAGATCGAAACATTTACGATCCACGTAGTTTTAGCCCTGTCCTATATTGTAAAAACATGGCGGCTAAAAACAAAATCTAAATCCTGGAAGAACGTTGCTTCTGATTGGTTAGCCTTTGTATTTGTTTTCATTTGATAAAACAAGCGATTGCAGACAAATTATGAACTATATCGATAAAACAAGCCTATTGGAAAGCAAATAATACATCATTTAATTAGTTATTGTTTAAAAAGTGTCCACATTTATTAAAGAACATAAATAAAACATAACAAACCCAGAGTAAAGCTTAGAACCACCAGCCAATCAAATTCGCTCTAACAAATCATTGAATTCACTACCAGGAAAAAGAAAATTTCTAATTCAAAAACTCGAACAAACCATCAAAATGCTGTACTTAGAAGACTACCTTGAAAGTAAGTACAAAACATTTACATTTTAATCTGTCTACCTTGCGAAACATGTAGTTAGAGTCCACACAAGTTGTTTTGATATTTCTTTTTCAGTGATCGAGAATCTCCCGATGGAAATGAGAGAAAGACTCACAGAAATGCGAGAAATGGATTTACAAGTACAAAGTACGTACATTTTGGACTATTTTCACTATGTCAGTTTTGTGAGGTGTTTGCAATTACTATATTTTGTAATTTACGCATTTTCAATGGTTACTTCCCTTGCCCAAACCAAATTATCCAGACTGAATTACCTCCCTTGGCTATTGCTCTTTCTTGCTAACCCTTTTGAAATTTTCAACATATTTTTTCTATCTGCAGCACAACAAACATCGAATGCATTTATAATGAGAAAAGTATTTTTTTGCTGGAATGTTTTCAAAAGCCATCTGCTGCAGGTGCATTAAAATGTTGCGTGCCAGTTGGAAAGGGTTAAGTCATGCTTATAGCTAAAAACCAATTAGCATTGAAACAGAAAGTAAGCAAACCTTTTCCCATATATACACAAATCTGCTGCTAATAACTTATTATTATCTAGGCAGAAATATAAAAAATCACGATATGAAAGCATAATAGGGTTGAAAACATTGTTGCAAAAGTGAAAATAGCTCAAATGAGCGATTTTCCCCTTTTGCCAGTCTTGTTTTCAAAAGCTGTCGTCTGTAATGTGGGATAGAGTTACAACTACTGATAGATCAACTAAGCAGAGCTATAGAAAGTAAATGGAAAAAATGATAAAAAGACAGTTACCTTAACCCTTTCCCTCATATAGACGCTTTCTGATGCCTCTGCAGCAGACGGCTTTTTGAAAACATAGTGACAAAAGAAGAAATTGCTCAAAACAAGCAAGTTCTCCTTTTGCCACAATGTTTTCCACTTTTAGTCATAAGTTATCTATTCAATTAAAGAGATTTTTCTATTTTTTGACAAAATATGTTCAGTCATCTGCTGCAGAATTGTCGTATGAGGAAAAGGGTGAATGTTTTTATAATATTACCAAATTAGGTTAGTAGCTCAATCATTGGGGTTACATGCATTAATGCTAGCCTTAAGCAATTTGTGTCCACTCTATGATATACAGTATCTTTGTACATCGTTAGGAATTGAAAAAATTTGGCAGATGTGTTAAACATTAACTGGAATCCACTGTGGTAGAGTGGTTAGCGTCTGGGATTTAGAAACCGGGTGTCCCGGGTTTGATCCCCAGTCGCGGCACTACGGTCATGGTGGAGTGCCTTTGGGCAAGGCACATTTTCTATCCTAGTACTGGTTTGTTTAACCAGGGATCATGATTAAGTGAACTGTCACCTTGATATAACTGACATAAGGTTGAAAACGGCGTAAAACCCCAATAAATAAATTGCATCATTGGAATTGCAAATAATTTGGCAGATCTGTCCAAAATGACCTTACATTGTGTTGCGTGCAAGAACTGGGTTTCAAATGAGAAACTTTTGTTAATAATTCATCATTATTCCAATTTCATGTCTGTTCTTTAACCCTTTTCCACATACAGTAAATCTGCAGCGAACAACTTTTAAAGCATCTGGGCCAAAAATACAAAAAAATCTCTATTAATGAAAGTGTTATTAACTTATTATTAAATAGAGTGGAAATCATTCTGGTAAAAGGAGAAATTACTCGTTCTGAGCAATTTTTCCTTTTGCCAAAATGATTTCTTAAGTCATCAGCTGCAGATGCGTCCAAATGTGTCTACCGGTGAGAAAGGGTCGTGGGAATTTCTAATTTTTGGCAGAAGTGTCAACATGGAATAACGGGATGGATCGGTTCAAAGTCATCGTTTTAAAAAAAAGCATAAGTTGACTCAATCACTAAACTGTTTTGCATAATTGGACTTTGGCAAAGTTGTCATCAATGGCCTAACAATTTGTATCATGGAAGAACAAGGTTGACTGGGTCAAGATCATTGTTTCTAATAAAAAAGAAAATTTCTTGTCAGCTCTATAACTTGGCAGACATGTCAAGGATTGGTTGCATGAAAAAAAAAAAGAAGATGTTTGTCAAGGTCAAGGTCTCATGTTAAATAACTGGACTCATTGGGTAAAGATCAAGGTTTCTGTTTCTATAAATTGAAAATTTTGTGTCTGCTCAACATATAAACTGTCCTGCATTTAAAGGTGAACTGAAAATTATTTCGGTACAAAATGGGCTTCGACTTATCTAGGTCAAGGACACACACTAAAAGTAGAAAATGGAATGTCTAGACGTGTGTCCATTCTACAACCTGGTTACGCATTTGTTGAATATTTCACATAATGTTGACAGCCTGAGAGTTGTGGTTAACCATAACACTGATGTCAAGGTCAAGGTCACTGTTAAAAAACCACTAGAAAATTCGTTTTTTGCTCAATAGCTTATAAATTAAGCTCACATGAAGTCCTTACTTGGAATGTCACTCTAGTCCAGGCCACTGCTACTAAAAATGGAAAAAATTATTTCTGTTCATTAACTTAGGTTAATATGACATTCCATTTATAAATATTAACCCTTTACCTCATATAGACGCTTTCTGACGCCTCTGCAGCAGACGGCTTTTTGAAAACATAGTGACAAAAGAAGAAATTGCTTAAAACGAGCAATTTCTCCTTCTGCCACGATGTTTTCCACATTAAGTCATGAATAGGTTATCCATTCAATTAAAGAGATTTTCTATTTTTTGACAAATTGTGTTCAAAGTCGTCTGCTGCATATTTGCCGTATGAGGGAAACGGTTAAAAGCAAGACTTCATGGATAGATAGATAACCCTTGGAATTGTAATTTTGGTAATTTATTTCATATCTAGGTCAAATTACGCCGAATATATCTACAGTCATGCTGATCTATAGCCAAATAGTCCCTAAAAAAACCATTGTTTGCATAGAAAGGACTGTATACATACAAGCACCTGACTGCATTGAATATATGACATTGAGTTTAAATTCATTGTTGATGTGTATAGGATGCACTGGAAATGATTGATTTGATCACTTTTAGTATTTTGACCTTGTTCCAACAGCAAACAAATATGCAAAGTTTTTCCATGTCATTGGTGTCAAAATCTGTCTTCGACCAAAGAAACTTTAATTCCATTATTTGAATCTTATTTTTAGAAAAATAGATAACTATTGCAAACATCCTTGCACAAGAATCCTCACTCCTGTTGCAAGGTTGTTATATTTTGGCATGCAAACTTATAAATGTTCTGACAGTATCATGGTTTCTTGAGATATTTTTTTTATTCTATTTTTTTTTCTTAATTATCTACAGACGAACTAGACACATTGGATGAGAGAGTGACTTCCTTCTTCAAAAAATGTATCCAGCCAAATGTCAAATCAGAGTGGAAAGAAGAACAATTTGGAAAAATTAAAAAAGTATGAAATTCCTAAAACTAAAGCAGAATTATTTATTAATTATTGAATTTACTCACTTAATAAAAGGCTAATGGTTTGCATGATACGGTATTATTTGAGTGTCTGGTTTGAAAACATCTGAGGAATAAAGGAGTAAAATGTGGCCAAATTTGAATACTGTACTGTATTGCTGTTTTGAAACAAATGTGAAAATATTGACAAAAAAGTGATTATTTTTCTCTTCTGTTAAAATTAATAGTATTAAATCTATAGTCTTTTTCATCGAAAAAACATAAGAATTAGGTTTAGTCATGAAAGTACAAGTTAAAGAAAAAAATGCTCTTTTATGAAAATGAGCTTTTTAAATGAAGAAGAGGGGGTATATTGCTTTGAACATGACCTCGGGGGGTCCTTAATGTTTTACAAACATCTGTTGTTACATTGTTATATTGTAAGGATGTATCAATATTTTTATAACATTTCAGGATTATTACAAATCATTGGAAGATGCAGATGAAAAAGTACAATTAGCAAATCACATTTATGAATTAGTAAGTATGTTTGATATTTTAGCAATATGTCTCTTCTAGAGATATTGGATGCTTGTAAAGCATAGGGAGCTTAGTTATTTTGTCTCTTTATTATACAGAACACATTTAATACATCTGCAGTAAATATCTCTTTAAAAGATTGTGGAAAATGGTAAATTTTTAATCTTTATGGCGAATTAAAAATATGATTACTGCAAACTTAACCTTTGTTCTGGTTGCTATTTCAGCAGGGGAGTATCACATAGCTTGGTTTTACCATGCTTAAGCTGTACTGTGCTCTAACCATTCCTTAAAAAATGCTAAGTTTATACCTATTTTATTTCTCCTATTTACAGCATATTTATAACACAATACATGTACATTGTTTTGGATTGGGACGAAAGCTGCTTGATTTTTCGAATTCTTTAGAAATACCATGGAAATCAAAGAGAATATAGATATAGAAATTAGAATATCATTTATTTCAAGGGGTTGCTTTTTTAAATGCATGTTAAAAAGACGCAAAAGGTGTAGGCCAATATTAGACTGCAATTAGCACTTTAAGCGAGGGTTAATTTTGGGCAACAATATATTTACACATGTATATCAGAATAAAGGTTGCATGGTAGATTTCTTTTTTTCCCGCTTCCTTGATTGCAAACCAATTAACCAAATGAATCAATCAAATTTGTTATATACTTGTCTTTTTAACCCTTTCCCTCATACGGCAATTCTGCAGCAGACGACTTTGGACGTATTTTGTCAAAAAATAGAAAATCTCCATAATTGAATGGATAACCTATGACAAAAAGTGGAAAACATTGTGGCAAATGGAGAAATTGCATGTTTTGTGCAATTTCTTCTTTTGTCACTATGTTTTCAAAAAGCTGTCTGCTGCAGAGGTATCAGAAAGTGTTTATGTGAGGGTAAGGGTTAATTAACTACCTTGGGAGGGAGGATCTCAGATATATATCCTTGAAAATATTTGAACTTTAGCTTGTAATATTTCAGGTTGACAGACATTTAAGAAAACTTGACCAAGAGTTATCAAAATTCAAGATGGAACTTGAGGCTGATAATGCGGGCATCACAGAAGTATTAGAAAAAAGTAAGTGCTGTGGAGGTCGATTGTCAAAACCCAGAGATATCGTATTAAATACAACATTTTCAGCCCTCCAATTCATAAATCAACAAGAAAGCATTGATTGCAGTCCTGAGTAGGTAGCTGTTTTGTCGTCGGAGCTTGTAGAGAGGTCCTTTATAGTACAAACGCATTCTTACCCATGACATATTATGTGCTTCTAGAAAACCAAATGGTGTAGAATCAGATTACTGAGCCTCGATGCAGTCTGATGTGGATATGCTATTTTCAATAATAAGTTGAGAAAGCATTAGACATGCAGTATACATTCTGTATGGATGCGCAAATTGATTGATTTCTACGCTTGTCAAATGCATTCGAGAGTTGGTTTTCATAGAACACTGGTCATATAATTATTTCACTGATATAGTGCATTTGATAACATCTTTCAAACAGGGTAAATTTTCTTAATTTTTTCTACTCCTCAGAAGTTTCTTAGAGAGATATTTCTTGAGGTCATTTTGGGTTGCCCATCATTGTCAGCCTGTCTGTCTGTATGAAACGACATTATCTCTCTGGTATTTTCATACTTCATACAAATGTTCAATGTCAAGAGAGCGTGGACAAGTACGGTTCAACTTGCCTAGGTAAAAAATCAAGTTCACAGTGGCTATAATAAGTGGATTCAAATGCTGTGATCACTTGCCTTTTGAAGTTTTCAATTGTGGGTGTAATTCCTTCATACGTTATACAAAGTTTCAGTGTCAAGTGAGCTTGGATAAGTTTGTGTTTCACAGACTTAGGTCAAAGATCAACTCTTACTACTTGCTTTAATATGTATGTACGAAATGAAATCATTGCCTTAGGACTTGGGTTTATTGGAAGATTTCTTCAGACTTCATGTAAAGATTCTGTGTTAAAGGAACTTGGACAGGCTAGCGTTAAAACAATCTGCATAAGGGAAATGGATGTGTGGGCTTCTATATTTGGAGACAATTCTAGTTTATTACTTTGTTTGAAGTTGCCATTCTTTCCTTTTGTTGATAAACATGATGTCAATATATTTCATATAATGTTAATTGTTAAGTTGATCTATTTAACATTAAAACAAATATCATATTTCCTTTCATTGCAGGATCATTAGAAATGGATAAACCTCCGCAGCTGAATCACAGAGTAGAAAGTAAGAACGAAATTGTATAACATTTTATGCAATATTATTTTACTGCCCTAGAGCAGTACATTAATGCTAAACTAATATATAAATAACATTTATGTTGGTAGTTGATACATACAGTAGCAATTACAAGCAGGATGACATGATGACAATGTATTTAAAAGCCTTTGTTGAATAGTGTATTGTAATATATTATGATGATGATTTGGGAGAAATTTACCAATCCAAACATTCTGCTTTTAAAAGCAGGCCAATGATAACCGAGCATTATGAATGTTTATATAAATAGTATCCCTCAATGTGGATGTACAGTTAAGAACATCATGAAATTTACAAATTTACCTTGTTCACGCTCTGCTCTTTTCCTTTCAGTTCCGCTCCACTCTCGTTCCAATCTGCTCTTAAAGCGTTCAGGCGTCAACTGCTCAATGAGCGTAGTATTCATGTGATAGGATCTTTTCATTCATTATGATTGTTTCCTTCAGAGTGCAAAATTCCATTCCGCTCTTAAAGCGTTCCAATCACGCTCATGATCCAATCACGTTCCGCTCAGATTGTCAATTTCATTATGTTCTTTACTGTTAAGAACATCAGGAAATTAACAAATTTACAGTTCACACTCCGCTCAGTTATGTTCAGTTCCACTCTTAAAGCTTTCAGTCGTCAACCGCTAAATGAGCGAAGCATTCATGTGATTGGATTTTTTTTCATTCATTATGATATTGTTTCATTTAAGCATTTCAACTTTGTTCCAATCACACTCGCAATCCAATCACGTTCCGCTCAGATTGTCAATTTCATGATGTTCTTAACTGTATATACCCCTACATTTAAAGGTTTTTGTGGTGCAGAATATATATATATACTTTAATATTGGCAAATTTATCTTTTCTCTTTTTTTAACCCTTTCGAACATGCATCAAATCTGTACCTGAGGACTTTGAAAACATTGTATGTGAAGAAGAATTTATCATTATGAGTATTCCTGCTGTCAAGACGTCATAATATGTTGCCATATTATGTCCTCTGCTGCAGATTGGCCAAAATGCATTTGCATTTTAGAAAGGGTTTAGTTCTTATCAATTTGTAATTTGTGAGTGGAGAATATATGAATGATAGAATTAAAGCAGGACTTAATAGCATATGAGCCGTCCCGCGAGAAACCAACATTTTGGACTCCGCGTAAAGTATCAACCCGGATCAGCCTAAGCATGCCCGCGCAGGCTAACTAGGACAGACACTTTTCGCCTCCTGTGAATTTTTTGTTTCAGGAATCATAACTCTATACACATATCCCCCTGAGACGGAATGTGTTAGACCGGATTAGACTGCGCAGATATATTACGCAGTGGCCATTATGTTGGTTTTCTCATGGAACGGCTCATCATCTTAACTTGAAACTTTATTTTCAGAGCGGAAAATTCCACCTACCTCAGTTGTAAATCACTCGGAGAAGCGAATGACAACAGAAAAAGTTTTATCCACTTTAGCGAATGAAATCGCCAAAAACTCTTTAACAGGTGTTGAAAGAAAACCCCATTCAGCCTCGAGTTCCCCCAATATAACAATGTTTGACTCTGTCCCATCATTATCAGCTCCTCTAACATACAAATTAGGTAAGTCTCTGATCACAACATGTGTAACATGGTCACCCAAAAAAATTAACCCATTCCCACATGCAACAATTCTGCAGCTGACGACTTTGAAAACATACATATAGGCAAAATTATGGAAAATTTCTGTTGATGATAGAATATTCACAGAGTTGAAAACATTGTGTGACAAAAGGAGAAATTGCTCAATACGAGCAATTTCTTCTTTTGTCACGTTGTTTTCAAAAGTTGGCTACTATAGACGCATTTAAAAGCGTCTGTATGCTGCAAAGGGTTAATAATAAATGCACTTAATAACACATCAATCACTATTTTTACCATATGTACGGTAATGTTATGGTACGTTAATGGTATGTTAATCTGTTTGTTTAAACATTTAGGTGATTTGTCTACTAGACAGTAAATTGTATTATCAGTGAAATTAGTTTTAAATTGCTCGTTTTGAGCAATTTCTTCTTTTGTCACTATGTTTTAAAAAGCCTTCTGCTGCAGAGGCGTCAGAAAGCGTCTATATGAGGGAAAGGGTTAAGCTGGAAAGGCTTAACAAGTTCACCTAGACATTTATTGGGAAAGGGAAATGTGAGTGTTTGAAAACTCAATGAAATACTTTTTGTCAGTCAATGTAAATAATTATTTTGAGACATAGTAGAAAGTTATGAATGAAAAAGAGAACTTTAGTCTCCTGTTACTAGATGTTTGCTCAAGTGCTATTTTTAGAATTGTGGAAATGCTTACTAAATAATGTATAAAAGAATGCAGCATTTTGACTGCTATACATAAAAGGCTTATTGGTCTTAATGCATATATATGCATACAGTGAAGGCACTGGCAAGCCTATGCATCTGGGCAACCTTGACATAGTCTTCACTTTATGCATAAAGGTTATTTATATATACCTAAATGCATCTTCTGACAACAAAACATGAAGCACTGCTTGAATTATGCCAATATAACTTTAACCCTTTCCCTCATATAAACGCTTTCTGAGACGCCTCTGCAGCAGACAGCTTTTTAAAAGCAAAGTGACAAAAGAAGAAATTGCTCAAATCAAGCAATTTCTTCGTTTTCAACTTTTACGTTATCCATTCAATTATAGAGATTTTCTGTTTTTTGACTAAATATGTTCAAAGTCGTCTGCTGCAGAATTGTCATATGAGGGAAAGGGTTAAAGGGGGAGTCAAAATGGAGAGACATTTAGACCCAAAAATCACTAGTTTTGAAAGAAAATATTGACAGAGAATTTATTTTATAAGTCATTTCCAGAGTTCTTAATATTTTAGCTAACCAGAGTACGAAGTGCTCAAGGTGAATTTTTGTGATCGCCTTTTGTCCGTCGTTCGTCATCCGTCGTCAACATTTGCTTGTTAACACTCTAGAGGCAACATTTTACATCCAATCTTCATGATAGTTTATCAGAACATATTTCTCCATTAAATCTAGGCCAAGTTCGAAACAGGGTCATGTCAGGTCAAAAACTAGGTCACTAGGCCAAATGAAAATCTTGTTAGCGCTCTGTTTGTCTTAATGATATATAGGTCATGTCAGGTCAAAAACTAGTTCACTAGCCAAATTGAAGGAACACTCTGGGAGCCACATTTTAAACTTGAGCATGTTGAAACTTTGTCAGAATGTTTGTCTTAGTGATATCTAGGCCAAGTTCGAATATGGGTCAGGTCAGGTCAACAACTAGGTCACTAGGCAAAATTGTAGAACAATCTAGTTAACACTATAGAGATCGCATTTTTGACTTGAGCAGCTTGAAATTTTGTCTGAAAGTTTGTCTTGATGATATTGCCATTGGCACCGAAAGAGTTAAGTCTTAAATAGCCCATTCTCAGGTGAGCGATTCCAGGGCCTCATGGCCCTCTTGTTAAATGTTTCTTGTGGAAAGTTGTTAAAATGTAATATAGAAATGAACAATTTCATGTACATAATAAAAGAAATCTGTTTGATTTTCTTTGTTAGGTCATGTAGGTGCAGGGTCTAATGCAGCAATAGCTGCAGCAGCATCACAAGCCATCGCAGCAACACAACAAGTGGTAAGTGAGATTAGTTATAGGTTAACTTTTTCCAGGAAAACATCACACACAATCCGACATTCAAGACTTTGCCATTAGTGAAGATCCAGATAAGCCTGTGCTTCAGCAGGCTGATAACATCATTCCCTTTTTAGATCACTATCTGTCCGTCATCCGTCCGTCGTTAACTTTAAGCTTTAAAAATAATCTTTTCCTTAACCACATGACCAATTTCCACCAAACTCCACAGGAATGTTTCTTTGGTGGCCCTCTTTCAAAATTGTTCAAAGATTTAAATTCCATTGAGAACTTTGGTTGTTGCGGCATCAGAGAGGGAGTAAACGTCCAAACTTTAAAAATCTTCTCCTGAATCTGCTTGTCAGATTCCAATATTATTTGCTAGAAATGTTCCTTGGTTGACCCTCTTCAAAAATTGTTCAGAAAAACATGGCGTCAGGCGGCATCAGAAAAGGGGCAAATTGATAAAATTTGAAAATTCCTTTTTTTTAAAGTGTTTGTCTGATTTTAAGAAAATTGAATAGGAATCATACTTCAGTGATCCTCTACTTAATTTATTCAATCTGGATTGATCGGTTACAAAATCATATCAACCAGGCATCTTTTAGCTGCAAATGACAACTCCTACCATTCCACTGGACCTATTTCAACTAAAATTCACAGGAGTGTTCCTTTGTTGGTCCTCTTTCAAAATTGTTCAAAGACTTACATTCTGTGTAGAACTTTGGTAACTGCGGCAGCAGAAAGTGAAAAAATGCCCAAACTTTAAAATCCTTTGCCTCCATAATCTGCTTGTCCGATTCCAAGATAATTTGGTAGAAATGTTCTTTGAGTGACCCTCTATAAAAACTGTTCAAGCCATATTGATTTCGTTGAAAAACAGGGCATCAGGAAAGGCACAAAATGACAAAACTTTATACATGTAATTCCATTCTTATTAAAGTTCTTGTTAGAAAGTGAGGAATCCGCTGTGGTCGAGTGGTTAGCGTCGGGGATTTCGAAACCGGGTTTCCCGGGTTCGATCCCCAGTCGCGGCACTACGGTCATGGTGGAGTGCCCTTGGGCAAGGCACATTTTCTAGCCTAGTACTGGTTTGTTTACCCAGGGATCATGAATGATTAAATTTAATTGCGCGCTAAATGACCTTAGCTGTCGATGCGCCATAAAACAATATACATTGTTAGAAAGTGGAAAACATTGTGACAAAAGGAGAAATTGCACGTTTTGTGCAATTTCTTCTTTTGTTGCTATGTTTTCAAAAAGCTGTCTGCTGCAGAGGCGTCAGAAAGCGTATATATGAGGGAAAGGGTTAAAGACCACCTGAGAACAAATATACTGTTCTGTTCCCATGGGGTGCCACTGTAATTACATCATTATATATCGGAGCTTTAGATAATGGCGTTTTGCAAGTCCTTAAATCCTTATTAGACCCTTTAACCCTATGGTGTTGGTACTCATGAGAACCGTTTCATTGACGATAAACACAGCTACTTTTAAGAAAATATGTCATCAGCTACGAGAAATTTCATATATTATCATCGCTTGTACACACATGACATGTATATAATTATTATATACCGTATAACCTCGATTATAGGACACATTTTTTTCCGACTTACAACAAACATTCAGTTCTCGACTTTCAGACGCATTTTGGATTTATTTCTGGACGTTTATTATGTTTCCTTTTAAAATGATAAATGGAGATCGGTAAATTTTATTAGTTGCTTTTCATATTTCATTAAACATGTTACAAATTAATGTTAAATCTTGCTGTTTATCAAGGGTTTGTGGCTGGGAAAATAACCCGAAATCTGACTGCGTCTTATGAGAGAGTCAAGCATTACATCCTAGATTTGAGAGCTCAAAGTCAGGGGAATGTTTTTTTTTGTCGAGAGCGCTTTACAGTCGAGCTTTTACGATATTTACAATTGAAAGTTGATTCGAGAATTCTTATCCCTCGTGATTTAACTCTAATAACAAGCTTTAGGTGCTCATGCACTCAATTATTACACACACATAACTATAAATCGGGGAAGAAACTTCCCGTATCAAATGTCCAATGTTGAATAAATTCAATATTGTATACCTTGACAAATTATACTATTATTGATTTGAAAGTAATTTATTGATGGATATATTTGATTTATTGATGTCGTCTGCAAATACTTTCAAATTTCTACTAGGAAAAATAGTTCACAAATTGTATTAAATTAACCCGTTCCATCATACACCAATTCTGCAGCAGGCAACTTCAAAAACATCCGGTTAAATACATGCTAAACCTCTATAAATGAAGATTTTTAAAATCATTAAAGAGAGTTGAAAAGATTGTGGCAAATGGAGACATTTCTCATAATGAGCAATTTTTAGCTCGACTTTTG
The DNA here is from genome assembly GCA_031761405.1 of Serripes groenlandicus. NCBI lineage: Eukaryota > Metazoa > Mollusca > Bivalvia > Cardiida > Cardiidae > Serripes > Serripes groenlandicus. The sequence goes on from JASEVX010000007.1 coordinate 79,668,828, forward strand.
AAAAAACGAGAGCTATTGTCATGACCCTGGCGTGGTCGTCCGGTTAAGGTTTTTTGTTCAGCTCAGCCTTTTTTCTGTTTTCTATAAGTCGAGCGTCTGTGCCGTACGCGGTGCTCTTGTTTATTTTGCCTCAATCTTTTCAAAAGTCGTCTGCTGCAGAAGCGTCTGTATGTTGGAAAGGGTTAATAGATTGACAGTTTCCTTTGTTTATCTTCTTTCTTTCTTTTTTACCCAAAAAATTTAGATGCAATGTCAAGGTAGACGAACGCCAAGTATGAAAGCAAGTTATGTTGCCATGGCTAAAGGACCGTCAGATCTTACCAAAGAATTATTAAAACAAGAATACCAGTACACATCACAACCTTCAACCCCTGGTATGACTGCGCAAGAGGCAAACCAAGCAGCACGATCACAAAGGACCAAAAAGTAAGTTTAAACCTTTTCTGGCAACAAATAAATCTGCAACTGTCGACAATGGTGGTGTAGTGGTAGAGCGTTGGCCGTGGGTGGGGGAGGTTGCAGGTTCGATCCCGGTCATACCAAAGACTTAAAAAAAAAAGGTAGTACTGGCTACCCTCCTTGGCGCTCATTGTTAGCATTTAGACTGACTGGCTGGTGTCAGGATAAATGGACCAGTATTACTGGCTGGTGTCAGGATAAATGGACCAGTATTACTGGCTGGTGTCAGGATAAATGGACCAGTATTACTGGTGTCAGGATAAATGGACCAGTATTACTGGCTGGTGTCAGGATAAATGGACCAGTATTACTGGTGTCAGGATAAATGGACCAGTATTACTGGTGTCAGGATAAATGGACCAGTATTACTGGTGTCAGGATAAATGGACCAGTATTACTGGTGTCAGGATAAATGGACCAGTATTACTGGTGTCAGGATAAATGGACCAGTATTACTGGTGTCAGGATAAATGGACCAGTATTACTGGTGTCAGGATAAATGGACCAGTATTACTGGTGTCAGGATAAATGGACCAGTATTACTGGTGTCAGGATAAATGGACCAGTATTACTGGTGTCAGGATAAATGGACCAGTATTACTGGTGTCAGGATAAATGGACCAGTATTACTGGTAACTTGTCAAGGAAACGCCATGATTTAACTGAACATTTTTTGAAAGCGGCCTAATACCAAACAATCAAGCAACTGACGAATTTAAAAAATAGCTTTGGAAAGAATGTAGAATATTTTCATATATGAGTGTATGATAGGATTTAATACTGAAATGGGTTAAAAACATTGTGGCTAAAGGAGAAATTGCTCATATTGAGCTAGTAGGATGGGGGTTAACCCTTTCCCTCATACGACAATTCTGCAGCAGACGACTTTGAACGTATTTTGTCAAAACATAGAAAATCTCCATAATTGAATGGATAACCTATGACAAAAAGTGGAAAACATTGTGGAAAAAGAAGAAATTGCATGTTTTTTGCAATTTCTTCTTTTGTCACTGTTTTCAAAAAGCTGTCTGCTGCAGAGGCATCAGAAACCGTCTATATTAGGGAAAGGGTTAAGCTGTAAAATTTATTTATTCAAAACCAGGTTGGATTTGTCCAGCTGTTTGATATCTTTAAGCTTATACATTTATTTTACCCCCTTGAAGAAGAGGGGGGTATATAGGAGTCACAGTGTTGGGCTGTCGGTCGGAAGCAATATTTTGTCCAGCCTATTTCTTACAAACCACTGGGTGGAATTCAATAACATTTTACATTTAGCTTCTATACCAAGTGAAGATGTGCATATCCTAAAGGTCTTACAATTGCATGTTATTTAACAGAGTTATGGCCCTTTTACTTATTAAGTTATGGTGTAGGTCAAGGTGCTGTTTAGGGGGTATTAATCTATACAATAATGCTTATTTTTCAGACAAACTTCCAAAGCAGCAGCACTTGTCCAGGCACAGCAACAACACCAACACGCTCAACAACAAGCACAGTTACAAAAACAGCAAACAGGCCCGTCGGCACTTTCACAACAACTCACTGCTGTTGAGACGCCAACGGAGATCAATAATGAATTACAAATCGTTGACGAGAATGGAGAAACGATAAACTGGCAGGATGATCCGAATGAATTACGATATTGTTTGTGCAATCAGGTGTCATACGGAGAAATGGTTGGATGTGATAATGATGATGTAAGTTTGAGTTTCCCCTATTGTGACAGGATGACATTTTTGGCCGGATTTCTCTATCATTTCCGGTCTATAGATTGGCGATATCCGTCAACATTTTGGTTAAAGTTTCAGGTTGAGGCAAAATCTCAGTACTGGAAAGGGTTACAAACTTGAAACTTTGCCTGAAGGTAACCAGTAACAAGTTCTATTGATTTCTATGGTAACTTTGACCTTGACCTTGGTTTGTCGATTTTCAAGGTCAAATTGCCGACAATCCGACCTTACCGTCTTCAGCGGTTTCTTGTTTGCTTTTGTCACAAGGTTTCAACACTTATTTGATTGAAAAGAAATTTTTAATATTTTTTGCCAATAAGATTTTTGAGTCGTATGCTGCATTTTTTCGTTTGTGGGAAAGGTTTAATAAAGTTAAAATTAAGTATTTATTATTACAAAGATGGAGAGATAAAAAGAAAATCTACCACCCTGTGACAGTTTTCCACTTTTCCACCAGATCGAAGATCTAGGTAAAAAAAGAATAAATGAATCCCAGGTAGCTCAGTTGGTAGCGATGAGGGCTGTCAATTCAGGGGTTGTGAGTTCGAACCCCAGCTTGGCAATCATTCTTTTTGACGTTTAACAAAATGCATTGTGACAAGCGTTATTCGTCTTCCACCAATGGGCAATCAGTTTATGTGGAAAAGCAGCCACTTGCTCGGAAAGAATGTTGTATGAAGTACTGGTGTGAGAAAGCCAAGAAACATATGAGTAGGTGAACTGGCCGCCGTGATATGACTGAAAAACTGTTGAAAATGGCGTTTTACCCCAATCAATCAATATAAATGAAAGTTTAATTATTGAATACAGTTAAAGATAGTATGGCATCATGAGCAATTGCTCCTTTTTCCAAACAATTTTCAAATGTCATCTGCAGCGGATGTGTCAAAAAGCATCTACATGTATATGTGGAAAAGGTTTTAAATACATTGTATTAAATCATGCACAGTATTTAACCCTTTCCCTCAATTCTGCAGCAGACGACTTTGAACATATTTTGTCAAAAAATAGAAAATCTCTATAATTAAATGGATAACCTATGACTGTAAGTGGAAAATATCATGGCAAAAAGAGAAATTGCTCGTTTTGAGCAACTTATTCTTTTGTCACTATGTTTTCAAAAAGCTGTCTTCTGCAGAGGTGTCAGAAAGTGTCTATATGAGGGAAAGGGTTATGTCATATAACGATCTGTTTTTGTGTTTCAGTGTCCAATAGAATGGTTCCATTATGGTTGTGTCGGTCTCCAAGCAGCGCCGAAGGGTAAATGGTACTGCCCGCAATGTACAGCCGCAATGAAGAGAAGGGGACGGAGATAGCATAGCCCTGCATCAAACTTCTAATATTCACACCTTTTTTCCTGTTCTTGTTACAGAAATTTTGTAAAAAAGTAGCCAATATTTATGTCTTCTTTTGTCACAGTAGTTTCCATTGTTGACCTCTTTGCCAGATGCATACAACCTTTGGTGCCTGCACTCTGGATGAATTTTTAAGACATTGTTTGAAAAAGAACCATTTCTTCTTTTTCTGCAATGTTTTAGACTATGCATCCAAATAACTTTCCTTCTGCTAAATGCCAACATTTATTCTTCACATAGAGCAGATAAATCTCAAAGTTTCATATCAGCAGAATGGTGAATCCTTTCCCACTTTCAACAAGTCTTGTCAACAGACGACTTTAAACGCATGTAGTTAAAAAATATATGGAAAGTCTATAAATGATAGAACAGTTATTGTATAAAGTTGAAAATATTGGGGCAAAAGGGGAAATTGCTCATTATGGGGGCAATTTCTTCTTTTCCACAATGTTTTCAAAAAAGTTGAATTCAAGTTGTAGGCAAGGGTTAATACATATATATCATGTATAAATATGATTGTTGAGTTCTAACCTGCTAAAGCTGTTATTATTTAATTGAACTGCATATGGAAGTATCAAAGGAATGTAGGAAACAAAGTAAAAGGGAGTAATCAGAAATGGCTTAATTTGAGCAAAATCAATTTCTTTCTTTTTCCCAAATACAACACTTTCCTTGACAATATATTTTATGGATTTGTTACATGTCAAACTTCAAATAAGTTGGATAGACGTATAGCTTAACCTGCATTCCTGTCATAAGTCATATTTTTGTCGGGCTTTTTCTTGAAATATGCCGTAATTTTTTAACTTCTTATGGTGTAACTTTTGAAAATCTTGCGGTGATTTAAAAACTATATCCCTTTATGAAAATTCAAATGCCTTTTAGTTGATTGGTATCTTGAAAGTCGTTTTTGAGAAACTTCCCGTTAAACTGGTTTAATTAACAAATATATTTCTTTATTAAAAATTCAAATGCCTTTTACGGACATGCTAAATTTTTAACCATCTATGCTGGACGAATTTTTATACATGGGTTTGATATGAAAACGACTACTGTATTTAACCCTTTCCCACATACAAAAAATCTGGGACAGGCGACTTTAAACAAATCTTTAAACAAATCTGAGCAAAACTATAGAAACAAAATTCTACTAAAGAAAGTGTAGAAATTGGATAGAGTTGAAAACATTGAAGCAAAAATGGTAAATTGCTTTTTATGAGCAATTTCTCCTTTAGCCTCAATGTTTTCAAAGGTTTCCAGCTACATAGCCTTCAGAAACTGTCTGTATGTAGAACAGAGTAAACCTACTGTGAGCAAGCATGTGAGCCGTCCCGCGAGAAAACCAACATTGTGGTCTCTGCGTCAAGTATAAATCCAGATCAGCCTAAGCATGCCCACAGATTTACCTGGATAGACACTTTTTGCTTCCAGTGGATTTTCTGTTTCAGGAATCATTACTCTTTACCTCTATCCCCCTGAGACAGAATGTGTCGGCCCGGATCAGTGCGCGGACTGCGCAGGCTGATCTGGGTCGATACATTATGCAGAGGCCATATTGTTGGTTTTCTCGCGGGACAGCTCATATGGTTGTAAGCACAGTGTTTGTAAACAGGGTTCCAGATAAGGAGGGGTTTACAGCTCTTTTCCCCAAAATATCTTTCTTATTATCCAACAAAACCCTTTGATATGGGTACTCAAAAGAATCGTCTCAGTGAGACGATTCTTTTGAGTACCCACATCATAGGGTTAGAGGGTAAAATAAGGATTTTAGAACCTGCATAACTCCCCTTATCTAGAGCTCTGAGTCATTAAAATAAATTCTTCACTGGTTGTGATCATAGTTTTGGAATCGGTGTCTGGCAGGAAATCTAGCATTGTGACTACAAAAGTTGGTGCTGAATAAAGCCAACATGTCATCAATATGATGCTGTAACAATGACCTTTTTAGCAAAACGTGGCTTGAATATAATTGCTAAATAAGCAGTAGTATCAGAAAGTGTGACTGCTGAAATCAACACTGTTAGGTATTCTATATTTATTTTTTGAGATTTCGCGATTGGTTCGTTTGGAAACGACTGGTAATGACTTCAGAAACGTAACAATTGAATGTATATTATTTTGATAATTTTTATATTTGAAAGCATTTTGGGGAAAAAGGAACCTCTGTTCTCTTTGGACTTTCTTCTTTTTCTACAATGTTATCTGTATCATATAAAGTGGCAAGATAAGCTAATGAATGTTTTATATTCAGTTTTCCAATTTGCTATAAATATTAAACGTTTTAATCCTTTCCCACATACAACAAATCTGTAGCAGACACCCTTTAAAACGTCTTGGTTAAAACTATGGAAAATCTATAGAAAGGAAGTATTATTATTGAACAGAATTGAAAACATTGTGGCAAAAGTAGAAATTGCTCTAAAGGGGTTTCAAAGGTTGTCTGCTATAGATGCATCAAAATGCTTCTGTATGTGGGAAAGGGTTAAATATATTCTAACTGCTCTATGATCGAAAGGTTGTACAAAGTGCTATTTCAAAAATTTGGGATACTATTTAAACTCTATGTGATAATTCTGTAGGTCCCACTTTGTTTGCTTATCTCTCATTAAATGCTTTATAATTATTGCATATGGAATTCCATTTTCTTTTAAATGAAGGAGGAAGATTGCAGTTCAAATTACGCCAAATACAACCGTGGTGGCCATGCTGAACCTAAATAAAACCTTTGATTGCGCATGTAATGAGTGTATACCGTCACCAAAATGCATTGAATATGAATTCGGAGAATATGAGAGCTATTCTACTTAACCTGGCGTCTGCGTCACACATTGGTTAAGGTTTTGCATGCGAGTACATATGTTACACCATAGCTTGGTCAATACTGGGTGTATTGCATTTAAACTTTCTACAAGACTTTCAAACTATCACACCTATGTAAATAAGCAAGTAAGATATCTCCATCCTGCATATAATGCAAGTTATTGCCCTTTTTTAACTTAGAAATTCGGCTCAAGTTTTGGGTGCAACTACATTAATAAAAGTCCATATCTCACTTACTAGTAGATGTAGTGCATTTAAACTTTATAAAATGCTTCCTTCCTATCACACCTATATAGGCAGTCAAGTTAGATAACTATATCCTGCATTTAAATGCAAATTATGGTCCTTTTAAGCTAGAATATGAGAGCTATTCTACTCACTCTGGCGTCCGCGTCCGTGTCACACATTGGTCACTGTTTTGCATGCAAGGACATATTTTTCACTATAGCTCAGTAACTACTAGATGTATTGCAATGACACTTTCTACAATTCTTCCAAAGTATCAAGTTAGATAACTATATCTTGCATTTAATGCAAGTTATGGCCCATTTTACTTAACAATTCTGGTTAAAGTTTTGCGTGCAACGACACAGTGAGTCCATATCTCGGTAATTACTTGATGCATTGCATTGAAACTTAATACAACTATCACACCTATGTAGATTATCACGTGAGATTGTAATGCAAGTTGTGGCTGTTGAAAAGCGGCGTAAAACCCAAAACATGCAATGACCATTATAAGCCTTCACAAAGCAATACAATATTTGATGAAAATGCATCGTAAGACATAGTGATATACAAATTTAAATAAAGGCCTAAATCAGATTAATACTGGCATGTAGTGCATACCTAAATAGCAGTTGTTGAGCCCTTCCCACATAGGCCTACAATGAATCTGCGGTAGACGAAAACCTAAATTAAAAGGTTGAAAATCTCGATAAATGAATATACAATTAATGAATGGATTTGATATCATTGTGGTAAAAAAACATACATTGCTTATTATGATCAATTTTACCGTTTGTCTCAATGTTATAAAAACGCGTCTGTTAATAGATGACGGATCCATTCAAGAAATGCGAAACGGTCCTCATGCATTTTATTTACTCACAAGTCGACTCGAAATGAAAATATTCAGGTAGCTCAGTCGGTAGAGATGCCGGCTGTCAATCCAGGGGTTGTGAGTTGGAACCGGAGCTCGACTAACTTTCTTTCCGACCTTTGAAAAAGTCATTGTGACAAGCGTTATCCGTAGGTAGACGAGTGAGGATTGATTGTGTTTTATAAGGTGTAAATACAGAAATAGTCGAGTGAGGTTTCGATTGTATTATTATATACCCGTAAACAGTTGGGGCTCGATCTTATTCAGGTCTTATTCCGTCATAAGCACAGTAAGGATCGATTGTATTAAGGTAATATATATATAGGTGCTACCTAAATGAAAGAGCATACTTTGGCAATAAAAAATGATTTATAAGTAATTGAATAGACGATAATAATGTTAATCTCATGGTTTTTTGCATGATCACAAAATGTTCGGAGTTCGTTTTGCTGTCGTCTATTATTACGAACAGAAAATAATAAAGTAGAGACTTTCAGAAAATCAATGAAGAACATTTATAATGATCGAGGTTTAAACATGAGGGCCAAGATGCTTTAGGTCCTTAATCAATTGCCTATAGTATGGTAAAGAAGCAAATGTCTAACAGCCATTTTCTGATGCCATCTGGCAACAACCCTTTTCAACCAGTCAATATGACTGGAACAAATTATGTAAGGGGTCAAATTTCGGCTTAACCCTTTCCCTAATAGAGACGGTTTCTGACGCCTTTGCAGCAGGCGACTTGGGAAAAGATTGTCGCCAAAGGTACAATTGCTCAATATGTGAAAGTTATCCTGTTTCAACAATATTTGATATATAATTATACTCTGTATGAGGGAATCTATAGCCTATGCATAGGAATTTGAGGTATTTAATGTTCATACCACTTTTTTTGCGGGAAACGACGTCGCTCCATTTGACATAACGCCAAATGAAGTTTTACGGAAATGACGTCACATCGTCCTTTTGCTACGGCAATCTCCTTCGCTGTTGTCGTTCCTTACATGAATGGAATGAGTCGATAGTATAAGAGAATGTGGCTACGGTACAGTCAAAATGTATGTCCTGACGTCGAATTGCGGTCGTTTATTTCAAAGTACCATTTTTTATTTTAACTTTTTTGTACAAAAGTTTACACGATCACACGAAAATAACAGCACTTTTATGACCGTAAATGTAGATTTACTAGACGACAATAATTTTAAATTTGTGTTTTACGTCTGGCCGACCGCTTTTTATACATATCCAAAATGGCGGCCCCCATGGATTTTGCCAGTTTCATTTCAGAAAGCTTCATGGGTTATTGAAAGAAAAAAAAATATCTCACACCTGTTACCTATGAGCGAAAAAAACCATTTATGTTTTTTTTCCGTAATATGAGTATAGGGCTACCTATTTCGGGTAAACATTTATTAACTTTTGTGCTCGGAAAATAATTCCCCGTGAACTGCAGTTAGCCCCTAGCTTGCAGCACGATCAGTTATTTACGTCAATTACGAGTCCTACCAGCAAAGAAAATAAAAGTCATCAACATGTTAAGCTTATATTTAACTTTAAAATATTTCTAAGGTTTTAATAAAGTACTTCAAATAAAACGATTCCATAATTTCGGAACTACATGTGTAACAAGTCAAACTAACGTTTCCTATAATTTCTGTCGTTTTCCCTTTGGTTATTTATTCATCATTTGCGTTACGCTAATAGAATGACGTCATTTTACAGGAATTTGGTATTTGTACCTTCCGGAAAGTCAAAAAACCCTTATGAGTTGTTATTTGAACTCGTTTTAGAAATAGACGACGAGTGTTATTAAACGGAAATTATCATACATAAAATTACTTATAGCCGTAAAGAGCCTAGTGGGACTTTATAGTATAAAGGGAATTACCCATAAATAGCCTACTATGACTCGATTGTATTAAAGGATATACCCGTTAATACGGATAAACAAATCAACGGCGATCTTCCCCCGTCCATAGGTATTGTGTATGTACTTTGCTCTACCATGTCTTCAAGAATTTGTTTGCAGAGAGGATTTTTTGTTGCAGTCATGATATCCCTACGTTTTCATTGGACGAAAAGCAAATATCGAATTGAAACAAACTTACAGAGGAAATAATTAAATATGATGAAACGTTCTCGATAAAGGAATGAATATGTGATCATTTGCATGTTACTAAACTTGTTGTCTATTTTCAAAATTAGTTCAAATAAAAACTGATAATGTTTTACTGATTTACCGGATGCTACAAATCCAAATTTCTATAATGTGACGTCCTTCTATTACATTTACATCGCAAATGATGAATAAATACCCAAAAGGAAAATGCCAGAAATGATAGGAAAGGATAGTTTGACACTTCACAAATGTAGTTCCGTAAATTATGGAATAATTTCATTTGAAGTTCTTTATGAAGAGCAAACCGATCATGTTTTGTACCTGTCATCATTATTTCATGGATTTAAAAGCATGGACATATTTTAAAGTTTAATATATGCGTAACCAGAGGCTGATTTTTAGTTTATTTGCTTAGGACGGTAGGAGTATGTTTAGACTAATGAAAGTCAAGAATGCGTGTGTGTTAAAAAACAAATTAATGCAGTCTTTTCCGGCCACATTGATGCCTTACATCAACTTTCTTTTGTATATTCATCTGAAATTCCCTGGACAAAATTGTCTACCCGGCAAGCCGATCCGATTTACTTCCCTTTGACCTAAAGACGACTAGAGACATGTATCTGGTTGAAACAACTCCAATCCATCTTCTAAAGTGTTGGTAAGTAGGGCTAACATACTTTGTAACATCTAAGAGCTGGGAATGTCGACAGCCTTCATGGAAGAAGCCAGTCCTTCATTCCTGACTGACAAATACAAAAAGTCCGTTGAACTGGCAAATTTGAATTGTGTACATAGGATAGGACTTTGTATACGTGTAGTCGATTCTTCATCTAGCGATCACAATGTCAAATTGAAGTTTGATAAACAACGAGGACCCATTTTCATTTACCATTCTAAAATACTTATGAAAGCGAACAGTGTTTATACTGATTATACTGATCGGGAAAGCCCTATGGCCCATTTTTCTGTGTGGCTCATTTGTGAATTCACAAAGTAACACCATTTCTGATTGAATGGACAGTGTGATTAAACAGTTAGAAATTGTGTCGAAATTCGTAAAACAAAAAATTAAGAGTTTATTTCAACACTGCGGTTGGTACAGGCCACGGGTGACTGTCAATATTTAATCAGACTTGTTGGCGCAATAGAAGTGTTGTTGTAAACGCTGGTCCTATCTTTATCAACATTTGCATCTTCATCTGGCACTCTCTTGATGGCCAACATCTTTGATTTCTTGAAGACTTGTAAAGGAGCGCCCTAAAGTAAGATGAAATATATAATCCACATCCTCGCAGTCTCTCAGATGGACAACCGGGAGGGCAGACGCATTTCTTGCTGTCGTTTACTTGATCATCATGTTGTGCATCTATTTATATCGTTTTCTCTTGAATATTGACTGATTCCTTCTTTTTATGTGGGGGATTCAGCTATGCTGAATACCTCCGTATATTGTCATGCGCAGCTTTCAGGAAGTGTAAATTTGTAATTTGTTTGTGCTGCCCTCTTTTTTTTTTCAAAATGGACAATTTTTCTTTATTGTCCAGGGATCAGTTAAATACGTTTCACAAGAAGCTAAACAGTATGCACATTATACAAAGTAAACGTACACGATGTAACGTTTAAATCCATGAAGCTGTATACATAATTTAAAAATTCAAGTTAGACATAAGGATCTTAAATGTTTCTTTTAAATATGTGGAAAACGAGTAGCTTGAAAGCGGGTAGCTCAAAAACCTTTTGAGAACATCCCTGCAATGAAAAATACGGAAATACGGCTGTCTTGCATCGTCAACATTTTCCCTCGTTTACAAACTACAGGCTACATTTTGCATCGGATCTTCATGAAAGTTTATCAGAACATTCATCTCCATCAAATTTTGGACAAGTTCGAAACTAGGTCAAATTGAAGGAAAAGCTTGTTAACACTCTAGAGGCCGCAATTTTTGCTTCAGCAGTCTTGTCAGAATGTTTGTATTAATGATTTCTAGGCCAAGTTCGAATATGGGTCAAGCCGGATCAAAAACTAGGTCACTAAGCCAAACTGAATGGAAATCTTGTAAACACTCTAGAGGCCTTATTTTCAACTTGAGCATGATGAAACTTTATCAGAATGTTTGTCTTGATGATATGTAGGTCAAGTTTGAACATGGGTTATGATGGGTAAAAAGAAAGGTCACTAGCTCAAATTGAAGGAAATGCTTGTTAACACTCTAGAGGCCGCAATTTGTGCTTCAGCAGTTTGAGAATTTGTCAGAATGTTTGTATTAATAATATCCAGGTCAAGTTCTAACATGGGTCATGTTGGGTCAAAAAGTAGGTCACTAGGTAAAATTGAAGGAAAATCTTGTTAACTCTGTAGAAGCATCTTTTTTGGCTACAGCAGCTTGAAATTTGGTCAGAATTCTATCTAAATGATACCTAGGTTAAGTTTGAATATGAGTCATGCCGGGTTAAAAACTAGGTCACTACGCCAAATTGAAGGAAAATCTTGTTAACGCTCTGGATACTGCATTTTCAGCTTGAGCATGTTGAAACTTAATCAGAATGTTTTTCTTGATGATATCTAGGTCAAGTTCTAACATGGGTCATGCTGGGTTAAAAAGTAGTTCACTAGGTCAATTTGAAGGAAAATCTTCTTAACACTCTAGGGCCAACATCCCCCGCATTTGAGTACTTTCAGTACTTTGATTTAATTGATGTTTGTGTCTATGAACACAACCCCGACTTTCACATTGAAAGGTCGTCATATATATATATACAAAGCATCAATGAAGCCGCACACAATATGTCGTTGCACATGAAGAAATAAAAAAAAAATGTACATTTAAATCCAGAAACCGTGATTAGGAAAATTAAATGATTCTCAGCATTACAGAGGTGATGTGATGAGGTCTCGTTTAGTCTGTAGTTAGTAATATATATATATATACTAAGTATATATATATATGTATTTGAAGATTTAAGTATTATGTAGGATATTTAACCTGACAGAGTCTGTGTTTTAAGCGAATGAGATAATTTAGAGTTAAACCGCTTACGAAAAGTGACGTATAAGACTTATTCTAAATGATTAATCTCAAATTGAATATTTGTAATTGAAAACTCGCCCGTTTTAAATGCTTAATGTTTGTCAAATAATGCTGACATACAGACACTCTGTATTGGGTTGTATCGGTAGGTCATGATAGTGGATAATGGTTTAACCGTTTCCCTTATAAAATAAATCTGCTGCAGACGACTTTGAAATTATCAAGTACAAAACATAGAAAATCTCTATAAATGATAGTAAGATAATTAAAAAGAGTTGAAATTAGTGTGGCAAATGGAGAAGTTGCTCTTTAAGTGCTGCAGAAGCTCAGAAAGGGTATATATGAAGGAAAGGGTTAAAACCGCAAATGGCGAAATTCAAGGCAATTCATATTTGGTCCTTACCTGATTCAGTGAAATAACAACACGAGTTTACTGCAAACACACCAGTTTTCATCAAAATGTCGAACGAACAATCGTCCTTTTATCGTGTCCGTTTTCATCAAAATGTCGAACGAACACCGGTTTAAGCAATTACATCAAATTGAAAAGCGAATGAAACAGATAGATACAGGATAAGGAAACGAGCAGTTAATCATAAGCAGTGGGATGGTTTACTATTTTCTATAGTATATGTTATGCTTGCTCGAATATAACGGATAAGCATACTGTATATACAACGCAGTGTCGTAATACGAACACAATATGAATTGCATTGGCTCCTTTAGCGTAGTCTGGAGTCCCTTCCCCTTATTACTGCGTATTACCATAGGAAGTCGGGAACCAGACTACATTTAACGCGCCTTTTTTGGTTCCCGTTTTGACAAAGCGTATGAGGCAGGTAACCATTTTCAGTGATATGGTTCACTATTTTTTACTGTTTTTACTAGATACAGTATGAATTTCGCTAAACTTAAGTTTAATTGACATTGAATTAATATGTCGGATTTGGTCTCTCTCTTTTCACACATGTATATAGAGTGTAATTGATATGTAAGTCAATTACCTTAAATTAATATACTTAATAAGGACAAAGAGAAATCCCGATATGTGGTCACACTTGCAGGTCAAAAAATCTCCTTGTGCTAAATTTCAATGCATTTCTACTGGAATCCGCCTCCTGGCGGCTTCCAGTAACGACGATACTATATCACGTGATCATAACGTTGACTTTTTTCCCTGTGACGTTTTATTCACTCGTATGAATTTATTAGTATCGGTTTGTTGAAAGATGGGCATAAACTCATCTTACATTTAAATAGAAAAGAAAACAAGTGATCTTATTTTTCAATTAATAGTTTACCCAGTGGGCTATTTGCGTACATAGTCGTTTGCTTTGATAACATGTTGTGGGAAGATACAACTCGACATTGGAAGCTTAAAGTTTTCAAAAGTCGTCTTCTGCTTAGACGTGAAAGTGCGCCTGTGTCAGGATAAAAAGTTACCTTCCAAACTCAAGTTTGGAAAAACTAGTGTGTGGATCTTTTTCGAAATCTCTGCCCCTCATTTGACCTAACTGATAGAAAACGTTACATAATGACTCGCCTGCTTGGGCTTAATTTCATATAAAAGATTAAGACAGAATATTCTTTTTAGGCATGGCTATTTTCGCATGAGAACATTACTATTTGTGGGCAAGGCCCCGAACAATTCTGATCTCTTAAGAATTCGAAAAACGATAAGTAATTTACGGTTTTAGACCGGATTACAATCAAGCCCACTCGACTTTTAACTACTTTAAGCAACCGAGCTTCCGTATTCTCTTCAGAATATAAGAAATTTGTATCTACATACGGTTAGATGCGTTACTTATCTGACATATTTTGTGTGTTTAAATGAAAACCAAGGAGTAATAAAAACAAGAGGGCCAAGATGGCCCTAAATCGCTCACCGAATGAAAGTTGTATACATAAATATATATATATGGAAAACGGTGATCCTCATGGGCATACATTTAACAATATAAGGCAATGATACACACCAAAGGCCTTTCGGTTTCAGACAAAAAGATTTTAAAAGTGTTTTCCTGTATATCTCTAAGTGAAACAGGTGACCCAGTGTATCATCAGTCAGCCACGCCAGGCGAACATCTTCTGCGGTTTTAAACTAAAAAACCGATTCAGGGCAGATATGATTAGTGGTTTTTTTCTGTACTGTTTTAAACGACTTGAAGGAAAAAGTCAAAAATTTAATAGACGAATAATTGACTAACAAGCTATGGATATAGACCCGCATCAGACTTAGTCAAACTGCTGACTTATTCTGGTATTAATTTTGCTGGTTGTAAATTTACAAAGACATGTTTTCTTCTGTGTTACTCATCACAAAATTGATATTAAACTAACCACAAAGACGGACGCAGAAATCTGAAACTGAGATAAACTTACTGATGCAGAAGTTACTACATGTTTCAGACGAAACATGATGGGGACATTTCACCGGAGTCTCCCAAACTACTGAAAATGAAAAAAAACGGGAAACTCATCACAACCTATACGTATGTCATTCCCATCCACGGAGATCACGCTATTATATATATTCGCAAAACTTTGTATTACTACATCAGAAATAGTTTGTATACTAAGAGAAACTTACAGAAACTTAAAAGAAGCAAACTAGGTCTATTTTATACAAGTTTTGAAATAATATTGCAAATATGGTAGCAATATATGGTATGTAGTCGATTTACCTCTTGTGTTCAGAGAATGTTTGTGAAAATAGTTTGTCATACAGACACCTTGTAAATTTTGGCATCTTTTGAGAAGTGGCAAAATAAGAAGTTACTCGTAATGAACATACTGTCTCAACTCTTATTCAATAATTACATATCATTTAAAGAGATTTTCCATATTTTCCGAAAGATGTTTCAAAGTCGTATATGGGTTGATTAAGGTATCGAATAGTTGTGTTGTGTTAGCAAACATAAAACGTGTTTTCACGTTACATTTGTTTAATTTCAAAAGAATGGTTTTTTTATGAAGGACTGACTCGTTTTGAATTCGTACCAAGTACCTTATTTGCCTTGAAGACTTCGTCCCAATTCAAAGCATCTGCAGAAAAGACTGTTCAAATAATATTAACTTTGACTCTGAGTAAAACTCATTGTGGAAAAAGAATACATTGCTCCTTTTTCAACATATGCTTGATGTCGAGGCATCAAATGTTGTTTTCATGAATACAATTTCTCATCTCGTGTAAATGTTCTCTGTCTAGACCATGTTTTCTTTCCAAATCTGCGCTAAATTTACAGCTTCGTATCCACAAAAGTTTATTACGATCTGCCCCGTTTGTAAATTAGTTACAGCAGTTAGAAGAATAACTTCTGACAGACAGCTCTCATTTGGATCTGATTGGAAAGATGCACATAAATAGTTTGACCCACACTCATCTCTTTTGTTGGTTTTATTGAGCCTGGATCGATACAATGTGGTACCCGGTGTACTATAGTAATTTAGTTTCCATGAACAGACAATGCCGACTAGATTGGTCACCAATATATATCGCTGTCTTATATATAGTAAAATAGTAAATAAAAAACCCCTCTTCAGTGGACCATTACAACATAATCTTTGGATATATAAGTCATTAAGCAAACTACTTTCAGAATGTGACATGTTAAACCGGTTGGTCCACGAAAAGATTGTCTCTATGATCTTTTTGATGCTGAACACCATTTACAAAGAGCGCCGTCATTAGTGTTGATTGTCTGACCCTACAATGTATTTGGCAGGTTACTCCAGACTAGGCTCGATCATATTCTATAAATCCATATGAGTTACATGTAGTTCTTTATAAATACAGTCAAACCTGAGCTAAAGATCACCGTTGTATAGCAATTCCTTGTCTTAAGAAAACGACTCTTTTAATTTCTCAATTACTCATTTCCTGGACAAATATCCCTGCAATTAAAGACCACCTGTGAACAAAGACCGTGTTGTGTACTTCCCATGGATAGTCTTTAAACACAGGTTGTGCTGTACATATGCATTTATATATGTATGCCATATAGGAAAGACTTTGGTGAGACATTGCGCATGCACATGCTCATTCGTCTGAGTCTTCACTGGTAACAGAGGCAAAACAGACCACCAGTGAACAAAGACCATATTATGTACTTCCCATGGATAGTCTTGAAACGCAGGTTGTGCTGTACATATGCATTTATATATGTATGCCATATAGACAGATGGGGAAGCCTTTGGTGAGACATTGCGCATGCACAGGCTCACTCGACTGAGTCTTCACTGATAACATACGTACAGATGCAAAATAGACGCGCCTGATAATCTTTCGAATTTCGGATAATTTAAATGACTTTTACTCTTTCCCTAACACAGACGCAATTTGACGCCTCTGCAGCAGACGACTTTTAAAAGCATTGCGAAAAAAAAAAGATATTGCTCCCTTTTGCCCCGATATTTTCAACTCTTATAAATTATCATACTAGTATTTAGAGAGATTGTTCATGTTTTTGCCAAGATGTTTTCAGAGTAGTCATCCGAGATAATTTGTATGTGGGAAAAGAGGGTTAGAACTGCAAGATAAGGCATGAATATATTATGTTTTTCCGTTGCAGATATCTATTCGCCGCTAGTGTGTTTATTACTCACCGTCTCTTTTTGTGTCACAAACGGACTTCCGACACCGATTGTGACGTCATTGCAGACGTCACCGTTGTACAGTCTCATGCAGTACAGCATTTCCGAACTATCGCAGGAAACCAAACTACTCACCGAAAGGGTAAGGAACAGTTATCATCTCAGTCCAAACATTTCCAACATAAAGACGCTTTCTGACGCCCCTGCAGCAGAGGACTTTAAAAACCGTGTGACAAACGTAGAAATTGTTCGAAACGTGCACTTTCTCCATTTGCCAGAATGTTTGCATTCTTTTTCTGTAATCCTCCATTTATAGAGATTTTCATTGTTTTTGCCGAAATGCTTCGATGTCGTCTACTGCAGGATTGCTGTATATGGGAAAGGGTTGAATAAATAAAAGTACGTGGCCCGGTAGCCCAGTCGATATCGACGCGGGCTGTCAATCCAATATTTTTGAGTTAAAACCCAAGTTCGGCCAGCGATCATTCCAATGTTTGACAAAAGTCAATGCGACAAACGTCATTCGTCTTCAAACAATGGGCTAATAGTTGAGGTGAAAAAACACCGTTGCTTAGAAAGACGGTTGTGTGGGGAACTGGTGTGAGAAAGCCATGAAACACTATAGTAGGTAAACTCGCCGTGACATGACTGTACAGCTGTTAAAAATGGGTTTAACCCCAAAAATATGTGCGATGATTTAGTTCACGTTTCGAACATATATACTAGTTTTTTTTAGTTTACAACTAGAATGGATTTACGTTTTAAATATTATCCGAGCATTGACGGTCTGTGATTAGTTTACGGTGAATTCATAGCCTCTGTAACATTAAACTGTGTGGTTCTTTCAATATGCAGTGCCAGAACATTGGCGATTTTTAATTGTTTTTAATTGGCGATATCTAAAATTGGTAAAATATCCATACTAACATTAATCCTTTCCAAAATACAGATGCTTTCTGAATCCTCTGAATTGCTCATAATGCTTGGGCCAAAATGTTTTCAACTCCCTTAAATAAATATACTTTCATCGACTGAGAGTTTCCATATTTTGACTATATATTTTTTTAATGTCGTCTGCTTCAGATTTGAGGATGTGGGAAAGGGTTATAAAGAACAGAATTTACTTCAGGATTTATAATGATGGTGTTTAGATTTTGTGAAATTAACGGGTATCGCCAATATGTCTAAAAACGATATAAACCAAAACCACGCAAAAATTAGTCCTCATAGAGTATATGTATTTTAATTTTGACAGATCGAGAGTTTGGGTGACGTTGGTTCCTGTTTCGACAACAGCACACTTGAAGAAATCCGACAATCGCTGGAAAACATCAGCAGTTGCAATGTAACTTTTTGTTTAAATATATGGTCCAATAAAGTTGATATATAGAGTTTAATTAACATTGTTTTCATGATACGGGATTTAAATCCCAAGTGGAAGAGATTCTTGCGATATAAAACGCACGAGTTTTTATATGCAAGACTCTCTTTCACGAGGGATTTAATTTCCAAATCATGAAAACAATGTTTATTAAACTATATATTATATACTCGGCCATACTTTTCGTTTTTAAATGACAATACACCTGTGCAGCTCATTTATTTTTAGCTCAGAAGCAGAGAGATCTGAATGACGTAATCTGCCATTTTTGCAGTGACGTCACTACGCGCGCACCGACAAATGTGTACATTGATAGAAATAAATGTGTCATGTCGATTCAAGCTCTTATTTGCGGATTTAAAAGTGCAATTGTGGATTATTTAACTGTTCATCATGGAAATAAAGTGTTAAGTAGTAAAAACGGAACTTAAAAGTGTTTAACGATGAGTTTATGAGAGATTAAAAAAAGTAGTTCCGAAAATCCGGCCTAGTGAGCTATATCGCACACTAGGCGATATTGCTCAGTAGACACAAAGCATGTTATAGGTTTTCTCAAGTTGGGAAATCTCTATATTTTATCATTGAGTATATAATATATTTACCATATTTTCTATTACAAGTGATCATGGATCATAGGTTTGAAACGAATTCTTATTATTTGCACATATAGTATTTTTCCAATGAAATATATCCAACCTAAAACCCTGAATAATATCGAAAAAATAATACAGAAGGCTTGGTTTCTGCATAAAGGTGATATGTGTTTCGTGCCTCTTGCTTTGCAGTCATTTAGATTACTGTCTTTATAATTTAAACTGTGTGAGTATATCTAACTAAGGGTTGATTTCGAAAGGATATATAATTCGGAATACGTTCTGATTACTGCCTTTACAATGCGGTGCGAATATATCTAACTAGGGCTTAATTTTGAAAGGATACATATTTCGAAATACTTTCTGATTACTGCCTTTATAATGTAAACGGTGCTAATACATTTAACTAGGGGTTAATTTTGTAAGGAAACATATTTCGAAATACTTCCTGATGACAGCCTTTATAATGTAAACGGTGCGAGTATATCTAACTAGGGGTTAATTTTTAATGGATACATATTTCGAAATACTTTCTGATGACTGCCTTTATAATGTAAATTGTGCGAGTATATATAACTAGGGATTCATTTTGAAAGGATACATATTTCGAAATACTTTCTGATTACTTCCTTTACAATGTAAACGGTGCGAATACATCTAACTAGGGACTAATGTTGGAAGGATACATATTTCGAAATGTCCAGAAAAGGGGGGATAAATTTATATTTTCTCCACAATATCAAAAGGATACATATTTTGAAATACTTCAACTTTTAAATGTGACCTGTAGTACATGCTCAAACCGACCTTTCTTTCCCATGTGTTGTGTCACCCTTTCCTAAGTGCAAATCTTTATGTCGCCCCTGGAACACACAATTTTTGAAAATATTATGACAATAATGAGCAATTTCTCATTTTCTCACAATGTTTTCAACTCTACGAGTACAATTATTTAATAATTATACTTTCATTTATAGTGATTTTCCATAAGTTTGCCCATGTGTATTCAAAGTCGTCTGTTGCAGATTTGCTGCATATGGCAAAGGACTCTTGAAAGTATAACCACCTGTCAGATGCTTGCTCATGATGTTATGTACACTATTAAATGGATTTATCGAAGATAAAAAGTGTGTACTCAATTAGAGCGATTGGTCTTTACAACATAATTACATGTATTATAAGTATCTATATTCTAGACAAGCGTTAAGTTAAACCGGACTCCCTTCAATCTAATTACGACTCTTAAAAGTATAACCACCTGTCAGATGCTTGCTCATGATACAGTGTACACTATTCAATGGATATCAAAGATAAAAGGCGTATACTCAATTAGAGCAATTGGTCTTTACAACATTATTACGTACATGTATTATATGTACCATCGGCTATATTCTAGACTAGCGTTACTTTAAAGTTGTTATTAAACATATCTGTAATTGCATAAGTCATACTCAGAGTATCTTGTTTATTTTCAGGTCACCGCAGTAGAGATCACAACAGGAAATATGTTAGCTAAACTTGAAAAGATGTTTGACGTTCTTGGACATAACAATGCTTACCCAGATGGCATCACCAGCCGTCTAGTCACTCTGGCGTTACACACTAGAATTACACTTAACAATCTAATTTTAGAAACAAATATGGCGTCACCGAACGTAACAATCGGAATTATTTGTCAAGGATCTACGGGAAATACGTTCATAATGCTGAAAGAACTCGTCTCCACCATGAAAGAAACAAAGAATACGTTTGATTCAATGATTGGAATATTTAGCCGGAATTATTAACACATTTCTTTTAATTGTTTCCAATGTGCATACACCCTTTGGCGCCTCTGCAGCAGACCACGTTTAATGACATCTTGACAAAAGGAGGAATTTCTCACGTTGAGCAATTTCTCCTTTTGCCATAATGTGTTTAACTAAATTCTATAATTATACTTTTATTTCAGAGATTTTCCTATCATTTTGTCAAATTGTTTTCGAAGTTGTCTGCTGCAGATTTGTTGTATGTGGGAAAGGGTAATACAATAAAGAGAGGACAAAATACTCTTAATGAATGTAACAAATTGCTTGCATCTTTCCAACCGTGTTTACTTTCCTGTTTCAAGTAACGTGGACAATACTTTCAGTTATTCTTGATTGTCGAAAAGCAAATCACGATTTCCTATTTCAATTTGCGACTAAAAATCAATATATGCAATGGACTACCTTGTTCACAAGGAGCATAAATTCGAACACATTCCTTAAAATTACAAAATATTTTTACACTTTCTCACAAACAGACGCTTTTTGCAGCAGACGTCTTTTGAAAGCATTGTAGCAAAAGGAGAAACTGCTCAAATTTACCAATTTATTTCTTTAGCCTCATGGTTTTATGAGTTTAAAAAATTACAATTTTATTTTTAGACGTTTTCCATATATATTGACCTAGATGTTTTCTGGGTCGTCTGCTGCAGATGTGTTGTATGTTGGAAAGAGCTAATGATCAGCTGCATACAAGAAGGCATATTGCTGTATTTATATAATCATACACGTACAAGAAGGCATATTGCTGTATTTATATAATCTTACACGTACAAGAAGGCATATTGCTGTATTTATATAATCATACACGTCATAACGTTCACTGTCTATTTGATGTTTTGTGTATTGTCGTATTAACTGGCAAAAAAAAAAATTGCAGTTGCATCGAAGTTGTGAAGAAACAATACTCCGTTTTAATTTGGTACAAGTTTGACCAATCAGATATTTCTTAATAATTATTTATTTTATTTTAATTGTCGCACTGAAGTGAAAAGAGGAAATGGTTTTCACTGGAAAAGGTAGACAAATATATGACTTGTCTGTATACACATGTTTATGGGGACATATTTTTATATTTAAGTATACAAGTCCACTGCACGTGTACATGTTCAATTTTCATGCAAGTTTTAAGACATTTGTTTATCTTACTATATAGTGAATAAGACTATTTACAGTTGTGCCACGCCCCATTACACCCTTTGATAGTGATCGCAGATAAACATTGTATCTGTTTCCTTCATGTGACTCATAACTTCCGTATTAACGAGCTAGGTGGTCTAATAACACAATTCTTTAACTAGGTCGATTCAGTTATCGTATTTTAAGCTACCTTCTTTATAAAAACACGTTTAAAGCCACTACTGCTGATTTAGTTTTTAAAAACAATTTGAGAAAACGTGAAGATGTCGATAAATGACAATTTATTTATACGCCATAATAGTTTCTACTCGTCTAAAATGTATTGTGTTATTGTTTTGTTTCTCTTTCCTTCGGTTATTCTTATTTCAATTTGATATTATATAAATCGAAAAGAAATGTAAATTAATACTGTCTACAAATTGCCCGCACGCATGAATACCAAGTAAGCCATAATCTACGAACATCGTTCATAGCGTATTTGCGATCAGTGTTTACCCATATCAACATGCGCATCCGAACTCTGCACTTTTCACTAATTAGCAGATTTGTATCTACATGTGGTATTCTATTAATCACTCTAACAAAGGCTGTCCTCGATCACCGTTCTAATTTTTTAAAAATATCGATACTATAGTAAAATACTCCATAAACATTGTATTGCCCGTAACATGTTTTTACTATTAAGTCTTCAATGTTGCGTTTTCATGGCACAGGTTATCTTTTTTACAATATTTCATCATTTTGAGACCGCATGGTATAACCATATTTATTCGAGATTTTTAGTTTTATATTATCAGATATCACACAGTAATATGTTGCATTTAATTCTTTGTTTCGTGATGGTTTCGATCACATGAAAGTTTTATTCAAATACCGTTAAATACTCGACGTGTATCATACATGTAATTGTTTATATTTATATTAAAAAATCATAAACTGTTCTTTACGGCTACAATAAACTATTTGCATTTTTGTATTCATATATTGTTGATTTCTTTAAACCGATAATTTGATTCTTGAACAGATGATTACTTTATAAACATACGCAATGGCCAAATGGCGTCAAGGTTCGAACCTCTACTTGCGGTGACCAATAACTATTTCAACGGCATTACAGCAATATCACGGAGACCATGTCCTAGAATTCACACATCTCAATCAACACAACATTTGTTTGGGATACATGCAACCGAATACTTTCCATCCGATAGTTAAGGACTCCATCGTGGTCAAGCTGTTAGCGTCGGGGATTTGAAACGGGGCATATCAGCAATATCCCGACGACCATGTGTGTGTCCAGTCTTTCTCACATCTCGATCAACACAACATTCTTCTCTGATACATGCAACTGGCTACTATCCTTAAGTCCAACGTGGTCAAGTCGTTAGCGTCGGGGATTTGAAACCGGGCGTCCCCGGCTCGATCCTTAGTCGCGGTCATGGTGGAGTGGACAAGGCACATTTTCTAGCCCCGAAATGGTGGTTTTAACCAGTGATCACGAATAAGTGAATTATCTCCGTGATATAACTGGATTAATGTTGAAAAAGGCGTATGGATCTACTTAACCTTATTACCTTAAAAGCTATCTTAACCCTTTCCACATACCAGAAATATGTAGCAGACGACTTTAAAAATACCTTTGCACAAATATAGAACACTCCTATTAATGAAGGTATAGTTACTGAAAAAAGTTGAAAATATTGTGACAAAGGTAGAAATGTTCTCCTTTTGAGCAATTTCTCAGTTGGTCACAGTGTTTTCTAAAGACGCCATGCTAAATGTTATCAACTTGCAGCCAGTGGTTTTTGGGGAGAACTTAGGACAGTGAGTGAGTCCAATAGATCATCTAGAGCCTTTGGCTCAGGTGATCTTAAAAACCTTAGGTTACAGGACCACAAAAACACTAATATATTGAATACATCATTTCTTGTTTAAGGATGACCACAGTTATGGTCGAAACTGATAAGTGTAATTTAGCGTAGTATTAAAGGGTTTAATGTATGTTTTGGTACAGTTATAAGAGTATAACACGAAATTGCCTAATTACACAGCCAATAATGCTCTTATAACTGTTCCAAAACATACATTAAACCCTTATAATCGCATTTTAAGAAAAAAAAAGCTATTTTTCATCGAAAGAATTGTTTGAAAAGGGACATACAAATTGAAAATTGGGATCTCTTTTTTATGTTCTTTACGCGGATGAACATGACCTAATACTTGGAAAATGACCTAATACTAGGAAAATGACGTCACGTCAGCGTTTTGACGTCATACGTTAGTCACTTTGGCGCCAAAACCCGTAAATTTCATCTTGAAATATTGTAAACGTTAAGTACATTTTTATCGAAATACGCTTGATAAGTCACTTTATGTGATAGATATAATATCTCATGAGTGTTATTTATTATTCCTTTTAATAAACTAAGCTGAATATGACCTCGGCATAATTATTTGTGGCATTGTTATACGGTTTACTGACAATTAAAGGTATTTTCCAAAAGTAGTTCCGTGAACTGGTCATGTGATCAATTGCAGTTATTGGAAAATAAACGCAATTCCTTTCAGTCACGTGATCGGTTTTGAACCAATCAAAACGAGAGATTCACAGTGCTTTTGAAGCAACTGCAATTATTAAAGGGTTTAATGTATGTTTTGGTACAGTTATAAGAGTATAACACGAAATTGCCTAATTACTCAGCAAATAATGCCCGAAGGGCATTATGTCAGCTGTGTAATTTGGCTATTTCGTGTTATACTCTTATAACTGTACCAAAACATACATTAAACCCTTATAATTGCAGTTTAAGAAAAAAACCAGCTATTTTTCATCGAAAGAATTGTTTGAAAAGGGACATATAAATTGAAAATTGGGATCTCTTTTTTATGTTCTTTACGCCGATAACATGATCTAATACTAGGAAAATTACCTAATACTAGGAAAATGACGTCACGTTAGCGTTTTGACGTCATACGTTAGTCGCTTTGGCGCCAAAACCCGTAAATTTCATCTAGAAATATTGTAAACGTTAAGTACATTTTTATCGAAATACGCCTCATAAGTCACTTTATGTGATAGATATAATATCTCATGAGTGTTATTTATTATTACTTTTAAAAAATTAAGCTGAATATGACCTCGGCATAATTATTTGTGGCATTGTTTACGGTTAACTGTCGAAATTAAAGGTATTTTCCGAAAGTAGTTCCGTGAACTGGTCATGTGATCAATTGCAGTTATTGGAAAATAAACGCAATTCCTTTTAGTCACTTGATCGGTTTTGAACCAATCAAAACGAGCGATTCATCGTGCTTTTGAAGCAACTGCAATTATTGGGTAAACAAGAAAATATGTATGCAATTGGATCCAGCAACCCGCATAATGAACACATTAAAAGACATACACTATTACTAACAACTAGTTACAGAACAAGGTAAATGAATGAAAAATAGTTTCACAAAGAGCAATATGCTGCACTCCATAAACATGTGTTACTCCTACACATTGAAAGCAGTAATTCATCAAGTATCAGTTATGGATTGGTTGGGTCCACTTTTACGGACAAAGTTGAAAATAGTAGTGTAAGAGTTCAGAAAGATAAGAGCATGCTGAACCCTAATTAGTAGACCATTTTTAATAGCGTGCTGGTAAGGGATTTGGAAAATGTGTATTTGTGGAGCACAGGGTTATGTAGTATTTGTGTGAAAAATGCAGCATGGTCAACTAGTCCCCATGAACCATTATAATGCTTTGACAAATGACATAGTTTGAGCATATTGGACAGTTTTGAACAAGGCCCAAAGTACATGAGAAACAAATAGTATAACAAAGTTTCATGCTGATTAAATAGAAATTTAAAATTTTGCACCAATGCAATAAACTGAACTGGACAAAAGGTTTGAAAGAAAATAATTCTCTAAACCATGGACTAGACTGGGATAAAATGTTTAATCATGGCTATACTGAACATAAAAAAGAAAGAAAAATATTTATAACAGCACACATTGAATGAATTAATACAAAAGAAGCACATAATAGTTTTTGGCGCTTTTTTGTCATGCCCAGGTATGTTAAAAATGACATAAGATTTTATATACCTGGCATTGAGATATAAAATGCACGTTTTCAATTCACTCCTGTGTTATGTAATCCTTTTCCCCATACTAAGTGAAATGTGGTGTTTGGATCCGAGGAATCCGCAATGCTACATAAATGTATTTTATAATAAATAAAAAGATGTATATCATTGCGTTGAATCAAAACGTAATATATTAAATAAAAGTATTTAGTCATCGTGGGGTGTCAAAAGACATGTAAGAAAACGGTGTCTTCTTTTAGGCAAGAAAGCGATCAATACATTTCTCTCTAAACTATTTGCACCATAGCCAATGAGCGAGCGAGCTGCTATCACGCGTCAGTGTGTGTATTCTTTTTTAATCGACGGATTTCCTTTGTTTATCAAAGCTAACCACCTCCACCCTTTCCTTCAGCGCTGTTCTAAATATAATTCCCTTTTTTCACACTTAGTCCGACATAACGGTTGGTAGTTGGTTTATCTTCTTCGTCGCTATTTTCCGGAAATGAAGTCGTCTGTTGCTGATTTCCTGTGTGTGGGAAAGGGTTAAGATAGGTTTAAGGTAATACGGTTAAGTAGATTCATACGCCGTGTCAAGCGACATTATCTATCTTTAAAGCGACTGAACTCCAGATACCCAACTGTCGAAAAAAAAAATCCAATTTTAAAGAAAATAAGTGGTATTTTTGTATTTGGGGCATTAAAATATGATAACTGACATATTACATACCCCTATAATCGGTGAGATTTTCTTGTTTTCGATACTTTTTCCATCGCAAATTCTACCCTGTCAGTAACGGGGTAAGTATTTTTAAATAGGAAACCCCTTCATCCGGACAATTGAAAAAAGATAAAAAACGATACATTTTCTACCCTGGTTTTACTTGGATAACATAAAGAATAACATTTAGGGCGAATTCAGGTTTTTTTTTTTGCCATCTGGATTTCAGTCGCTTTAAAACAGATCATCTTTATACCGCCAGAAGTCTTAACCTTTCTATTCGTTTAATTGGGACTTTACGCCCTTTTCAACACTATTTCAGTTATATCACAGCAACAATTCACTTGTTCATGATCACTGGTTATAAACACCAGTACGGGGCTAGACAATGTGCCTTGCCCACTCAACCATGACCACGACTAAGGATCGAACCGGGGACGCCCAGTTTCAAATCCCCGACGCTTACGACTTGACCACGGTGGACTTATGGATAGTAGCCAGTTGCATGTATCAGAGAAAAATGTTATGTTGATTGAGATGTGAGAAAGACACACACATGGTCGTCGGGATATTGCTGTTATGCCCGGTTTCAAAACCAAGACGCTAACAACTTGACCACGATGGAGTCCTTACTATCTGTAGGAAAGTAGCCGGTTGCATGTATCCCCAAAACATGTTGTGTTGATTGAGATGTGTGAATTCTAGGACACGGTCTCCGTGATATTGCTGTAATGCTATTGACATAGTTATTGGTCAACGCAAGTAGAGGTTCGAACCTTGACGTCAATCGGTCATTGCGTATGTTTATAAAGTTATCATCTGTTCAAGAATCAAATTATCGGTTTAAAGAAATTAACAATATATGAATACAAAAATGCAAATATTTTATTGTAGCCGTAAAGAACAGTTCATGAATTGTTAATATAAATATAAAAACCACATGTATGATACAAGTGCGAGTATTTAACGTAATTTCAATAAAACTTTCATGACATCGAAACCATCACGAAACAAAGTATTAAATGCAACATTTTACTGTGTGATATCTAATAATATAAAAATAAAAATCTCAAATAAATATAGTTATATAGTCATGCGGTCTCAAAATGATGAAATGTTGTAAAATAGATAATCTGTGATTGGTTATGCACACCATGTAAACGCAAGAGTGAAGACTTAATAGTAAAAACATGTTAAGGGCAATACAATGTATATGGAGTATTTTACTATAGTATCAATAGATTTTTTTAAAAATTAGAACGGTGATCGAGGACAGCCATTTTTAGAGTGATTATTAGAATTCCACTTGTAGACACAAAATATGCTAATTAGTGAACAGTGCAGAGTTCGGATGCGCATGTTGATATGGGTATACACTGATCGCAAATACGCTATGCACGATGTTCGTAGATTAAGGCTTACTTGGTATTCATGCATGCGGGTTATCAGTGGACAGCATTAATTTACAAGGCATCGTCATTTCTTTTCGATTTATATAATATCAAATTGAAATAAGAATAACCAAAGGAAAGAGAAACAAAACAATAACACAAAAAATTGTAGACGAGTAGAAACTATTATGGCGTATAAATAAATTGTCAGTTATGGACATCTTCACGTTTACCACATTATTTAAACAACGATAACTGAATTATCGATATCAAGTCGACCTAGTTAAAGAATTGTATTATTAGACCACGTAGCTCGTAAAACACGGAAGTTATGAGTCAACATGACATGAAGGAAACAGATACAATGTTAATCTGCCCGCTCTACCATAGGGTATAAAGGGGTTTGGCACAACTGTAAATATTCATAGTCACTATATAGTATATGCAAATGACATAACATATGCATACAAATTGAAGTTGTACAGATGTAGTGGACTTGTATGATTAAATATAATGATACATCCCCATACAAATGTTAATACAGACATTTATTACATACCTATCCAAATTTTGCATTGAAATTTAAGTGACATAAAATCAATATCAATTTTTAAAAAAATGATAACTAACACTGTGACGATAACACTTTTAGTTTTTTTATATCATCACTAGTGATGATATCATTTTTGCCGGAACTACTTTTTTAGATTTGGAACATCTTTGGAATTTAAAGTGGGTTTAATACTAGGAATTTAAAAAAAACTGAGACCGAATACTAGGAAAATGACGTCACGTTAGCGGTTTTGACGTCATAACGCTAGTCATTTGGCGCCAAATAGCAGCAGCAGTATTTGGTTTCGTAATATTCATACGCCTAAGGCCAAGTCATTTTTTTTTTATATGTTTCTTTAAAATAAAGGGGAGATTTATTCCAGATATATAATAAATAGAATAACTAAGTGCATGTTTTTGATATCGAATTTATGTCACTCGGAAACAAAGGGGTAATTTGGTGTAAAATCACTCGTGATTTTAACCAAATTACCCCTTTTTTCCCTTGTGACATAAATTCTATATCAAAAACATGCAGTTAGTTATTCTCTATATATATGTCTTCATTTTCTAGTGAAAACCATTTCCTCTTTTTCGACAATTAAAATAAAATTTAAAACATTCAAAAGAAATGAAGTAATATCTGATTGGTCAAACTTGTACAAAATAAAAATGGTGTAATGTTTCATCACTTCTTCGATGGATTTACATTGTTTGCCAGTTAATACAACAGTACACATAACAACAAATGGACAGTGTACGTTATGGCGATACTTTGCGTGTATGATTATATAAATACAACAGTATGCCTTATTGTATGCTTATTCAAATACAACAATATGCCTCCTTATATGATGCTGAACATTAACCCCGTATATATTTGTTTCTCGTCGCTTTCGGAACAATCATTTAACTGTTGTTTGATTGAAGAATACTGCCTCTTTCAACGGTATTTCATATAAATGCAACAATATGCCTTCTAGTAGGTTGCTGATCATTTAATCTTCCAATTGGTCAATTTGAGCAGTTGCTCCTTTTGCCAAAATGCTTTAAAAAATCGTCTGCTGTGAAAAGCGTCTGTATGTGAGAAAGATTTAAAATATTTACGGAATTTCAAGGAATATGTTCGAATTTAAGCTCCTTATGAAAAGGCAGTCCATTCTTTTCGACGATCAAGAATAACTTATTACTTAAAGTATTACTTGAAACAGGAGAGGAAACACGGTTGGGAAAAGGGAAGCAATTTGTTAAATTCGTTATGAGTATTTTGTCCTCTCTTTATTGTATTACCCTTTCCCATATACAACAGCAGACAACTTCGAAAACATTTTGACAAAATGATTGGAAAAGCTCTGAAATAAAAGTATAATAATAGAATTTAGTTAAAATCATTATGGCAAAAAGAGAAATTGTTCATCGTGAGAAATTCCTCCTTTTGTGAAGATGTCATTAAACGTGGTCGGCTGCAGATGCGCCAAAGTGAGTATGCACATGGGAAAGAATTAAAAGAAATGTGTTAATAATTCCGGCTAAATATTCTAACCATTGAATCAAACGCATTCTTTGTTTCTTTCATGGTGGAGACAAGTTCTTTCAGCAGTATGTACGTATTCCCCATGGATCCTTGACAAACCATTCTGATGGTTACGTTCGGTGACGTCATATTTGTTTCTAAAATTAGATTGTTAAGTGAAATTCTAGTGTGTAAGGCCAGAGTGACTAGACGGCTGGTGATGCCATCTGGGTAAGCATTGTTATGTCCAAGAACGTCAAACATCTTTTCAAGTTTAGCTAAAATATTTCCTGTTGTGATCTCTACTGCGGTGACCTGAAAATAAATAAGATACTCTTAGTATGACTTATGCAATTACAGAGATTTTACAACTTTAAATTAACGCTAGTCTAGAATATAGCCGATGAGACCTATAATACATGTACGTAATAATGTTGTTAAGACCAATTGCTCTAATTGAGTATACGCCTTTTATCTTTGATATACATTGTACATTTAATAGTGTACACTGTATCATGAGCAAGCATCTGCCAGGTGGTTATACTTTTAAGAGTCGTAGTTAGATTGATTGAATGATTGCGGTTTAACGCCGTTTTTAACAATTTCGCAGTTATATCACGGCGGCCAGTTCACTTCCTGGTTTTCTCACACCAGTACTACACACAACAATCTTCCCAAGCAACTGCCTGCTTTTCCACATAGACTTAGTCCATTGGTGGAAGACGAAGGACGCATGTCGCATTGACTTTTGTCAATCGTCGGAAAGAAAGTTGGCCGAGCCGGGATTCGAACTCACAACTCCTGGTTTGACAGCCCGCGTCTCTACTGACTGAGCTATCGTGGCTCGGCGTAGTTAGATTAAAGGATTGAAGGGAGTCAGGTTTCGATACCCTAGCTCTTTTTGAAAAGAAAGTCCTTGGGTGTTTTACGTGCTCAGTGTATAGCTCCAATAAAAGCGATGTCTTTCCTGGAAAGTACATGTACTTGACCGCTGGTTAAGTGGGAAGCACTTGTAATTAAATGTATAATTTCTTGTCTTTGTTGCGATTTAAGTTTAATCCTTTGCCATATGCAGCAAATCTACAACAGACGACTTTGAATACACATGGGCAAACTTATGGAAAATCTCTATAAATGAAAGTATAATTATTAAATACAGGGGCGTCAGAAAGCTTTGTAATTAGGAAAGGATGACACAACACATGTATTCTTTTTGAGTACCC
This sequence comes from Serripes groenlandicus, assembly GCA_031761405.1. NCBI lineage: Eukaryota > Metazoa > Mollusca > Bivalvia > Cardiida > Cardiidae > Serripes > Serripes groenlandicus. Next base: position 79,700,433 of record JASEVX010000007.1, read on the forward strand.
ACATCATAGGGTTTGATTGAGTAACAAAAGTCATATTGTGAGGAAAAGATAAATTGATCCCCCCTTTTCGAAATGTTTCGAAATATGTATCCTTTCAATTTTAACCCCTAGTTAGATATATTCGAACCGTTAACATTATAAAGGCTGTAATCAGAAAGTTTTTCGAAATTTAAATCCTTTCTAAATTAACCCCTACTTAGATTTACTCTCACCGTTTACATTATAAAGGCAGTACTCAGAAAGTAATTCGAAATACATGTATGTAGACTTTCAAAATTAGCCCCTAGTAAGATATATTCGCACCTGTTTCCATTATAAAGGCAGTAATCAGAAAGTATTTTGAAATATGTATCCTTTCAAAATTAACCCCTAATTAGATATATTCGCACAGTTTAAATAAAAAACGGCAGTAATCTAAAATGAATGCATATCAAAGAAGCACGAAACACATATCACTTTTTTTTTGCAGAAACCAAGTCTCCTGTCATTTTTTTAGTTATTGTGTTGGGTATATATCATAAAAATATTCGTTTTAAGATCTATGACTCATGATCACTTGTAATGGAAAATAAAGTAAATAAATCAACATTATGGGACCATATATTTAGAAAAAATGGTTACATTGCAACAGCTAATGTTTTCCAGCGATTGTCGGATTTCTTCAAGTGTGCTGTTGTGGAAACAGGAACCAACGTCACCCAAACTCTCGATCTGTCAAAATTAAAATACGTGTACTCTATGAGGACTAATTTTTGCGTGGTTTTGTTTTATATTTAGATTTTAGATATATTGGCGATACCCGTTAATTCCACCAAATCTGAACACCATCATTATAAATCATGCACTATAATATATTCTTTATAACCCTTTCCCACATCCTCAAATCTATGGAAACTCTGGATCGATGAAAGTATATTTATTTAAAAGAGTTGAAAACATTATGGCCAAAGTATTATGAGCAAATTATAATAATGCCTCAGAAAGCGTCTGTATGTGGGAGAATTAATGTTAGTATGATTTTTCACCAATTTTAGATATCGCCAATTAAAAACAATCAATTAGGAAATCGCCAATGTTCTGGCACTGCATATTGAAAGAACCACATAGTTTAATGTTACAGAGGCTATGCATATACACTACAAACTAAGAACAGACCGTCAATGCTCGCATAAAACTTAAAAAGGAAATCCTTTCTAGTTATAAATTAGAAAACTAGTATGTTCGAAACGTGTATTGATATATGCTTTTTAAAGCCCGTACCGGAAACAAACCACATATGTTGTAAGTTAATTGAGGTTTTGCGCATTTTCAACAACTTTTCAGTCATATTACGGCGGCAAGTTTAGTTCTTCAAACGAAAGGCTTTTCAAGCAACTGGTTTTTTGTTCACATATACCGTTAGCCCATTGTTTGCAGACAAATCACGCTTATCTCAATGTTTTTGTCAAGCGTTGGAAATAATGTTGTCTGAACTTGAGTTCGAACTAAAAAAAATCACTTGATTGACAGCCAGCGGAACTTCCAACTGAGCTACCGGGGCTTGACTATAGCATACATGTAATTTCTTATTTAAACCTTTCCCACACACAGCATTCCTGCAGTAGACGACTTTGACGGACGCGGAAAATATCAATAAATTAAGGTTTAATTAACAGAAAAAGTTGAAAACATTGTTGCAAATGGAGAAATTTCACGTTTAGTAAAATTTCTCCGTTTGTCAAAAGGTTTTCAGATTTAGTCTGCTGCAGAGGCGTCAGAAAGTGCTTTATGTTGGAAAGGTTTGAACTGAGATGATAACTGTTTCTTACCCTTTCGGTGAGTAGTTTTGTTTCCTGTGATAGTTCGGAAATGCTGTACTGCATGAGTCTGTACAACGGTGACGTCTGCAATGACGTCACAATCGGGGTAGGAAGTCCGTTTATGGCACAAAAAGAGACGGTGAGTAATAAACACACCAGCGGCGAATAAATATCTGCAAAAGAAAAAAAATATATACTAATGCCTTATCGTATACTTATTTATTAGAGAAATTTCTCATTATAAATACGTCTTCAAATGATATGTACAGTCATTGGATAAGACTTGAAGACAGCTAATGATCAACCTTTGTAGATGCGAAGTTGTAAATTTAGAGCAGATTTGGAGATAACTCATGGTCTAGAATGATAACATTTACACGAAATGAGAAATTGTAATCATGCAAACACGTTTGATGCCTCGACATCGAGCATATGTTGAAAAAGAGCAATGTATCCTTTTTTTACAATGAGTTTAACTCGGAGTCAAAGAAAAATTTACGTGAACAGTCTTTGCTGCAGATGCTTTGAATTTGGACGAAGTCTTCAAGGCATATAATGTACTTGGTACGAACTCAAATATAATCAGTCCTTTATAAAATACACAATATCAATCACTTGAAAGTAAACGAATTTAATATGAAAACACGTTTTATGTTTTCTCACGCAATACAACAATTCAATACGTTAATCAATGTTCACGTACTACAACTCATAGACGACTTTGAAAAGGTATTGCGGAAAATGTGGAAAATCTCTATAAATAATAAGTAATAATTGAATAGAGTTGAACACATTATGTTCATTACGAGTAACTTCTTCAAAGTAAATTTTATTTGAATAGTCTTTTCTGCAGATGCTTTGAATTTGGACGATGTCTTCAATGCATATAAGGTGCTTGGTACGAATTCAAAACGAGTCAGTCCTTCATAAAAAATCCTTCTTTTGAAATTAAACAAATCTAATGTGAAATTACGTTTTATGTTTGCTAACATAATACAGCTATTCAATACCTTAATCAACCCATAGACGACTTTAAAACATCTTGGGGAAAATATGGAAAATTTCTTTAAATGATATGTAATTATTGAATAAGTGTTGAGACATTATGTTCATTACGAGTAACTTCTTATTTTGTCACTTCTTAAAAGATGCCAGATGTCTGTATGACAATCTACGTTCACAAACATTCTCTGAACACAAGAGGTAAATCGACTACATACCATATATTGCTACCATATTTGCAATATTATTTCAAAACTTGTATCAAATAGTCTTAGTTTGCTTATTTTAAGTTTCTGTGCGATTCTTTTAGGAGACACGATATTTATGATGTATTTGATACAAAGTTATGCGAATATATATAACAACATACTCTTCGTGGGTGGGAATAACGTACGTATAGGTTGCGGAAAGTTTCCCGTTTTTCATTTACAGTAGTTTGGGAGACTCCGTTGAAATATCCCCATCATGTTTCGTCTGAAACATGTAGTAACTTCTTCATCAGTGCGCTTATCTCAGTTTCCGATTTTTGCGTCCGTTTTTGTGGTCAGTTTAAGACCAATGCGTGATCAGTAACACAGGAGAAAACATGTCTTTGTTGTAAATTTCATAACTAGCTACTAGCAGAATAAGTCAGCCGTTTGACAAAGTCTGATGATGGTCTACGTCGATAGCTTCTTTGTCAATTTTTCAATTATTTACTGTTTTGAGTTTTCCCTAAGATCGTTTGAAACAGCTCAAAAAACACCTCTTAATAATATTTTCTGTGAATCGCTTTTTTAGTTTTAAAACCGCAGAAGATTTTCTCCTAGCGTGGCTGACTGATGATAAACATATATGTCACCTGTTTCACTTAGAGATATACAGGGAACACTTTAATCATCTTCTTGTCTAAAACCGAAAGGCCAGGTCCTTCTAAAGATATTTGGTGTGTAGCATTGTCTTGTGGTCCTATACCAAGATTGTAATATTTATGCCCCTGGGGTCACCTGTTTTACATAGAGATATGTAGGTAAACACTTTGAAAATCTTCTTGTCTGAACCGAAAGGCCTCCATTACTCCCCCTCAATTTTCACCCCGGTCCGTATTGACCTCTTTGCGTTGCAGTGCCGTAAAACTTATCTATACTAGAACAAAACGAAATGTAGAAAACTTTCACTCGGTGAGCGATAAAGGGGTCTCTTGGCCCTCTTGTCCCTCTTGTCCCTCTTGTTTCAATTACTACTTGGTTTTCATTTTGACGGAGACAATACAATTATGTAAGATTTGCAAAATATTTAACCTTTTTTAGATACAAATCTCTTATATTCTTTAGAGAATAAGTTAAGCTCGGTGGTATTAAGGTCGAAAATGTTCGAGTTGGGCTCAATTTTATTCAGGTCTTATTCTATCATTAGCCGAGTAAGGATCAATTGTATTTAGGTATAATTCAGTAAATAGTCTATTAGTGCTCTATTATAATAATGGATATATCCGAACATAGCCGAGTGAGGTTCGATTGTATAATATATGTTGGCCCTCTTGGCCCTCTTGGCCCTATTGTTTTAATTATAACTTGGTTTTAATTTTGAAGGAGACAATACAATTATGTAAGATTTTCAAAACATTTAACCGTATTTAGATACAAATCTCTTATATTCTTTAGAGAATGAATTAAGCTCGGTGGTATTAAGGTCGAAAATTGTTCAGTTGGGCTCGATTTTATTCCGGTCTTATTCTGTCATTAACCGAGTAAGGATCAATTATATTCAGGTATAATTCAGTAAATAGTCTATTAGGGCTCTATTATAACAATGGATATCCGAACATAGCCGACTGAGGTTTGATTGTATAATATATGTTGCTGTAAAGAGCCTAGTGGACCTCGATTATATTAAGGTCGTAACTTATTCAGGTCTTATTCTATCATTAGTATGGTTCGATTGTATTGAGGTTTAATTTTAATTCCGTTAAAAAGTCGACTATAACTCGATAGTAATAATGTGTAATTCCGTAAATAGCCGAATGGGGTTCTATAGCATTAAGGGATATACCCTTAAAGAGTGTATTGAAGCTCAATTGTATTAAGGTGTTAACAAGTCGAGATGGTCTCGATTTTATTCAAGGTAAACTTTCGGAAATTACCGAGTGGGGATCGATTGTAGTCCGAATAATTAAGAGATCGGTATTATTCGTTGACTTGCCCACGAGTAATAACGATCGGCCATCCTTTAAGGAAAATTCTATCTTAACTTTTGAAATGGTATCAAACCCCCAACAGGCTAGTTATTTTTTAATGTTTGCTATCATTTAGGTAAAATGAAACATGTATTTCGAAAAAGGTTAACAAAACTAGGTCGTCCAACTTTATAAATGTTTCTCTGGTACAAACGAGCCTTGGCGTCCTAGCAGCAGTCGACTTTTGAAATATTTTATCAATATTCGAGATGTATTTTCCCACAACATGTTATCAAATCAAACGACAATGCACGCAAATAACCCACTGGGTAAACTTTTAATTACAAATATAAGATGAGTTTACTTGTTTTCTTTTTTATTTAAATGTAAGATGAGGTTATACCAATCATTCAACAATCCGATACACATAAATTCCTGAGAGTAAATTATACCGTCAACTCCGGGAAAAGCGACGTCAACGTTATGATCACGTGACATAGTAACGACGTTATATCTATGACGACATTTCTTTGTGAAAGTCACGGTTTTGTACAGAGAAACAAAAAGCAATTAAAAATGAAAGATTCAGTGGATATTCAAGAGCCAAATATATTTATTCTAGATAAAATTAAAGAAACTAATTGTGTTAAAGAATTGGAAGATATGAATACATACGAACGTGAGATGAAAAGAAAGAAAACAAAATAACAATATCCGTTATTATACATATTTTGTTGACTTCTCATTTAACCAAACATTCCCCACTTGTCAATTTGCTATTGTTTTTGGCCTTAGGCTCTTTAGCCCCTGGTCATTGTAGGTATATACAATTGTTCGGAGTTGTAAGCCTACCAATTGCTGTAAACATACATCTTATTTTAGGGTAAGGCTGCATGGATTCAACAAAACCGCATTTAAATGGTTAAGATCACCCAAAAAATATAATTTTAATGTTGTTGGAATATAAGTGAAACACATATGGCGTTAGAACTACAATACAAGTTTAATAAATGCTTAGAAATTAATGCGCCGAGAGATCAAATATGGATGGTTATTATCATCTTCGCGAAGTGAACGGAAAGTATGACTATGTTCGAGTATTTACGTAGATCGTCCAATTTAGTTTAAATGGAGTCATTTACCATTGTGACAAAATCATCATGCCTGATTTTACCATTATGTTCTGCATTTTACATTTTTTTTTTTTGATATTCTACAATTTCATATTCCATAATATATTTTACAAAAAGAAAAACAAGTTTGCGAATATTCCCAATGAAAAATAAATGGAAAACAAAGAAGTCACGTGACAAATGCGCATTGGGAGGTCAACTGTGAAAGGGTATTAGTCATCTTCCCGAAGTGAAACGGAAAAGTACGAATATTTACGGGCATTGTTGATTTCAGTTTAAATAAAAACAAAACAAAAATTTAAAACCATACTTACGCCATTTCACTCGTCGTTTCTGTTGTTTATATTTTTTCTTTGATTTGACATTACAATATACATGTTATGAATAGACAAAGAAATTTACGAACATTTCAGGAAAATAGCGACGAAGAAGATAAACCAACTACCAACCGCTATGTTGGACTAAGTGTGAAATTAAAGGAATTATATTTAGAATAGAGGTGAAGGAAAGGATGGAGGTGGTTATCTTTGATAAACAAAGGAACTACGTCGATTAACAAAGAATACACACACTGACGCGAGACAGCAGCTCGCTCGCTGTTTGGTTATGGTGCAAATAGTTTAGAGAGAAATGTGTTGATAAAATACTTTTATTTAATATATTACGTTTTGATTCACCGCAATGTCATAAATCATTTTATTTATTATAAAATACATTTATGTAGCATTGCGGATTCCTCGGATCCAAACACCACATTTCACTCAGTATGGGAACAATAATTACATAACACAGGAGTGAATTGAAAACGTGCATTTTATATTTCAATGCAAGGTAGATAACATGTTATATCTTAAGCGCCTAAAACTCTCATGTGCTTCTTTTGTATTAATTCGTTCACTGTGTGTTGTTAATTGTTATCAATAATTTTCTTTCTTTTTATATTTAGTATAGCCATGATCAAACATTTTATCCCAGTCTAGTCCATGGTTTAAAGAATTATTTTCTTTCAAACATTTTGTCCAGTTCAGTTTATTGCATTGGTGCAGCATTTTAAATTTCTATTTAATCAGCATGACTTTTCTTATACTTTTTGTTTCTCATGTACTTTGGACCTTGTTCAAAGCTGTCCAATATGCTCAAACTAGATCATTTGTCAAAGCATTATAATGGTTCATGGGGACTAGTTGACCATGCTGCACTTTTTCACACAAATGCTACATAACCCTGTGCTCCATAAATACACATTTTCCAAATCCATTACCAGCACACTATTTACAATTGTCTACTAATAAGGGTTCAGCATACTCTTATCTTTCTGAACTCTTACACTACTATTTTCCACTCTGTCCGTAAAAGTGGACACAATCAATTCATAACTGATACATGATGAATTAATGCTTTCAATGTGTAGGAGTAACACATGCTTATAGAGTGCAGCATATTGCTCTTTCATTCACCTTGTTCTGTAACTAGGTTTTAACTAGTTTTTAGTAATAGTGTATGTCTTTTAATGTGTTCATTATGTGAGTTGCTGGATCCAATTCCATACATATTTTCTTGTTTACCCAATACTACGCTAAATAACACTTATTTGTTTCGACCAGTACTGTGGTCATCCTTAAACAAGAAATGATGTATTCAATATACTTGTGTTTTTGTGGTCCTGTAACCAAAGGTTTTTTAGATCACCTGAGCCAAAGACTCACTCACTGTGGCTGCAAGTTGATGAAATCTGGCATGGCGTCTTTGGAACTGAGAAATTGCTCAAAACGAGAACATTTCTACCTTTGACACAATATTTTCAACTCTTTTCAGTAACTATACCTTCGTTAAAAGGGGTGTTCTATATTTTTGCTAAGGTATTTTTTAAAGTCGTCTGCTGCTGATTTCCTGTGTGTTGGAAAGGGTTAAGATAGTTTTTAAGGTAATAAGGTTAAGTAGATAAAATCTGGCATGACGTCTTTGGAAAACACTGTGACCAACTGAGAAATTACTCAAAACGAGAACATTTCTACCTTTGACACAATGTTTTCAACTCTTTTCAGTAACTATACCTTCGTTAAAAGAGGTGTTCTATATTTTTGCTTAGGTATTTTTAAAGTTTCCTGTGAGTGGGAAAGGGTTAAGATAGCTTTTAAGGTAATAAGAGATTCAAACGCCGTGTCAAGCGACATTATCTATATTTAAAACAGATCATCTTTATACCGCCAGAAGTCTTAACTTTTCTATTCGCTTTATTGGGGCTTTACGCCTTTTCCAACATTATTTCAGTTATATCACGGGGACAATTCACTTGTTCATGATCACTGGTTAAAAACACCAGTACGGGGCTAGAAAATGTGCCTTGCCCACTCCAGCATGACCACGACTAAGGATCGAACTGGGGACGCCCGGTTTCAAATTCCCGACGCTAACCACGGTGGACTTAAGGATAGTAGCCAGTTGCATGTATCAGAGCAGAATGTTGTGTTGATTGAGATGTGAGATAGACTGGACACACACAAGCTCGTCGGAATATTGATGCTATGCCCGGTTTCAAATCCCCGACGCTAACAACTTGACCACGATGGAGTCCTTAACTATCTGTAGGAAAGTAGCCGGTTGCATGTATCCCCCAAAAATGTTGTGTTGATTGAGATATGTGAATTCTAGGACATGGTGTGCGTGATATTGCTGTAATGCTGTTGAAATAGTTATTGGTCAACGCAAGTAGAGGTTCGAACGTTGACTCCATTCGGCCATTGCGTACGTTTCTAAAGTAATCCTCTGTTCAAGAATCAAATTATCTGTTAAACGAAATCAACAATAGATGAATACAAAAATGCATTTTTTTTTTATTGTAGCCGTAAGGAACAGTTCATGAATTGTTAACATAAATATAAAAACTACATGTATGATACACGTGCGAGTATTTAATGTTATTTCAATACAACTTTCATAACATCGAAACCATCAGGAAACAAAGTATTCAATGCAACATATTACTCTGTGATATCTAATAATATAAAAATAAAAATCTCAAATAAATATAGTTATACCATGCGGTCATAAAATGATGAAACGTGTAAACAAGATAACCTGTGATTGGTTATGCACACCATGTAAACCCAAGAGTGAAGACTTAATAGTAAAAACATGTTAAGGGCAATACAATTTTTATGGAGTATTTTACTATAATATCAATAGATTTTTTTAAAAATTAGAACGGTGATTGAGGACAGCCATCTTTAGAGTGATTATTAGAATTCCACATGTAGACACACATTTGCTAATTAGTGAACAGTGCAGACTTCGGATGCGCAGGCAAATACGCTATGCACGATGTTCGTACATTATGGCTTACTTGGTTTTCATGCATGCGGGTAATCTGTGGACAGCATTAATTTACAAGGCATCGTCATTTCTTTTCGACTTATATAATATCAAATTGAAATAAGAATAACCGAAGGAAAGAGAAACAAAACAATAACACAATACATTTTAGACGAGTAGAAACTATTATGGCGTATAAATAAATTGTCATTTATGGACATCTTCACGTTTACCACAAATGACTTAAAATATGCATACAAATTGACGTTGTACATGTGTAGTGGACTTGTATGATTAAATATAATGATATGTCCCCATACAAATGTTAATACAGACATATATATGTTTTCATTTTCTAGTGAAAACCATTTCCTCTTTTCACTTCAATGTGACAATTAAAAATAAAATTTAAAACATTAAAAAGAAAAAAATATGAAGTAATATCTGATCGGTCAAACTTGTACCAAATAAAAATGGAGTATTGTGTCATCTCTTCTTCGATGGATTTGCACTTTTTTGCCAGTTAATACAACAATACACATAACATCAAATGGACAGTGTAAGTTATGGCGAGATATATGATTACAATGTATATAAATACAACAATATGCCTTGTTGTATGATTATTCAAATACAACAATATGCCTTCTTGTATGATGCTGATCATTAACCCCGTATGTACTTGTTTCTCGTCGCTTTCGGAACAATTATTTAACTTTTGTTTGATTGAAGAATACTGCCTCTTTCAACGGTATATCATATAAAAGCAACAATATGCCTTCTTGTTGGTTGCTGTTCATTTACCCTTCCAACTGGTCAATTTGAGCAGTTGCTCCCTTTGCCAAAATGCTGTCAAAAGTCGTCTGCTGCGAAAAGCGTCTGTATGTGAGAAAGGTTTAAAATATTGACGGAATTTCAAGGAGTGTGTTCGAATTTAAGCTCCTTATGAACAAGGCATTCCATTGCATATTATTGATTATTAGTCGCAAATTGAAAAAGGAAATCGTGAGTTTCTTTTCGACAATCAAGAATAACTGAAAGTATTGTCTAGCGTTACTTGAAACAGGAGAGGAAACACGGTCGGAAAGACGGAAGCAATTTGTTACATTCGTTATGAGTATTTTGTCCTCTCTTTATTGTATTACCCTTTCCCACATACAACAGCAGACAACTTCGAAAACATTTTGACAAAATGATTGGAAAAGCTCTGAAATAAAAGTATAATTATAGAATTTAGTTAAAAACATTGTGGCAAAAGGAGAAATTAAACGTGGTCTTCTTCAGATACGCCAACATGTATATGCGCCAAAATGCGCGTGGGAAAGAATTAAAAGAAATGTGTTAATCATTCCGGCTAAATATTCCAACCATTGAATCAAACGTATTCTTTGTTTCTTTCATGAAGGAGACAAGTTCTTTCAGCATTATGAACGTATTTCCCGTGGATCCTTGACAGATCATTCCGATTGTTACGTTCGGTGACGCCATATTTGTTTCTAAAATTAGATTATTAAGTGTAATTCTAGTGTGTAACGCCAGAGTGACTAGACGGCTGGTGATGCCATCTGGGTAAGCATTGTTATGTCCAAGAGCGTCAAACATCTTTTCAAGTTTAGATAACATATTTGCTGTTGTGTTCTCTACTGCGGTGACCTGAAAATAAACAAGATACTCTGTGTATAACTTATTTTATTACAGAGATTTTTAATTACAACTTTAAATTAACGCTAGTCTAGAATATAGCCGATGATACTTAAAATGCATGTACGTTATTATGTTGTAAAGACCAATTGCTCTACTTGAGTATACGCCTTTCATCTTTGATATCCATTTAATAGTGTAAACTGTATCATGAGCAAGCATCTGACAGGTGGTTATACTTTCAAGAGTCGTAGTTAGATTCAAGGGAGTCCGGATTCGATACTCTAGCTGTTTTTGAAAAGAAACTCCTTGGTTTTTTTACGTGCTCATTGTATAGCTCCGACAAAATCGAGGTCTTCTCTGAAAGAACATGTACTTGACCGCTGGTTAAGTTGGAAGCACTTGTAATTAAATGTATAATTTCGTATCTTTGTTGCGATTTAAGTTTAATCATTTGCCATATGCAGCAAATCTGATACCGTTGACGTTGAATACACATTGGCAAACTAATGTAAAATCTCTATAAATGAAAGTTTAATTATAAAATAATTGTACTCGTAGAGTTAAAAACATTGTGAGAAAATGAGAAATTGCTCATTATGAGCAATCTTTCCTATAGTCATACTATTTTCAAAAGCTGTATGCTCCAGTGGAGACATAAAGCTTTTTACTTAGGAAAGGGTGACACAACACATGGGAACGAAAGGTCGGTTTGAGCATATACTACAGGTCACATTATTTAAAAGTTGAAAGTTTTTCGAAATATGTATCCTTTTTGAGTACCCACAACATATGGTTTGATTAAGTAATAAAAGTAATATTTTGGAGAAAAGACAAATTTATCCCCCCTTTTCTAGTCCTCTTTGAAAGTATTTCGAAATATGTATCCTTTTAACATAAGTCCCAGTTAGTATTCGCACCGTTTACATTGTAAAGGCAGTAATCAGAAAGTATTTCGTAATATGTATCCTTTCAAAATTAGCCCATAGTAAAATATATTCGCACTGTTTACAGTATAAAGGCAGTAATCAGAAAGTATTTCGAAATATCCAGCCTTTCAAAACTAACCCCTAGTTCGATATACTCGCACCGTTTACATTATAAAGGTAGTAATTCAAATGACTGCATATCAAGAGGCACGAAACACATATCACCTTTTTTGCAGAAACCATTTCTTCTGTCATTTTCGTTATTATTTATATAAAAAATATTCGTTTTAAGATCTATGACCCATGATCACTTGTAATGGAAAATATAGTAAATAAATCACAATTATGGGACCATATATTTCAAACAAAATAGATACATTGCAACAGCTGATGTTTCCCAGCGATTGTCGGATTTCTTCAAGTGTGCTGTTGTGGAAACAGGAACCAACGTCACCCAAACTCTCGATCTGTCAAAATTAAAATACATGTACTCTATAAGGACTAATTTGTGCGTGGTTTTGATTTATATATAGTTTTTAGATATATTGGCGATACCCGTTACTTTCACCAAATCTAAACACCATTATTATAAATCCTGCAGTAAATTTTGTTCTTTATAACACTTTCCCACATCCTCAAATCTGAAACAGACGACTTTAAAAAAAAATATAGACAAAATATGGAAACTCTCAGTCGATGATAGTATATTTATTTAAGGGAGTTGAAAACATTTTGGCTAAGCATTATGAGCAATTTCTAATTTTGCCGCAATGTTTTTAAAAGTCTCGCCTGAGGCAGAGGATTCAGAAAACGTCTGTATGTTGAAAGGATTAATGTAAGTATGATTGTTCACCAATTTTAGATATCGCCAATTAAAAACAATTAAAAATCGCCAATGTTCTGGCACTGCATATTGAAAGAACCACAACGTTTAATGTTACAGAGACTATGAATACACCGTAAACTAATCACAGACCGTTAATGCTCGGATAATATTTATAAAGGAAATCCATTCTAGTTGTAAAATAGAAACCTAGTATTAATGTTCGAAACGTAAAATAAATCATCGCATATGTTTTGGGGGTTTAGTTCATTTTCAACAGCTTTTCAGTCATTACCTATTACTCATTGTGTTTCCTGGCTTTCTTACACCAGTTCCCCACACAACCGTCTTTCTAAGCAACGGTGTTTTTTCACCTAAACTATAAGCCCTTTGTTTGAAGTCGAATGACTCTTGTCGCATTGACTTTTGTCAAACATTGGAATGATCGTTGGCAGAACTTGGGTTTTAACTCAAAAATCTTGGATTGACAGCCCGCGTCGCTATCGACTGGGCTACCGGGCCACGTACTTTTATCTATTCAACCCTTTCCCATATACAGCAATCCTGCAGTAGACGACATCGAAGCATTTCGGCAAAAACAATGAAAATCTCTATAAATGGAGGTTAAATTACAGAAAAAGAATGCAAACATTGGCAAATGGAGAAATTGCACGTTTCGAACAATTTCTACTTTTGTCACAAGGTTTTCAAAGTCCTCTGCTGGAGATGCGTCAGAAAGCGTTTTTATGTTGGAAAGGTTTGAACTGAGATGATAATTGTTCCTTACCCTTTCGGTGAGTAGTTTGGTTTCCTGCGATAGTTCGGAAATGCTGTACTGCATGAGTCTGTACAACGGTGACGTCTGCAATGACGTCACAATCGGTGTCGGAAGTCCGTTTGTGACACAAAAAGAGACGGTGAGTAATAAACACACTAGCGGCGAATAGATATCTGCAACGGAAAAACATAATATATTCATGCCTTATCTTGCAGTTCTAACCCTCTTTTCCCACTTACAAATTATCTCGGCTGACTACTTTGCAAACATCTTGGCAAACACATGAACAATCTCTGTAAATACTACTATGATAATTTATAAGAGTTGAAAATATCGCGGCAAAAGGATAAATCACTTCTTTTTCTCAATGCTTTTAAAAGTCGTCTGCTGCAGAGGCGTCAGAATGCGTCTGTGTGAGGGAAAGTAAAAGTCATTTAAATTATCCAAATATCGAAAGATTATGAGGCGCGTCTGTTTTGCATCTGTTACCAGTGAAGACTCAGACGAATGAGCCTGTGCATGCGCAATGGCGCAATATGGCATACATATCTAAATTCATATGTACAGCACAACCTGTGTTTAAAGACTATCCGTGGTAAGTACACAATATGGTCTTTGTTCACAGGTGGTCTTTAATTGAAGGGATATTTGTCCAGGAAATGAGTAATTGGGGAATTAAAAGAGTCGTTTTCTTAAGACAAGGAATTGCTATACAAAGGTGATCTTTAGCTCAGGTTTGACTGTACTTATAAAAGAACTACACGTAACTCATATGGATTTATAGAATATGATCGAGCCTAGTCTGGAGTAACCTGCCCCTACCATTACATTATAGGGTCAGACAACCAACAGAAATGACGGCGCTCTTTGTAAATGGTGTTCAGCATCAAAAAGATCATAGAGACAATCTTTTCGTGGACCAACCAGTTTAGATTTGGACCAACCAGTTAGATATGTCACACTCTGAAAGTAGTTTGCTTAATTACTTATATATCCAAAGATTATGTTGTAATGGTCCACTGAAGAGTTAACGAAAAGTTTTTTTATTTACTATTTTATTGTATATAAGACAGCGATATATAAGGGGTGGTGACCAATCTAGTCGGCATTGTTTGTTCATAGAAACTAAATTACTATAGTACGCCCAGATTGTATCGATCCGGGCTCAATGAAGACCAATATAAGGGATGAGTGTGGGTCAAACTATTTATGTGCATCTTTCCAATCAGATCCAAATGAGAACTGTCTGTCAGAAGATTTTCTTCTAACTGCTGTGACTAATTTACAAACGGGGCAGCTCATGATCAACCTTTGTGGATACGAAGTTGTAAATTTAGCACATATTTGGACAGGAAACATGGTCTAGAAAGAGAACATAAATTTTACACGAGATCCGAATTGATATCATGGAGAAAACACTTCATGCCTCGACATCAAGTATATGTTGAACACAGAGCAATGTATTCTTTTTCATCAATGAGTTTTACTCAGAGTCAAAATTAATATTATTTGAACAGTCTTTTCTGCAGATGCTTTGAATTTGGACGAAGTCTTCAAGGCAAATAAGGTACTTGGTACGAATTCAGTCCTTCATAAAGAAATCATTCTTTTGAAATTAAACAAATCTATCGTGAAAACACGTTTTATGTTTCCTTACATAACACAACTATTCAATACCTTAATCAACCCATAGATGACTTTGAAACATCTTGCGGAAAATATGGAAAATCTCTTTAAATGATATATAATTATTGAATAAGAGTTGAGACAGTACATAACGAGTAATTTCTTAATTTGCCACTTCTCAAAAGATGCCAAAATATACTAGATGTCTGTATGACAATCTATTTTCGCAATCATTCTCTGAACACAAGAGGTAAATCGACTACATACCATATATTGCTACCATATTTGCAATATTATTTCAAAACTTGTATCAAATAGTCTTAGTTTGCTTTTTTTAAGTTTCTGTGCGATTCTCTTAGTAGACACACTATTTATGATGTATTTGATACAAAGTTATGCGAATATATATAACAACATACTCTCCGTGGATGGGAATAACGTACGTATGGGTTGCGGAAAGTTTCCCGTTTTTCATTTACAGTAGTTTGGGAGACTCCGTTGAAATATCCCCATCATGTTTCGTCTGAAACATGTAGTAACTTCTTCATCAGTGCGCTTATCGCAGTTTCCGATTTTTGCGTCCGTGTTTGTAATCAGTTAAAGACCAATGCGTGATCTGTAACACAGGAGAAAACATGTCTTTGTTCTAAATTTCATAACTAGCAACTAGCAGAATAAGTCAGCCGTTTGACCAAGTCTGATGAGGGTCTACGTCGATAGCTTCTTTGCCAATTGTTCAGTTATTCACTATTTTGAGTTTTCCCTAAGATCGTTTAAAACAGCTTAAAAAACACCTCTTAATAATATCTTCTGTGAATCGCTTTTTTAGTTTTAAAACCGCAGAAGATTTTCTCCTATCGTGGCTGACTGATGATAAACATATCTGTCACCTGTTTCACTTAGAAATATACAGAGAACACTTTAAACATCTTCTTGTCTGAAACCGAAAGGCGAGGACCTATTTGGTGTGTAGCATTATCTTGTGGTCCTATACCAAGATTGCAATATTTATGCCCCAGGGGTCACCTTTTTTACATAAAGATATATAGGAACCGAAAGGCCTAAATTACTCCCCTCAATTGTCACCCGGTCCATATTGACCTCTTTGCGTTGCAGTGCCGTAAAACTTATCTATTCTAGAACAAAATGAGAGGTAGTAAACTTTCACTCGGTGAGCGATAAAGGGGCCCTATACAATTATGTAAGATTTGCTAAATATTTAACCGTATTTAGATACAAATCTCTTATATTCTTTAGAGAATAAGTTAAGCTCGGTGGTATTAAGGTCGAAAATGTTCGAGTTGGGCTCGATTTTATTCCGGTCTTATTCTGTCATTAGCCGAGTAAGAATCAATTGTATTCAGGTATAATTCAGTAAATAGTCTATTAGGGCTCTATTATAATAATGGATATATCCGAACATAGCTGAGTGAGGTTCGATTGTATAATATATGTTGCTGTAAAGAGCCTAGTTGACCTCGATTGTATTTAGGTCGTGACTTGTCGAGTTGAGCTCGATCTTATTCAGGTCTTATTCCATCATTAGTAAGGATCGATTGTATTGAGGTTTAATTCCGTTAAAAAGTCGACTATGACTCGATGGTAATAATGTGTAATTCCGTAAATAGCCGAATGGGGTTCTATAGCATTAAGGGATATACCCTTAAAGAGTGTATTGAAGCACAATTGTATTAAGGTGTTAATAGCCATTCTCTGTAAGCATTTGCACTCCCATATAGGGAGTGTGGCACGCATGGTCACGGATTTTGTTCAAACTTCACACATTTTCTCAACTTGATGAAAGAAATGGAAAATGGCAAAAAAACCTTTGCTATAGACTTTCGTTGCCATAGCAACCGGCTCTCGTTTTTTATAGGACTGATTTCAATGGGAAATTCACTAAATTTTCCAATCAGTTTTTAGCATAAATGAAGATATATATGCAAAAGTTCATATTTTCTACCAAAAGTCATCATTTGATGAAGGAAATTAAGTAGAAAACAATTGATTATCAAATTGTTAAATGTGGTCCCAAACCCTTCTTTGCAAATGGTGTTTTTTACGGGAAAAAAGAACACTTTTTTGCCATTTTTTTAATGGTTTTTAAAATTTAATGCGGCCATATGAATACAAATGAACAATGGATGCATGAAGATCAACATCTCTTCTCACAATAAATGAAAAAAAGCTATGGGGAACAGTGCCTCTAAAATTAGTTACCATGGATACAAAATGTATCATTTTAAATTTTTTTTTTTTTTTTTTTTTTTTTAATGTTTATCTAAATATTGCCAGCATGTGAGTTAAAACAAATGGATTCATTTATATCATCACCTCTTCTAACAAATATATTAAAAAATTTCAGGGAATTTGGCTTTTAAATGTATTTCCATTGCTATGAAATATACTTTTTTTTTAATATTCTAATATAAGATTTTCACGTTGGACGGCTATCACAATCAGTCAAGATCCCAAGCTGAGTATTGTGTATGAATTGGACAGGCAAATGAGATGGTCAACTGTAACTAAAGATATTGAATATATAACTGTTTTTATATTTTTAGTAACAGTGACCTTGACCCCAAAAACACAATCTGATTGAAGATATTCATAATACGTTTGAAATACATGATGTTTTTATTACTTGGGAAAAATTTGAAATCAATGTAATAAAAAGTGAAGAAACTATGTTGAATTCTCATAAATAACCAAAATACATCAAAATTTATGTGTTTTACCCTAAAAAACAGGCCCGCTCAGCCTCTTTATCATTCAATGTGAAGAAGGTTATTAGATGCACAAGTTTTCCTAATTTTAAAGTAACAGGTTTGATAGTTTCCATGTAAGTGACCTATATGCAAAATGTAACCAACTATGTCCAATTCTCAAAATCAACCAAAATACATCAAAATTGATATTTTGTACCCCCCAAAAAACAGACAACACTCTTTGCATCTTTAGCATACAATGTGAAAAGGGGTATTAGACGAACAAGTTTCAAAGTATTAGGTTTGATAGTTTCCATGTAAGTGACCTAAACGTAAAACTTAAACGCAAAAATTAACCAACACCGCCAATACTCAAAATCAACCAAAATTCATCTAAATTTATGTTTTTTACTCCAAAAAACAGACAACACTCTTTGCATCTTTAGCATACAATGTGAAAAAGGGTATTAGACGAACAAGTTTCAAAGTATTAGGTTTGATAGTTTCCATGTAAGTGACCTAAACGTAAAACTTAACCAACTATTTCCAATTCTCAAAATCAACAAAAATGCATCAAAATTGATATTTTTTACCCCCAAAAAACGCAACACTTGGCATCTTCAGCATACAATGTGAAGAAGAGTATTAGATGAACAAGTATTCCAAGTTTAAAAATGTTAGGTTTGATAGTTTCCATGTAAGTGACCTAAACGCAAAACTTTAAAAGGTTTGATAGTTTCCATGTAAGTGACCTAAACGCAAAACTTAACCAACGCCGCCGTCGACGATGAAGACGACTACGACGATCAAGTGACGACAATAGCTCGTCATTTTCCCCCCAAAAAATCAGACGAGCTAAAAATCAGAATAGAAGGAGAAGTTAGTGATATAAAACATGGAAAATTGTAATCTTCAAACAAAGTTATCATTAGTTGTTATGATTCAAATAAAGAAGTATATTATTTTACATGTCATGTTGGGTGACGCATTTTATACGTGAAAGTAATGTTCATCATTATTTGTATTAATGTATAATATATTTTTAAGAAAAAACACTAATACACTTTCAAAAAGTGTCTATCATAGACCCCGATAGACAACTAATTTATGAAATACTATTGGAAAAAAAGCATTCGTGTTTCGCCAATAAAAACAGGTACAGGTACAGCAAACGTGTGCACACAAAATTGCAGGGTTTAACCCTTTCTCTCATACGACAATTCTGCAGCAGAAGATTTTGAACATATTTGACATGTCTTAAACTTTGTCATAAACCTACAAAATAGATGAAGTAAAATGGTATTAGGAAAGTCATTGGTTAAACATCTGATAATTTTCTGTTCATGTATCTCCAATATAGGTTCGAATGTTCAGCAGTGATTATGAACCTATAGAGTCACAGGTTCGATCCAAAATTGCCCCGCACCAATTTTGGTGGAGTACCTTTGGGCAAGGTACATTTCCTCGCATAGTACTGGTTTGTTTACCCAGGGATCACAAACAAGTGAATTGATGCTGTGATATTACTGAAATAATGGTAAAATGGCTCAAAACCCCAATAAAACAAAAATCTAAAATTCCAAGGGAGGTAATTCATGTTTTTTTTATTTTTCTAAATAACTAAGGGAGGTAATTTGTATTTTTTGGTGATGAGGTATTTTAAAATCTTATTTATGCAAAAACGATCATATGTTCCCCGTAGCTTTTTTTCTTGCGTTTGATTAAGCAAATGTTCATCTATCTATTTATGTAATTCACTTAATTTGAGATGGCTGCATTTTTTTTTAAATAAGTTGTAAATATTGCGTTTTTCATCAAAAACTCAACTTTGCCCACTGTTTCCATGGCAACAAGGCAATATTTGGAATTTCTAAGACTATTTTTCTGAATAGTTCACTGATGTCAACATGTGGAATAAGTTTAAGCGATATCCGTGACTATGCGTGCCGAAAAAGTTTAAATGCTTACAGAGAATAGCTATTAACAAGTCGAGATGGTCTCGATATTATTCAAGGTAAATTTTCGGAAATTACCGGGTGGAGATCGAATGTAGTCCAATAATTAAGAGATCGGTATTATTCGTTGACTTGCCCACGAATAATAACGACCGGCCAACCTTTAAGGAAAATTCTATCTTAACTTTTGATATGGTATCAAACCCAAGACAGGCTAGTTATTGTTTAATGTTTGCTATCAGTTAGGTCAAAAGAAGCATGTATTTCGAAAAAGGTTAACAAAACTAGGTCGTCTATCTTTAGTATAGTTTATAATTGTTTCTCTGGTACAAACGAACCTTGACGTCCTAGCAGCAGTCGACTTTTGAAATATTTTAACTACCAATTTTCGAGATGTTTTTTCCCACAACATGTTATCAAAGCAAACGACAATGCACGCACATAACCCACTGGGTAAACTATTAATTAAAAGAATAAGATGTGTTTACTAGTTTTCTTTTTTATTTAAATGTAAGATGAGGTTATGCAATTATTCAACAATCCGATACACGTAAATTCCTGCGAGTAAATTATAACGTCAACTCCGGAAAAAGCGACGTTAACGTTATGATCACATGACATAGTAACGACGTTATATTTATGGCGACATGTTTTTGTGAAAGACAGGGATTTGTACAGAAAAACAAAAAGCAATTAAAAATGAAAGATTCGGTGGATATTCAAGAGACAAAGATAGAAATAGATGCTCAACATGATGATCAAGCATACGACAGCAAAAATTCGGACTGGAAGCCGCCTGCTCTCACAGCAGTCCATCTGAGAGACTGCGAGGTTGGGGGTTAGATATTTCATCTTACCTATTGGGCGCTCCTTCACAAGTCTTCATGAACTCAAATATAATGGCCATCAATAGAGTGTCCGAGGTAGATGCAAATGTTGACAAAGATTGGACCAGCGTTTACGACAACACTTTTATTGAGCCAACAAGTAAGTTTGGTTAAATATTAGCAGTCATCCCTGGCCTGTACCAACCACAGTGTCGAAATAAACTCTTATTTTACATTTTATGAATATTCTGCATTCAGTGTAAACACAATTTCTTCTTGGTTTAATAACAGTGTCCAATCAATCAGAAATAGTGTTACTCTGTGAATTCACAAATGAGCTACAAAGAGAAATGGGTCTTAGGGCATTTCAGATCAGAAAACTAGCATATCAACATGCGCATTCGTTCTGTATAATCAGGATCAACACTGTTCGCTTTCATATGTATTTAGAATGGTAAATGAAAATGGTTCCTCGTTGTTTATGAAACTTCAATTTGACATCGTGATCGCTAGACCAAGAATAAACTAAACGCTTCCAAAGTCCTATCCAAATGTACACAATTCAAATGATACCCGAAAACTGACTGGCGAATATTCAGATCAGCCTGCGCAGTCTGGTCAGGTCTTCATATTTTGCTATATATTCGTATAAGCATGTATAGACAGATTATGACTGAACACCTGCAACATTGTGCATGTCATGCTATGTACGACTTTAAACTATAATTGCAAATATTGTTGACTAAGACATGCATATTTGTACAGTGTAATCTTGCGTGATACTCAATATGTAACACATAATATGTAAGGCCCTACTAAAACTAATTGTGATGAGACTAGCTTCAGAAATCCAACAGGTTAACCCAACATGCAACAAAACTGCAGCAGGCGACTTTGAAATCATCTAGACTAAATTATGGAAAATCTCTATAAATGAAAGGTTAATTATTGAAATGAGTTGAAAATATTGTGACAATATCTAACAATCTCATTCTACCATATTTTCTTTTCATTCTAGATAAAATTAAAGAAAAGAATTGCGTAAAAGAATTGGAAGATATGAATACATACGAATGGGAGATGGAAAGAAAGAAAAAAGAGAACAATATCCGTTATTTCCTACACAGATGTGTTGATGTGTTTGAAATAGTTTAGAGGGGTTTGAAGATAACACGCAGAAAGGAATCGGAAGGTTACACACATCTTTGAATGTGTTGTTAATTCATTCGATACACATCTGTTTCTGAATGCATTAAAGTTTTATATATTTATTATACATATTTTGTTGACTTTTCATTTAACCAAACATTTCCCACTTGTCCATTTGCTATTGTTTTTGGCTTAAGCTCTTTAGCCCCTGGTCATTGTAGGTATATGCCATTTTTCGGAGTTGTCAGCCTACCAATTGCTGTAAACATACATCGCATTTTAGGGTGAGGCTGCTCGGAAAAATAAATCATCATGGATTCAACAAAACCGCATTTTAAAGGTTAAGATCACCAACAAATATAATTTTAATGTTGTTGGAACATCAGTGAAACACTTATGGCGTGAGAACTCCAATAACAGTTTAACAAATGCTTAGAAATTAATGCGCCGAGAGATCAAATATGGTAGGTTATTATCATCTTCGCGAAGTGAACAAAAAAGTATGACTTTGTTCGAGTATTTACGTAGATTGTCCAGTTTTGTTTAAATGGAGTCATTTGCCATTGTGATAAATTAATCATGCTTGATTTTACCATTATGTTTCGCATTTTACATTTTTGTTTGTTTTGATATTCTGCACTTTCATATTCCATAATATATTTTACAAAAAGAAAAACAAGTTTGCGAATATTCCCGGAAATTGCAACGAAAAATAAATGGAAACCAAAGAAGTCACGTGACAAATGCGCATTGGGAGGTCAACTGTGAAAGGTTATTAGTCATCTTCCCGAAGTGAAACGGAAAAGGACGAATGTTTACGGGCGTTGTTGATTTCAGTTTAAATAAAAATAAAAAATAATTTAAAACCATACTTACGCCATTTCACTCGTCGTTTTTGTTGTTTATATTTTTTCTTTGATTTGACATTACAATATCCATGTTATAAATAGACAACGAAATTTACTAACATTTCAGTAAAATATCGACGAAGAAGATAAACCAACTACCAACCGCTATGTTTGACTAAGTGTGAAATAAAGGGAATTATATTTAGAACAGCGGTGAAGGAAAGGATGGAGGTGGTTATCTCTGACGCGTGACAGCAGCTCGCTCGATCATTGGTTATGGTGCAAATAGTTTAGAGAGAAATGTGTTGATAAATTACTTTTATTTAATATATTACGTTTTGATTCACCGCAATGTCAGCATTGCGAATTCCTCGGATCCAAACACCACATTTCACTCAGCATGGGAACAATAATTACATAACACAGGAGTGAATTGAAAACGTGCATTTTATATTTCAATGCAAGGTAGTTAAAATGTTATATCTTTTTTAACATATCTTGGCAGGACAAAAAAGCGCCTAAAACTCTCACGTGCTTCTTTTGTATTAATTCGTTCACTGTGTGCTGTTAATTGTTATCAATAATTTTCTTTCTTTTTTATGTTTAGTACAGCCATGATCAAACATTTTATCGCAGTCTAGTCCATGGTTTAGAGAATTATTTTCTTTCTAACCTTTTGTCCAGTTCAGTTTATTGCATTGGAGCAGAATTTTAAATGTCTATTTAATCAGCATGACACTTTGTTATACTATTTGTTTCTCATATACTTTTGGCCTTGTTCAAAAACTTTTGGCCTTGTTCAAAACTGTCCAATATGCTCAAACTAGATTATTTGTCAAAGCATTATAATGGTTCATGGGGACTAGTTGACCATGCTGCATTTTTCATACAAATGCTACATAACCCTGTGCTCCATAAATACACATTTACCCAATCCCTTACCAGCACGCTATTAACAATCCGTAAAAGTAGTCTCACAAGCTTGTGGAGTGCAGCATATTGCTCTTTGTGAAAGTATTTTTCATTCATTCACCTTGTTCTGTAACTAATTTTTAGTAATAGTGTATGTCTTTTAATGTGTTCATTATGTTAGTTGCTGGATTAAATTGCATACATATTTTCTTGTTTACCCAATACTACTACGCTAAATTACACTTATCAGTTTCGACCACAACTGTGGTCATCCTTAAACAAGGAATGATGTATTCAATATACTTGTGTTTTTGTGGTCCTGTAACCAAAGGTTTTTTAGATCACCTGACCCTAAAAAACCACTGGCTGCACGTTGATAAAATCTGGCATGGCGTCTTTGGAAAACACTGTGACTAACTGAGAAATTACTCAAAACGAGAACAATTCTACCTTTGACACAATGTTTTCAACTCTTTTCAGTAACTATACCTTCGTTAAAAGAGGTGTTCTATATTTTTGCTTAGGTATTTTTAAAGTCGTCTGCTGATGATTTCCTGTGTGTGGGAAAGGTTTAAGATAGCTTTTAAGGTAATAAGGGTAAGTAGATTCATACGCCGTGTCAAGCGACAGTATCTATCTTTAAAACAGATCATCTTAATACCGCCAGAAGTCTTAACTTTTCTATTCGTTTAATTGGGGATTTACGCCTTTATCAACAGCATTTCAGTTATATCACGACGACAATTCACTTGTTTATGATCACTGGTTAAAAACACCAGTACGGGGCTAAAAAATGTGCCTTGCCCACTCCACCATGACCACGACTAAGGATCGAATCGGGGACGCACGGTTTCAAATCCCCGATGCTAACCACTTGACCACTGCATGTATCAGAGAAGAATGTTGTGTTGATTGAGATGTGAGAAAGACTGGACACACACATGCTCGTCGGAATATTGCTGCTATGCCCGGTTTCAAATCCCCGACGCTAACAACTTGACCACGATGGAGTCCTTAACTATATGTAGGAAAGTAGCCGGTTGCAGGTATCCCCAAAACATGTTGTGTTGATTGAGATGTGTGAATTCTAGGACATGGTCTCCGTGAAATTGCTGTAATGCCGTTGACACCGCAAATAGAGGTTCGAACCTTGACGCCATTCGGCCATTGCGTATGTTTATAAAGTAATCATCTGTTTAAGAATCAAATTATCGGTTTAAAGAAATCAACAATATATGAATACAAAAATGCAAATATTTTATTGTAGCCGTAAAGAACAGTTCATGAATTGTTAATATAAATATAAAAACTACATGTATGATACACGTGCGAGTATTTTTACGTTATTTCAATAACACTTTCATGACATCGAAACCATCACGAAACAAAGTATTAAATGCAACATATAACTGTGATATCTAATAATATAAAAAATAAAAATCTCAAATAAATACAGTTTTACCATGCGGTCTCAAAATGATGAAATGTTGTAAAAAAGATAACCTGTGATTGGTTATGCACACCATGTAAAAGCAACAGTAAAGACTTAATAGTAAAAACATGTTAAGGGCAATACAATGTTTATGGAGTATTTTACTATAGTATCAATAGATTTCTTTTAAAAATTAGAACGGTGATCGAGGACAGCCATTTTTGGAGTGATTATTAGAATTCCACATGTAGACACAAATCTGCTTATTAGTGAACAGTGCAGAGTTCGGATGCGCATGTTGATATGGTTATACACTGTTCGCAAATACCCTATGAACGATGTTCGTATATTAAGGCTTACTTGGTATTCATGCATGCGGGTTATCAGTGGACAGCATTAATTTACAAGGCATCGTCATTTCTTTTCGATTTATATAATATCAAATTGAAATAAGAATAACCGAAGGAAAGAGAAACAAAACAATAACACGATACATTTTAGTCGAGTAGAAACTATTCTGGCGTATAAATAAATTGTCATTTATGGACATCTTCACGTTTACCACATTATTCAAACAACGATAACTGAATTATCGATATCAAGTCGACCTAGTTAAAGAATTGTGTTATTAGACCACCTAGCTCGTAAAACACGGAAGTTATGAGTCAACATGACATGAAGGAAACAGATACAATGTTAATCTCCCAGCTCTACCATAGGGTATAAAGGGGTTTGGCACAACTGTAAATATTCATAGTCACTATATAGTATAAGCAAATGACATAAAATATGCATACAAATTGAAGTTGTACATGTGTAGTGGACTTGTATGATTAAATATAATGATATGTCCCCATACAAATGTTAATACAGACATATATATATATATGTCTTCATTTTCTAGTGAAAACCATTTCCTCTTTTCACTTCAGTGCGACAATTAAAATAAAATTTAAAACATTCAAAATAAAAGAATATGAAGTAATATCTGATTGGTCAAACTTGTACCAAATAAAAAAGGAGTATTGTTTTATCTCTTCTTCGATGGATTTGCACTTTTTTGCCAGTTAATACAACAATTCACATAACATAAAATGGACAGTGTACGTTATGGCGAGACTTTGCGTGTATGATTATATAAATACAACAATATGCCTTGTTATATGATTATTCAAATACAACAATATGCTTTCTTGTTGGTTGTTTCAGCACTTCTTCGATGAAATTGCACTTGTTTACCAGTTAATACAACAATACACATAACATCAAATGGACAGTTTACGTTCTGGCGAGACTATATAAATACAGCAATATGCTTTCTTGTATGATGCTGAGCATTAACCCTGTATGTATTTGTTTTTCGTCACGTTCGGAAAAATCATTTAACTGTTGTCAGATTGAAGTATACCGCCTCTTTAAACAGTATTTCATATAAATGCAACAATATGCCTTCTTGTAGGTTGCTGATCATTAACCCTTTCAATTGGTCAATTTGAGCAGTTGCTCCTTTTGCCAAAATGCTTTCAAAAGTCGTCTGCTGCGAAAAGCGTCTGTATGTGAGAAAGATTTAAAATATTTACGGAATTTCAAGGAATATGTTCGAATTTAAGCTACTTATGAAAAGGCAGTCCATTCATTTCAACGATCAAGAATAACTTATTACTTAAAGTATTACTTGAAACAGGACAGGAAACAGGGTCGGAAAGACGGAAGCAATTTGTTACATTCGTTATGAGTATTTTGTCCTCTCTTTATTGTATTACCCTTTCCCACATACAACAGCAGACAACTTCGAAAACATTTTGACAAAATGATTAGAAAAGCTCTGAAATAAAAGTATAATTATAGAATTTAGTTAAAATCATTATGGCAAAAGGATAAATTGCTCATCGTGAAAAATTCCTCCTTTTGCCACGTTGTCTTTAAACGTGATCTGCTGCAGATGCGCCAACATGTGTATGCGCCGAAACGAGTATGCACGTGGGAAAGAATTAAATGAAATGTGTTAATAATTCCGGCTAAATATTCCAACCATTGAATCAAACGCATTCTTTGTTTCTTTCATAGTGGAGACAAGTTCTTTCAGCATAATAAACGTATTTCCAGTGGATCCTTGACAAATCATTCCGATTGTTACGTTCGGTGACGCCATATTTGTTTCTAAAATTAGATTGTTAAGTGTAATTCTAGTGTGTAACGCCAGAGTGACTATACGACTGGTGATGCCATCTGGGTAAGCATTGTTATGTCCAAGAACGTCAAACATCTTTTCAAGTTTAGCTAAAATATTTGCTGTTGTGTTCTCTACTGCGGTGACCTGAAAATAAATAAGATACTCTTAGTAAGTTAGTATGACTTATGCAATTACAGAGAGTTCGCACTGTTTACATAAGAAAGTATTTCGAAATACGTATTCTTTCCAAATTAACTCCTAGTTAGATATACTCGCACCGTTTACCTTACAAAGGCAGTAATCTAAATAACTGCATATCAAGAGGCACGAAACACATATGACTTTTTTTTGCAGAAACCAAGTCCTCTGTCATTTCTTTTCGTCATTAGAATATATCATAAAAAATATTCGTTTTAAGATTTAATGACCTATGATCACTTGTAATGGAAAATATAGTAAATAAATCACAATTATGAGACCATATATTTCTAACAAAATAGTTACATTGCAACAGCTGATGTTTTCCAGCGATTGTCGGATTTCTTGAAGTGTGCTGTTTTGGAAACAGGAACCAACGTCACCCAAACTCTCGATCTGTCAAAATTAAAATACGTATACTCTATGAGGACTAATTTTTGCGTGGTTTTGTTTAATATATAGTTTTTAAATATATTGGCGATACCCGATAATTCCCACCAAATCTAAACAACATCATTATAAATCATGCAGTATATTATATTCTGTAAAACCCTTTTCCAAATCCTCAAATCTGAAGCAGAGGATATTGAAAAGATAAATCAAAATATGGAAACTCTCAATCGACGAAAGTGTATTTATTTAAAAGGGTGGAAAACATTGTGGCCAAAGCATTATGAGGAATTTAAATGTCTCGCCTGAGGCAGAGGATTCAGAAAGCGTCTGTATGTGGGAAAGGATTAATGTAAGTATGATTCACTATTTTAGATATCGCCAATTAAAAACAATTAAAAAGTCGCAAATGTTCTAGCACTGCATATTGAAAGAACCACACAGTTTAATGTTTCAGAGGCTATGGATACACTGTAAACTAAGCACAGACCGTCAATGCTCGAATAAAACTTAAAAAGGAACTCCATTCGAGTTGTAATTTAGAAAAATAATATTAAAGTTGGAAACGTGTTTTGAGATATGTGTTAAAGCCCTTACCGGAAACGCCTTTTTCAAAAACGTTTAAGTCATATCACGGTGGCAAGTTTACCTACTATTGTGTTTCCTGGCTTTCTCACACAATTCTCCACACAACAGTCTTTCTAAGCAACTGCTTTTATTTTCACCTAAACTATTAGCCCATTGTTTGAAGACGAATGACGCTTGGCGCATTGACTCTCAAACGTTTAAAAGGATGTTGGCCAAGCTTGGGTTTTAACTAAAAAATCACCGATTGTCAGCCCGCGTCGCTACCGACTGAGCTACCGGGGCCATGTTATTTCTTATTCAACCCTTTCCCATATACAGCAATCCTACAGTAGACGACATCGAAAGCATGTCAGCGAAATCAAGGAATATCTCTACAAATGGAGGTTAAATTACTGAAAGAAATTGAAAACATTGTGGCAAATGGAGAAATTGCATGTTTTGAAAAGATTCTCCGTTTGTCACAATATTTTAAAGTCGTCTGCTGCAGGAGCATCAGCAAGCGTCTACATGTTGGAAAGGGTTAGACTGAGATAGATAATTGTTCTTTACCCTTTCTGTTAGTAGTTTGTTTTCCTGCGATAGTTCGGAAATGCTGTACTGCATGAGACTGTACAACGGTGACGTCTGCAATGACGTCACGACCGGGGTCGGAAGTCCGTTTATGACAAAAACAGTAACGGTGAGTAATAAACACACCAGTGACGAATAGATTTCTGCAACGAAAAAAACCCATAATATACTAATACATTATTAATTCTATTTTTGTGCTCGCCAAATAGCTGTATTGCCGAGTGCGAGCGTAAACAAAGTCAATGAACAACAACATAGTCGCCATTGTTTGTTCATACCAGACGTTCTAATGTACCATAGTACGCCCGGTACCAGATTTTATCGAGCTGGGCTCAAGGAAAACCAACGTAAGAGATGAGTGTGGGTCAAACTATGTATGTGCATCTATGCAATCAGATCCTAGTGAAAATTCTTTGTCAGAAGTTTTGATTCTAACTGCTGTGACTAATTTACCAACAGGGCAGCTTATGATCAACCTTTGTTGATACGAAGTTGTAAATTTAGCGCAGATTTAGAGAGAACTCATGGTCTAGAATGAGAACATTTACACGAGATGAGAAATTGTAATCATGGAGACACGTTTGGTGCCTCGACATCAATTATGTTAAAAGGAGCAATGTATCGTTTTTCCACAATGAGTCTTACTCGGATTCAAAGTAAATCATATTTGAACAGTCAGATGCTTTGAATTTGGACGAAGTCTTCAATGCATAGAAGGTACTTTTAAGAATTCAAAGATAGTTAGTCCTTTATAAATAAAAGCACTGAAAGTGCTGAGAGCCTGGGGGCTGCAGGAAGGTTGGAGAAGAAGGGAAAATGTGGGAGGAAATAACAATTGCAGCTTATATAAATGTATTTATTGTTAAGAAGTTGAAAGATCGCATCAAAAATAGTAAATATTATGAAACTGGCAATTGGAAATCAAGAGGACCTTGTTGGCCCTGTATCATCCAAGAGCTCACAAGTGCTGTGTGCAAGAGCTCACAAGTATGCAAATTAAAGACATGAAGAATCAAAGGTAAATTTAACAGCAGGTTTATGCAGAAACATTTTGAAGTTTCTGCCTTATTATATTGAGAAATATGTCAATGTTAAATCAACTTCCATCAAGTAGTTTCTGTATGTTTTACAAATTGACCCACTCGAGGAAACTTGGTGGAGGTTCAGTCAAGGGACATTTCAGAGAAACTATTTTGAAATCCGGCTGTACATCCATGCCAAGTTGTATCAACTTGCAGCCAGTGTTTTTGAGGAGAGCTACGGACAGTGAGTGCCTCCAATAGATCATATAGAGCATTTGGCTCAGGTGATCTAAAAAAAAACCTTAGGTTACAGGACCACAAGGTTACAGGACCACAAAAAAACCACAAATATATTGAATACATAATTTCTTGTTTAAGGATGACAACATATGTGCTCGAAACTGATAAGTGTAATTTAGCGTAGTATTGGGTAAACAAGAAATATGTATTAGATCCAGCAACTAACATAATGAACACATTAAAAGACATACACTATTACTTACAACTAGCTACAGAACAAGGTGAATGAATGAAAAATAAGAAGTTTCACAAAGAGCAATATGCTGCACTCCATAAGCATGTGTTACTCCTACACATTGAAAGCATTAATTCATCATGTATCAGATATGGATTTATTGGGTCCACTTTTACGGACAGACTGGAAAATAGTGGAGTAAGAGTTCAGAAAGATAAGAGCATGCTGAACCCGAAGAAAACCATTTGTAATAGCGTGCTGGTAAGGGATTGGGAAAATGTGTATTTATGGAGCAAAAGGCTTTGCAGCGTTTGTGTGAAAAATGCGCCATGGTCATCTAGTCCCCATGAACCATTATAATGAGTTGACAAGTGACCTAATTTGAGCAAATTGAACAGTTTTGAACGGGGCCCAAAGTACATGAGAAACAAATAGTATGACAAAGTTTCATGATGATTAAATAGAAAATTAAAATTCTGCACCAATGCAATAAACTGAATTGGTAATGATGTTTGGAAAAAAAAAAGGTTTGAAAGAAAAAAATAATCTAAACCTTGGACTAGACTAGGAAAAAGTGTTTGATCATGGCTATACTGAATTTAAACAATTATTGATAACAATTAAAAGCACATAGTGAGCGAATTAATACAAGAGAAGCACATGAGAGCATATAAGCATAGACTTGCAAAGAAACATAACAAATCATTTAAATGAATCAAAAGGAACCATGCTCGAACCCCCTGCCAATAGCAACTGCTAGACCCTACTCGACTGAGGTTCAAACAAAGGAACATTTGTGCCAGATTTTATTGAAAGTAAATACTGTTTTCAGAGATAGAGATTTTTTCTATAGCATTATAGCACAGGCAGAAACCAGCCCCAACTCCACAGTATTGTTTTTAGAGGATTTGCACCAGCTTGAGCAAACTTGTTAGATGAACATAGAAGGAACATTTCGGCAAATTTACAATGGACCAGTAGTTTCCGAAAAGACACTTTGCATTTCTTTCTTTGTGTTATTTCCCATAGCAACAAAGTTATGCATAAATTGAATACATTCCAACTATTGGCATACATTTGAAATCGGACTAGTTAACCGCATAATTTTCACGATACTTTTCTGACTAACTAGTTAACCAAATAAATATCACGATACTTATCTGACTAACTAGTTACATAACATGTTAACCACTTAATATATATCTAAAATGGCATTTTGTAGGTATCTATTGGACTAACCAGTTACATAACTAGTTATCCACATAATTATCACGATATTTATCTGTCTAATTAGTTAACCACATACATATCATGATACTTATCTGACTAACTAGTTAGATAAAACGTTAACCACTTAATATATATATCTAAAATGGCATTGTGTAGGTTTCTATTTGCAGTAGTGGGCAGTAACATAGACTTTTTTGTGCTGACATAATTATCTGTTAACATAAAAATTAACGCGTTAATCAGATTTATATCATGATAATTAAGTGACTCACTAGTTATATAACGTGAAAATTAAGTAGTTTTGTGGTGGCAGCAGTATGCCACCATAGATATGTAATCATTGAATAAGAGTTGAAGACATAATGTACATTACGAGTAACTTCTTCATTTGCCACTTCTCAAAAGATGCAAAAGCATGCTTGATATCTGTATGAAGGGCTAATTATGACAAAAAACACACAGCAGATAAATTGGCTACATACCAGATAATGCCACCATTGTTGCAATATATTTTCAAACTTGTATAAAATAGACGCTGTTTGCTTCTTTTAAGCTTCTGTACGTTTCTTTTAGTGGACAAGCTGTTTATGATGAATTTAATACGAAGTAATGCGAATATATATATAACAACATCATACTCTCCGTGAGTGGGAATTACGTATGTAAACAGGTTGTGGAGAGTTTCCCGTTTTTTAAATTTTCAGTAGTTTGGGAGACCCCGGTGAAATATCCTCATTTTGTTTCGTCTGAAACATGCTATAACATTCTGCATCAGTGATATAATCTCATTTTCCGATTTCTGCGTCCGTTTTTGTGGTCAATTTAAGACCAATGCGTGATCAGTAACACAGGAGAAAACATGTCTTTGTTGTAAATGTAAAACCCAGCAAATACCTGATTCAATCAGCACTTTAACCAAGACTGGTGAGACCTCTTTAGCGTGTTCGCCATTCATTCAGTTATTCGATGTTTGTGTTGTTTAACAGCACAAAATTAAACTAATCATATCTGCTCCTAAACTGTTTTATTTTTTATTTTAAAACCGCAGAAGTAGATATTCTCCTGGCACGGCTGACTGATGATAATAGGTCGATACATTTTACCCTTTCCAATAAACAGACGCATTTTGACGCATCCGCAGCGCATGATCTTGAAAAAAATTGTGGCAAAAGGATTAATTGATCGTAAGAATGAGTCAATACTATTCAATAATTTCATTTATAGACATTTTCCATAGGTTGCCTCTTAGAGGCTCTATGTTTTCAACGGCGTCAGTTGTAGGGTTGCTGCATGCATCCTCGCCTTACTAAACCTATCGAATTTCCTATCATTGAATGGTGACATACTTCCTCTATCTTGTTACGTCGCATAGTTTGGAGAACGACAGTCCGCCTGAAATAAATCCATATGCTTTTTTACGTCAGTTAGTCTTTCTTAATAGTAGTATCTTTCGGCAACTTTACATGCAAATCGATCTTTTAGCAAATCGGGAAAGATGCAGATCAGGATATTCACTGTTTGCCATCTAGTCACTAGTCTTACAAGCATCATGGAAACCTCATTGAATTGTAACCGCATCGCTGGTGTAGTAGTAGAGCGTCCGCGTCAGATGCGGGAGACCGTGGGCTCGATCCGCGGCCAGGTCATACTAAAGACTTAAAAAATGGTAGGGATGGCTGTTTCCCCCCCCCCCCCCCCCCCTTCCCCTGGCGCTAAGGGTTGCGGCGCTAGCATTACGACTGACTGGCTGGTGTCAGGATAACGGAACCAGCAGTACTGGTAACTTACACAGGAAACGCCGTGATATAACTGAAATATTGTTGAAAGCGGCATCAAGCACAAAACAATCAATCAATCAATCATTCAATTAATCACTCAATTAATCACATTCAATCAATCATTCAATTAATCATTCAATTAATCATTCAATCAATCAATCATTCAATCAATCATTCATTCATTCAATCAATCAATCAATAATTCAATCAATCAATCATTCAAGTAATCAATCAATCAATCAATCATTCAAGTAATCAATCAATCATTGACCGTAAAAGTAGGTTATTTGAATTGACCGTCCGTGTGATGTAGTGGTTAAAACGTCCCTATTGGGAGCGGGAGGCCAGGGATCGATCCTCGATTGGGTCATACAAAATACTTTAAAATGGACGACTTTAAAAACATTGAGTCAACATGTTACTTTTTTAAGTAAAAACAACAGTTATTAAATAAAGTTGAAAACTTTGTGGCAAAAGAAGACATTGCTTGAACGAGGTGACGCAGATGCGCCAGATTTTGTCTGTATCTGAGAAAGGGTAAATCGAGTCATGCTGCGACGAGAATAAGCTGATTGCATTTACAGAAACTTTAGATTCTAATCACTGGAGACTTCAATATTAAACGAGTACATCAAAGTGTGATTTTGTAAGTTCCTGGTGAAAAGAGAAGATTCTGACCAGACTTAGTTAACCTCCGTTAATTGTAAAATGAGCCGTCCCTCGAGAAAATCAACATTATTCCTTCTGCGTAATGTATCGACCAAGATTAGTCTGCGCAGACTGATCCGGGCCGACATATTTCGTCTCAGGGGGATAGAGGTATAGAGTAATGATTTCTGAACCAGAAAATCCACAGGAGACGAAAAGTGTCCAACCGGGTAAGCCTGCGCGGCATGCTTAGGCTGATCCGGATCTATGCTTTACGCGAAGACCACACTGTTGGTTTTCTCGCGGGATGGCTCAAATGATGAGGTCGATTTACATGTGGACATTTTCTTTCTTCTTTATGTCTGGGTTCAATTCCACCAAATTAACTTAGCGCTAAGTAATAGTTAAATACTTAAAAGCATATTTCATCCTTTTTGTTTCTTAAGTTAATGACCAAGTTGTCATGAATAGTTACCTTGCTGGCAAACAATATTTGTTAAGAGATGAAATATTTTGGCATTTTTATAAGGAAAGCAAAAAGGATTATAAAAGATTTTAAGTATTTAACCCTTTCCCTCATACGACAATTCTGCAGCAGACGACTTTGAACATATTTTGTCAAACAATAGAAAATCTCTATTATTGAATGGATAACCTATGATTAAAAGTGGAAAACATTGTGGCAAAAGGAGCAATTTCTTCTTTTGTCACTATGTTTTCAAAAAGCCGTCTGCCGCAGAGGCGTCAGAAAGCATATTTATGAGGGAAAGGGTTCAACATTAGACCTACTAAGCGCCCAGTAAGGTTACTGGAATTGGACCATGTTAGGCTAAACACTCTGAACTCTAAATTTATAGTTATTTCTTCACGAAATACATTCCTGTCCTGTAAGATACGGTCAAACTTGTGTTAGCGGTCACCTCTGTTAAGCAGCCAACTTGTATTAAGCAGCCCCCCTGTGTTCAACAGCCACAGTTTGACTCCCCTGGCCGGTGTGCACAGCCGGCTGCATACGACAAGTTTGGCTGTGCTTTAAGTTCCGGGTGCATACGCGCGTATCTATAGCTGATACAGAAAATGAGTATCACGGTTTCTGATATTTCATAAATTTGTTTCAGTTTTCAATGATATTTATTTCAAATACTATCAAGAAGTTCAGATATATATAATATCCGTGTCGGGTGAGGATCGTATTGCCTAACCGCTGTAACATCACAAAACATTGCATGAAAGTAATTCGGCATTGTAACACTTCTATTGATTTTTCCCTTCATCGATAAAGCCTGGGGTTGTTCTACATATCACCATTGTCATGCAAAATTGGCTTAAATTGCACCATTTCACCTATGCGTGCAGTGTATATTTGAGCCGTCCCGCGAGAAAACCAACATTACGGCCTCTGCGTAATGTATCGATTCAGATCAGCCTGCGCAGTCCGCGCAGACTGATCCGGGCCGACACATTCCGTCACAGAGGAATAGAGGTATAGAGTAATGATTCCTGAAACAGAAAATCCACAGAAGGCGAAAAGTGTCTTTCCGGGTAAGCCTGCGCGACATGCTTTAGGCTGATCCGGGTTGATACTTTACGCAATGTCCACAATGTTGATTTTCTCGCGAGACGGCTCATTTCAAATCAGGTTGCTCGTCCGCTCGTCCGCGCAGTCTGAACACGATTCACAGTGTTCTAAAATCACTTAAAAAAACCCACACTTTTAAACGTTTTTTGGTGGATTGTGAAGATTCGGATAACACTGCAGATGCACAGGTTGATCTGAACCGACACACATCAGAGATGTCAACTGGCACCCATTTACATGGGCTCCGGTAGCGACGTAGACTGTCAAACCAGGGTTGTGAGTTCGAATCCTATCTCGGCCAACATTCTTTCCGACGTATGACAAATGCCAAAGCGACACGCGTCATTCGTCGTACACCAATGGACTAACAGTCCATGTGGAAAAGCAGCCAGTTACTTGTAAAACCTGTTGTGTATAAAACCGGTGTGAGTAGGCTATGACAATTTAATGGTAGATGAATTGGCAGACGTTATCTGACTGAAAATTTGTTTAAAACGGCATAAAGTTAAACTTGCGCTTTTCCGTGTTGTTTTTTGTAGTTTATATCTGTAACACCCATTTAGAACATTTTCAACGAAACGAGAGAGACCAGGTTGACAGATATCCAATTACATCGGCCAGTTGAAGTGTGGATATTTATATGCGTTTCTTTGAACATATATGAATGTTTCTATCAACTGTTGAACATCTCATTAACTCAATAGCTTTAACTTTTTTCGGCGATAGCAGATTAACGTGGGATTTGACCTAGATGTTAAACAAATGATCTAGATTGTAGACCAATCAAATGTTGTATTTAATGAATAATATCGAAGAAATAAAGGAAATGAAACGTTTTGATTGGTTCATAGTTAAGTTGCCGATCCTCCGAGAGGCACTAGTAAGAGAAGTTTTAAAATGAAATTGTCTGCATACTAACCTTTAAATGATTTCCTTAATAAATAAATTTCAGTGAACACAATCAGTGAACACAATTAGTGAAAACGTATGAAATATAATATTTAAGAGCAAAATATTAATTACTTTTGAAACTGATATGCACACATGTTTTCCATGATCGTTGCTCCGGGAAGTAGTTATGTTGTTGGTAAGTGGTAATGTATTCGGAGAGTTCATACTTTTTTAATATTCTATAAATATCAGGAACGAAACCGTACTGGCTTTTACACTGTTTTGTGAGGTACAGGTTAAAACGATATAAGAAAAGTTGCCTTGAAAGGGTTTCTGGCGGCATGTTACAGAGTCTTTAGAGAAAGGTAAGTTTCACTTTCAATAGGAAAACCATCCAAACAAGTAGACTTAATGCCGTATCCGTTCGGGTCCTCACTGGTAGGTATTGTGAATTGTTGGCGCATGATCGACACAGTTTTTCTACATTTTGTACGTCTTTGGGTGACATGTTTTGCCATAATTCACATCCATATAACGCTGATGAGATCGAGATGGTTTGAATAAGTGAACTCATTATGGTCGGCTTAATGTGTCCTTGACTTATTAATGCTAGTAATGAGTGCTTAGAAGCATAACCTTTCCTTACTCGGACATTGACTGCGTCCGAGCTGTTAATGAGGCGATTTAATGAAATTCCATCGTGCGTCAAAGTTTCGCATTTTTCTATTTTAGAATTTCCAAATTTG
Source organism: Serripes groenlandicus (assembly GCA_031761405.1). NCBI lineage: Eukaryota > Metazoa > Mollusca > Bivalvia > Cardiida > Cardiidae > Serripes > Serripes groenlandicus. The sequence continues at coordinate 79,737,750 of JASEVX010000007.1, forward strand.
GCTGAGTCAACTGTTGTGTTTCGTTAACAAATCTGGTACGTATGAAGTGTATATCATAAATCGAAACAATTGAAGCAAATGTCACCTCCAATTATAATATGTTTAACTTTAACGTTATCAGGACCTGACGTTATTCCTTTCGAGATTGTGCTTTTGTAATCCGACAGCTTTGATTTTCAATTGCTGCATTTGCCACAACAATTTAAACTCTTACTATCATTTTATGGAGTTGTCTATGTTTTGCACTTGATTATTTCAAAGTCTGTCAAGTTAAACATCATTGAAATCGTTGTGGCAAAAATAGAAATTGCTCATATTGAGCAATATCTACATTTGTTACAATAATTTCAACTCTTTTCAATTATCATACGATCATTTATAGAGATTTTTTATATTTTGTACTTGATAATTTCAAAGTCATCTGCTGCAGTTTTATTTAATGTGGGAAATGGTTAAACTAAAAACAGATGTTTTGTGTCAGCATTATTTGACAAAACATAATCATAACAGAGTGCGTGTTCAACAAGAATAGTTTTTGGTACAAATTGAAATTTATGATAACCTCTTGTCTATTTATCTTTAGTATTATAAGATATAAGTTAATTTCGATGATAAGTTTAACTATTAATCATTTACTTAAAACACTCATCCTGCCATGTTAAATATCCTACATAATAGTTATATCTTCAAATACCGATATCAGCATTACTGACTACAGTTTAAATTGTTCTAATGTTTGTGGATTTAAATTTTAAAAAAATCTTATTTCTACATGTGCAACGAAATATTGCGGCTTCTCTTTGAAGCTTTGCGTCAAGCATTCGTCTTGTATAAGTGTGTTATGCTATGCTGTAACTCATCCATTGTGATGTCACGTGTTGGTATAGGCTCATCGGAGAAATCGTTTGAATAAATGTTCTCATGAACGTTGTCGTTTAGTGCGTGTAAGTATTTGTAAGTGTTTGTAAGTATTTGTAAGTGTTTGTAAGTATTTGTAAGTATTTGTAAGCGTCTGTAAGTGTTTGTAAGTATTTGTAAGTGTTTGTAAGCGTCTGTAAGCGTGTGTAAGCGTCTGTAAGCGTTTATAAGCGTTTGTAAGTGTTTTTAAGTATTTGTAAGTGTTTGTAAGCGTCTGTAAGCGTCTATAAACGTTTGTAAGTGTTTGTAAGTGTGTGTAAGTGCGTGTAAGTGTGTGTAAGTGTTTGTAAGCGTTTGTAAGTGTTTTTAAGCGTTTATAAGTGTTTGTAAGCGTTTGTAAGTGTTTTTAAGCGTTTGTAAGTGTTTGTAAGTGTTTTTAAGCGTTTGTAAGTGTTTGTAAGCGTTTGTAAGTGTTTTTAAGCGTTTGTAAGTGTTTGTAATCGTTTGTAAGTGTTTTTAAGCGTTTGTCAGTGTGTGTAAGCGTCTGTAAGTGTTTGTAAGTGTTTGTAAGTGTGTGTAAGTGTGTGTAAGCGTTTGTAAGCGTTTGTAAGTATTTGTAAGCGTTTATGTTGTAGCGTCAGCTATGTCGATCGGGTCTCCGAGTGTTATTCCGCTTCCAACATTTCTTTCAGTTATATCACAGCGCTTCCTTGGTAAATTACCAGTACTATGGTCCATGTATCCTGACACCAGCCAGTCAGTCCTAATGCTAACCCCGCAACCATGAGCGCTAAGGAGGGTAGCAATTACAACCAGTGTTAATGTATTTGGTATGACCCGACCGGGGCTGGAACCCAGACCTCCCGCACCCGAGGCGGACGCTCTACCACTACACCACCGAATAAGAGAATAATTATTAAATAGAATTGAAAACATTGAGGCAAAAGGAGAAATTGCTCGTCATGAGCAATTTCTCATTTTACCTCAATGCTTTCAAAAGTCGTCTGCTGCATTCTTACTATTTTGGCAGAAACTTGAAGTTTATACCTGCGTAAGAGTTTTAATTATTCAATAAAATTGAAAACATTGCGGCAAAAGAAGAAATTCTCTCATTTTGCCTCAATCCTTTCAAAAGTCGTCTGCTGCAGAGGAGTCAGAGGGACCAGAATTGATTGATTGTGGTTTAACGCCGTGTTTAACAATTTCTAAGTCATATCACGGCGGCCAGTTCACCTACTCATGCATTTCCTGTTTTTCTCACACCAGTACTCCACACAACAATCTTCCAAATGGACCAGATGGCGTCTATATCTGGGAAAGCGTTATGTTAGTCTAACCAAAAATGCATTTATCTTAATAATTTAGTTCCGTTGCATGAACACCAACCATTGGACAACTGTTACCGACAATAGATCGATATCATACTGCACTTCCGCACTCTCTGATTGGTATCTGCACCATGTGTATATCTAGAAGCGGTTAACAAATATCACACACACACTTATTGAGTCTACGATTCGTGCGATAGTGATTGTGAATCTCTTTCATTATATATATTAACCACTCTCGATGTCGGCTTCCTGGATAATGAACCAGTCTACATATTCGCGCCAATGGTATTGGGGGAAATCCCCTTGGTTAGCCCCTGCGGCTTGACGAGAAATTGAAAGGCTTGAAATAATACCCGTAGAAACAGTTTGTAATCGATACATTTGAGCCTTGGCTAGCGATAAGAGGGTTCTTTATGACACTACGGTTTGGTATTGCTTAGAGCTACCTTGTTGTGAAACAAGAGGGGTTACACTTATGGTGTTTTTAGTCGAAAGATGCTTCTAGTGGAGCCATAGAGAGCTCTAGATATGGTTAGTATTTCAAATTCAACTAGAAATATCACTGAAGGTGATGAATACCCCCAGCTGGTGCCTGACAATATACATATGTATGAGAAATTCAAGGGGCCATAACTCATTTAAAAATAATTCCAGTGCAACACGCCGACAATATGCACAACTAAGCTTGGTATCAATCCTTCTTATGAAGTTATCTTGAATTCTGAGTAAGGGTTGCTGAGAAATAGTGTTCACAAGAAACGTCCACAAACCAACAAACCGACCGACCGATCGACCGACAAGCGTGACTCCTATATAACAACCCTGACTTGACGCTCAAACTCTATGTTGTTGGTATTCAAAAGAATCGTCTCGGCCTTACGATAGTTGTCCCTTGTACAGCGTTTAAGATATGATCCGAATGAAGAGAAAACCAACATTGTGGACTCTGCTTAAAGTTTCGGCCCGGATCAGCCTAAGCATGACGCGCAGGCTAACCCGGATATACACGTTTCGCCGCCTCATGCGGATGTTCTGTTTAAGGAATCATTACTCTATACCTCTATCTCCCAGAGCCGGAATGTGTCGGTCCAGATTAGCCTGCGCGGACTGCGCAGGCTGGTCTGGGTCGATACATTGCGCAGATGCCATCATGTTGGTTTTCTCGCGGAACGGCTCATATGTCCATACACCCTAGCCTACGCCCTTCTTTTAGTCGGTCAATGGTTCGATTCCAACACTAGCAGAAACATATTAAATGTAGATGGACAGTGAAGGATTTGATCAGATTGTGTAGATACACAGGCGCCTGAGTCTTCAATGTACGCGGAGGATGCATTACGAGCAGAGCTCTAGATAAAGAGGCCATTTCACCATACGACAATTTTTCAGCAGACGACTGAAACATATTTTGTCAAAAAATAGAAAATCTCTATAATTGAATGGATAACCTATGACAAAAACTCGAAAACATTGTGACAAAAGGAGAAATTGCTCGTTTTGAGCAATTTCTTCTTTTGTCACTACGTTTTCAAAAAGCCGTCTGCTGCCGAGGCGTCAGAAAGCGTCTATATGAGGGAAAGGGTTAAATAACCAAAAACTGATCTGGTGACTGTTTGCAACTTTGATACCACCGTAAAACGGCCGCCATTTCACCAAGGATTGTTTTGGTCCCGATAGTACACGATCATTTTTTTGGTCGATCGGCCGCATTTTTGCGAAAATAGTCGGGAACCTGAGAGCACTGTCGAGCACTACCCTATACCTTCGGGGGGAAGATCTGGCGCGATCGCCTCAGTCCTCTGAGGGTCAAGTACCGAAAAAGTGATCGGCTACTGTTTTTGAATATGTTACAAAACAGTAGCCGATCAAATACCGTCGGCCCGTGGTCGTCTTGGTCGTCCGAGGGTCCCCTGAAGGTCTCCTTGCCTCGCCCGCCCTCTGGAGCTTTCGTATAGCCTCTGCCGCTCTCTACCGAGGGTCGTGCCTTTGCCGTGTACTTGCGCGTACTTTCGCATACTTGTGCCGCGGAAACGTGTCGATCGCGCGAGGAACGTCCGTGATTCGTCCCCCCGCCATGCTCCATTGGTCGGGTCGGTCAAAAAAAAGGGGACGATTGGAGGCGATTAAGGACGACAATCGGGCCGATCAAAACAGTTGATTCATCGGAGACAATCTGGTCCAGATCGGGCCGATTGGAAAAAACAATCCTTGGAGAAATGCGGCCATAAGGTGAGTAATTTAAATTCTTAAAACCTTATAAACTTAACACTCAAACCCTATGTTGTGGGTACTCAAAATAGTCGTTTTAGTGAGATGATTCTTTTAAGTATCCAATATATAGCGTTTGGTTGGGTCATAAGAGAAACATATTTTAAGAAAAGATTAGTATATTCCCCCTTGTCGAGTCTTCTTATTACGGCATCAAATCGCTAGACGCTGTTCTTTTGATTGATCAATTTGATACAAGAACACTCAAATATATATAAAATAAACACGTTATTTACAATTAATATACAATTATTTAATGAACACAAAAGGTGTTGAGCTAGAGAATTAACAATACTTTCAAAGTTTGGTAAAATCTTCCGATTTCTTTTTGTGTTTTGGCTTCAAAGCTCTCCCAAATCTTTCAAATATATCGAAACACCTATGTTGAAAATGACGGCTTTTTTTCTTCTCTTCCTTCTTTACCCTTCCTTTCATCTCTTGTTCTTTGGTTAGGATTTCCTCTAATTTGCTCAAACAAACCGTTCCTTCATTTTCGTCTATTGCAAAGAAAGAATGATAGAAAGAAATAGAAAAAGGTAGATGGCAACAGTTAAGAAGACAAGAGATCTAGTAAGATGAGTATTTCACATCCTCAAATCTTTATATGACTATCAAACCCTACGCTGTGGGTACTCGAAAGAATCGTCTTACTGAGACGATTCTTTTAAGTAATCCACAACATAGGGTTTAAGTGAGTCATAAGAGAGATATTGTGGCAAAAAGACCAGTTTACTTCTCCTTATCAAGTCATCAGAAGACAGATTAAAAGAAAATATAAAATTTATTTAGAATATTAACGTATCGTGCAAAGATGAATAACTATATATTCAAGTGTCACACAGCTTTCAATTGATCCATCGTTCTCTTCATGTGTCTGTCATTCTAGAGAGATTCTTTATCTTTGTATAATATATGCCTTTCAAAGGGAAGTAAGTCAGTAAAACACTTTATATCAATAACGATCTTTAATTATCAAATTTTCGACCACGTCAAGATTTAAAAAAAAAAAAAAACGGAAATTAAAGTGCAGTCCATTCTGATGTTGAAAAGAGAACAGATTGTCAAAGGAGATATTGTTGGGATCCATTTTGTCGGGAAGATTTGATCTCTTCGACACTAGAAAGGACTGCACTTAAATTTCCGTGTTTTTTTTTTAGTGATATGTCTATATGTTGAAACATTAATGTTGAGAATATTGTTGTTCTGAGTCATGCTATACGCTTTCTGATGACATTGTAAACAGATGACTAATGAAACATATGTGGGAAATAGCTCAAAACGAGCATATTTTCCATATTTATGTCAAGACATATTCAACGTCGTCTGCTGCATATTTGGTGTATATATATGTGTGGGAATAGAAAAGGTTAGGACTTTATAGCTCATCGTTGTAAGGCGAATATCGTTTACACGTTTAGCCGCAGTTATTGTTATTGTATGTAATGTTCGATGTACAATGGTTATCTCTGTAACAATATCCAAAGCATTCGGAGGTTCTGAAAGCAATGGTATATAAAGTCCTAACCCTTTCTATTCCCACATACACCAACTATGCAGCAGACGACGTTGACGACAGATCAGTTTGCGCTACCGCGCAGTTTGATCAGAAACTTCCCCGTTCGCTCTAGTATCGTACACTTATATTGGACACCCCTGTAGTACGTTTATAACTTTTAGAAATACGTTGATCAAAGAACACGCCTGAATTGTCGTATTTCTAAAAGTTATAAACGTACAACAGGGGCATCCAATATGATTGTACGATAATAGAGCGAACGGGGAAATATCTGATCGCGCAAACTGATCTGGATCTTCGCCGATCGCAAAAACCCGAAGGTCAGTTTTCGTCTGACGTGGCTCACATGTACCTCTTTTCATATATATCTCAATATAGACGTATAAATGTTATATTGTTTATGAGTGCCTTGTTATAGGTGTAACGGACTCTTGCTGCATTCTAGTTTTAATCTCACATATGTTAAGACAAGAAACAGTAACTGTTGGGAATGGACTCCTGCTTTTCTGTCAGAAATAACAACTAAATTGTTGTTGTTTTTCGTCTTTTTAAATTTGGATGAACAGTAATTGGTCAGTCAGAGCTCTTGGTAAGATCAGGGACGTAGACAAGAGGGATAAGTAACTAAATTATATACTAAAATATCACCCGTGCCAACATTTGTAGCAAGTAAATCTCAAGAACTGTTCAAGATATGAATATAAAAAAATATTTTCTGAAAGTTTAAACATTCTTCTATTGCAGTAGATAAAAACATTTTATTATACTACAGATTTTGATAATATTTTATCCTTATGAAAAATGATAGTCTATTAAGTTTTGGAAAAAAATAATATAATTCAGAAATCCCAATATCTGTGTCTTTTAATCCAGTCATTGTTCAAAACACAAAGAAATTCCAGTTTGTTATTGTATCTCTAACTTTAGTTGAAAGTTTAAGCTTTCAAAATATGTATGTTTTGTTTATGTGCCAAATGTGACTTCAAAGTTTTATTTGCTACAAAATGTGAAAATTTGACAATTTTATTTCTAAGTGTAAATATTTTAACCAGATAACAGGTGTACAGGTGTAGTTGCCTATTCCTCTTATCTACGTCCCTGATAGGATGCATGTTACGTGATTTAAAATCCTCGCTTCAAAAGCCTTTGTTGCGGGTACCCAAGAACTGTCTTTCGCTGATCAACCGAATTTACAAGTAGGAGCACCATTTAATTCAGGGCTACATTTACAGCCAAACGTTTAATGCAGACACAGAACTTTTTCTTACCTGTTTTGGGGGCATTTTCCATTTCAGGCGTTACTATATAATACGTGTGAATGTTCTCGATCTCGTCGTCCAACAAATATTTACATAATTCGATCGGGCTAGCATCCTCAGTTATATCTATTTGAAGAAAGGAAGGGAAGAAATGCGAGAGATAGAATAGGTAGAACGAGGAAAGATAGACATATGATTTGAAAAATAAGAATTACAAAAAAAGAATACAAGCCGGTAGGCGACGTGGGATTCGCCTTGGTTGTGGGTCCTTAGAAACGAAACTCAAACGCGCACACCCTGAGCCCGTATTGCACCTGTTCAACAAGTTTCATCAGAATCGGCCCGTCGGTTTGGGCTGTGGAGCGTCGCTTGACAAACAAACAGACAGACAGACAGCCGGAAAAGCCTGACAATAAGGGATATCTAACGAAGCGAATCCCAATATATATTTATAGGCAACTGGTCTATTTGTCAACTATCGACAATAAATAAATAAGGACACTTGTTAAATATTGTTCAGATAATAATCTTGGTCAGGGGAGTAGCTTGGCAATAATCAATGTGTAGGCCGTCTCGTGAGAAAATCAACATTATGGACTCTGCGTAAAGTATCGACCCGGATCAGCCTAAGCATGCCACACAGGCGTACCCGGATATACACTTTTCGCCTCCTGTGGTTTTTCTGTTTCAGGAATCACTACTCTATCTATCCCCCCTTAGACGGAATGTGTCGGCCGGATCAGTCTGCGCGGACAGAGCGGGCTGATCTGGTCGATACATTACGCAGATGTGTCATTTTGGGGCATTTTTAGAAACAAAATGTGTAGGCACGTGCCTACAGTGCCTAAAGGGAGCTACGCCCCTGTTGGTATGGCTGCCATGGAGATTACCTAAAGTTTTAATCGGGTGGTTAGAATTTAAAAAAAAATGCGAAAATATAAACGCAACCAGCTTAAAAAAAAAAGATTGAACAAAAGATATATATACCACGGACGAAAACATAGTCAAACAAGCTGTTAAAAGCAAATTGGTTGTACGACATATTTGATCTCGAAAACTAAATGGGAGTACATGGACAATTAAATTGCATAAATCCAGAGAGGAGGCTCTCTTTTATATGCGTAGCATTCTCTTGGTCTACAGTCACCGCAGATGGCCAGTCGTTTCTAAACTCAAATAAATAAATAATTTCTGATCTCGCTCTTACCTGTTAACGCTTTACTGTTGTTGTCGTCTACTCGTGTCCAAGCTTTAACATTAATACTCTGTTTCCCATCAGTAAGTTTACAGTTGAGCAACATCTTTGGTTTCATGAATACTTGTGAAGGAGCGCCCAATAGGTAAGATGCCCTTTCTAACTCACATCCTCGCAGTCTCTCAGGTGGACTGCTTGGAGGGCAGGCGGCTTCCAATCCGAATTCCTTGCTGTCGTAGGCTTGATCATCATGATGAGCATCTATTCCTATCTTTTTAACTTCAATATCCACCAATTCTTTCATTTGCTTTTGATATTTGTTTCTCTGAACAAAACCGTGTCTATCACATAGAAATATTGTTATAGATATAACGTCGTTACTATGTCACGTGATGATCATTACATCATTGACGTATTTTTGACGTCATTTTGTTACGGTGTTGACGTTGTTATTTACTCATACGATTTTTTAGATCCGTTTGAGGTTTGAAAGGGGTATAGGTTTAAATATCACTTCTACGGCCTTGTCGTAGAAGCCGGCTTTCATAGCGACGTTAGTTGACCTTTTCTTAAAGTTAAGCAACGTTCATCGCGGTTAGTGCCTGGATGGGTGACCCGCGATGGCTTAACGCCGGTACACGTTGCAAATGGTGGCAGCGGTTGAATTTTTGAGTTGATATCACCATCATCCCCGGACCCCGGTTGTTCACAGTGATGTTACTCCGCTACTGCTTGTGTTCGGTTGTGTGACTTCGGGTCGAGGTCAAGAGAAAGAGGGAGAAATGTAACGGGAACGGGGTATAGGTTTAAATAACACTTCTACGGCCTTGTCGTATAAGCCGGCTTTTATAGCAACGTTGGTAGACTGGTTGACCTATTCATAAAGTTAAGCAACGTACATCGCGGTTAGTACCTGTATGGGTGACTCGCGCCGGATGGCTTAACGCCGGTACACGTTACAAAAGCATCATAATCTAAACATTATATATAGATCAGAGAAAGAAATTCTTCTGTCATTGCAATTCATTGCCACACCACTCGTTTTTTTTTGGACACCCATAGAATCTCGATCTGTTATTTAGCCCATTTTGCAAACTTATCAAGCTGCAAAAAAACATTTTTCACCAGGTTCTTCCATGTTCGCCGGTATTCATAAGAGTTGAAGATTCACTTAATTGTGGGAATGTTTTTAGCAAGGTCCTCCAGTTTCAATTCGATACTTCATTGACTTTGTGTGAAACCTAAACGGGTGCATACAAAAAAAAAAAAAACACTTGCGAATGACTCTGTTCAAATTGAATTTCAGCAGCGGTGTTTTAAGACCGCAGTTTAAACATTTATTTAATCGTACCTCCTTAAAGAAGATCTTCACGACAAAAATAGAGTGTTCCGAAAATGTTTACCAACGCAACGCATTGATGACTTTGTTCAAAAACAGTTTTAAACTCCCTTTTAGGGATTAACAGCTTATTGAAAACAATGACACAAACAAATAGGTAAGATTAGATCACTGTATATACTTTGCCAATCAAAATGATAATCGATTTAGCCTAACTAATTTAAAAATTGATCACTCGTAGTCTCGAAGGTTTTTTACACAGCTAATGAATTTCAATAAACTTTACCTTGTTCGTGCTTTTTTAAGAATTTAACTAAGCTGTTCGAATGCCATTAAAAAAGTAGCATAAACGGCCATGTTTTTGTCATAACTGTCAGAACTAAGAAGTGTGTCTGTTAAATGGTTGAAGTCAATGATTGTGCAATTATTGGGTGGATACTCGGATATATTCTAAAATACTCTTTTTGATTTGGGGAGAGGTGGTAAGTTGTCAATATATTTTCTTTAACTTTAAAATTTGGCCAAGATTTTAAATCAATGAAATTATGGTATTGACAGGTACAAAAAATAATCAACATTCCCTTCATAAAGTACTTTAAATGAAACGATTCCATAATTTACAGAACCTCATTTGTGACGAGTCAAACTATCCTTTCCTATCTTTTCTGTTGTTTTCCCTTTGGTTAGTTATTCATCATTTGCGTTACGCTAATAGAATGACGTCATATAACAGGAATTTGGATTTTACTCAACTTTCCCTTCATAAAGAACTTCAAATGAAACGATTCCATAATTTACGGAACCACATTTGTGACGAGTCAAACTATCCTTTCTTATCATTTCTGTCGTTTTACTTTTGGTTATTTATTTATCATTTGCGGTACGCTAATAGAATGACGTCGTATAACAGGAATTTGGATTTGTAATTTCCGGAAAGTCAGAAAACCCCTAAATAATGAGTTTTTATTTGTTTTTATTTGAACTCGCTTTAGAAATAGACGAGTGTTATTAAAGACAAATGATCTCTCATAAAATTACTTTCCTTTATCCTTTATCGAGTTTATGTATTATCATATTTAATTATTTCCTCTAGAAGTTTTTTTTGTTTCGATTTTTTCTTTTCATCCAATCAAAACGAACGAGTATCGTGACTGCATTGAAAAATCCACTCTGGACACAATTTTTGGATAGATGGTATAGCAAACGGTAAAGCAAAGTTCATACACATTACCTATTGACGTGAAAAAAATCGCCGGCTTCACCGTCGATTTGTTTACCCGTATAAATATGTAATCCACCAATGTAACAAAAATAAAATGCTCATCAGCAATAAACCATTAATCATCCATATGACAACATCTCATGATTTGTGTATGTTTTTCTTGTATTCTGCAATCGTTCCACCGTCTTTCTGTGACGTCACATCATGCCACATGATGCAACAAGATGTTTGAAGACTTTAAAATATTTGATTGATTATATAATGCATTTCATCAAAATGCAGAAAACCTCTAAATATAAAAATATTAATGAAAGACATTGCATTATGCTCTTTTTTTATTTTATTATTAACGTTTGGCGACATTTCAAGCATCAAATCTAGCGAATGCAATGTATGCCACCCCAATATTCACATATATGGAATAAAATTTTAACCATTTACTTTAAAAAAAGGTCAATACAAATGATCCTAATTTGTTAATACCATATTTGGAAAACCTCGGTCCGAAACCACAAACTATGAGAAATTAAGGTCAAATCAACAATAGTTGGATTCATAATGGATTAAAGCACACAAAAATGATAGTAAGATAAATTGTATTGACATTTTATACTTGATAAATTTAAGAATTTTATCCCATATGTGAATATTGGTGTGACATACCTTGCATTGGCTAGATTTGAGCCTTGAAACGTCGCCAAAAGTTTTGACCAAACTCATGGTTCGGATTTGGGAAAGGAAAGAGAAAGACATTGTAGTGATTATATAGTTTACTATAATGACTGTAGCATGTCTGATTACAACTCAAGAAACTTGTGTGCCTATAGTCCATCAAAATTTAAAAACATTCAGCAAGAATAAATGAAATATAATGAAACATTTCTTTTAAAACAGCTTCATACCAACTAGAGCTTATAAAATGTGTGCACATTTTCAAATTGTCACACACAATATCATGTAATTTCTGAGAACTTTGGAATTTAAGTGTGAACCCGGAAAACACTGGTATTGGCACATACTTACGGTTACTTACGGTTCAGAGACCGCTGGAAAGCCTACGGCTTCTAAAGGTCCATCTCTTATGTTTGTTACATATCTTGTATTTGTTGACAAGTGGCAGCGTGGGTTGAATTTTGAAGGGTGATTGGTCCAGTGTTTATTATGTCTCCCCCATTACATGGGGGTGACATATTGTTTTTGCCCGTTCCGTCCGTCCGTCCGTCCGTCCTTCCGTCTATCACACTTGTATGAATGTAAGAATGCTTGTGCGTAGGAACTTCATACTTGGTATGCAGGTTGGTCATGACCAGTAGCTGACCCCTATTGATTTTGATAACAGAAGGTCAAAGGTCAAGGTCATGGTGACCGTGTGAGGTAAAAAATGGTTTCCGCTCAATAACTGAAGAACGCTTTGGCTGAGGAACTCCATACTTGGTATGCAGGTTGGCCATGCCTAGTAGAAGACCCCTATTGATTTTGAGGTCAGTACATCTAAAGTCAAGGTCACAGTGACCATGAGCTTGAAAGGTCACAATGACAATGAGCTGATAAATAGTTTTTGCTTGGGCCCAGGAACTTCATACTTGATGTGCAGGTTGGTCACCACCAGCAAATGACCCCTATTCATTTTAAGGTCACTAGGTCAAGGTCACATCTGTCACACTTGTTTCCGCTCAATAACTGAAGAACACTTGGGCATAGGATCTTCATACTTGGTATGCAGGTTGGTCATGACCAGTAGATGACTCCTATTGATTTTGATGTCAGAAGGTCAAAGGTCAAGGTCATGGTGACCTTGTGAGGTAAAAAATGGTTTCCGCTCAATAACTGAAGAACGCTTGGGCCGAGGAACTCCATACTTGGTATGCAGGTTGGCCATGCCCAGTAGAAGACCCTATTAATTTTGAGGTCAAGGTTACAGTGATCTTGAGCTGAAAGGTCACAGTGACAATGAGCTGAAACGATTAATGAAAAATTTTACTTCCCTCTATTCTGTTGTCGTCCTCAGTTGAGTTAATCTTCGATTTTTTTCCAGAATTCCAATATGGCTGCCTATGTCCCATGAGTGTCCTTGGTACACATGTCTGCTAAATTGTTATTTTTGATCCATGAATTTCCGAAATATTACGCACTGTTTTAAATGAGATGTTGATAACCCTATTAGAATGAAAAACTTTGTCGAAATGCATGTTGCAAGTTTATTTATAAACGCAATTTAAGGAAAACTACACAAATACAGCAAACATGATAGTGATTATACATCCATCATGCCGCAGTTTACGAAATTAATTAAACATTCATGTTTTTTCAGGACAAAAGCTGATATCCAGCCAAAAATGCCCATTGTAACAAGGTGATAACAAACAGAAGAAAGAAAAAATGCCACCTTACCGGCACAGGATGGTCAACACAGGCCCTGTTGACCTAACAGATGCTGACATCAGCTTTCCATTAGCTCGTTTGTTTGATCCCCAGAACCTGGATCATGTTCCAGAGAAAGAGCGCATGGATGTGTTTGAACACAGGGATTTGGCACATATCAAACACTACAAGGCAGCTGTTAAAATATTTGGAGGGCCCCTGAGTAGAAAGAGGGTTATGATAGCTCCTCCGATGGAGAACATGACAAAACATAGGCTTGGGTTGTACCTTCATAGAAAGCCACCGCCCGCAGCACCAGTTTTAAATACAGCTTTGAATCCACAGATACCACCAGAAAAACCTCTCCCTGAGGAGCTAGTGATTGCCAAAGAAGCTGAAAAAAGAGAAGATGACTATAAAAAATGGTTTAAGGAAAGGCAAACATTCAGAAATAATTTAGAAAATATGGGTTTAAATACGGAATGGTTATCAAATAAACCAAATAAGACTGTACAAGAAAAGCGAGTGCTAAATAGAATGAAAGAGGAAGCTCTTGGTAAGAAACTTGAAGAAGAAAAAGACATTGATGAAACACCAGAACCAGTAACCAGATCACAGTCAACAGACTCTGAAGCAAGTACTCCACCATACTTGAATGTTCCTGCTCCATTAGGTTTAATCATCCTGGAAAAACATTTGAAAGAACAGAAAATTAGACTGGTAGATTTGTTTACAGATGTTGATAAAAATAAAGACTGGAAGATATCAAGGGATGAATTTGTGAAATCATGTGAAAAGGTAAGAAGATAACATCATTCAACCCATCTGAAAATGAAAGATGTAAAACTATATTGTACACTTTTGCATCATTTCAAGATTGGTTGTGTGAACTTTGAAACTGATGGGTTTTAATTTTATCAAAAAAAGATGAGCCCTGTCAGGCAAAATGTTTGTGAATCCCTTATTTGGATCCCACATACAGACGATGTCTGACACCTCTGTATCAGATGACTATTGAAAACAATGTGACAAAATTTGTCAATGTTTTCAACTCTTTTCAATAATTGTTTTTACTTTTATTCAGTTTCCTAACTTTTTACTGAATGTTTTCAAAGTTGTCCTCTGCAGATTTGTCATATACATGTGGGAGATAGTTAACTGTCTGTTATGTTATATTGTGATAAAAGTAGCTATGTTTATGGCTATTTCATGATGTGTGTCGCAACATTGGTGGTGGCATAGTATATGTTGTCATTTCAATGCATTGGCAGGCAAGATAATCTCCCGTTGGAAGTATTTCTTAATTGTAAATTGTAAATATTCTCATCCCTGCCTATTACTTTACATGAATCTTTGTAATGTATGTAATATATAATTATGTCTGAATTGGAAGAAGAGGGAGTATATTGACTTTGCACATGTCAGTCAGTCTGTCGGTAGACCAAATAAAGCTTGTCTGATTGATAACTGGATTATGAATGCTTGGACCTACAGTACTCAAGTTCTGCAGGAAGGGTGACCATGCATGACCAGTAGATGGCCTCTATTGATTTTGATGTCATCTGTTCAAAAGTCAAGGTCGCAGTGAACTTGTTCACAAAAAGCTTGTCCGATTGATTAGAAATTTATGACAAATTAGCTCCCATTTCAGGTCATGCATATTATATTTAATCTACCACATGTTTCTGACAATGTGACACTCAGGGGGCATGATGTTTGTGACACTCAGGGGGGCAGAATGTTTAACAAACATCTCTTGTTTGTTACAACAAGTTTATTTACATTATATAGCTTGAAACACAGTGGTTCATGGCCTAATTAAAGAAATGTTATGCATGGCAATTCAATACGATACCCTGTTAACCCTCTCCCTCATATAGATGCTTTCTGCCGCCTCTGCAGTTGACAGCTTTTTGAAAACATGGCGACAAAAGAAAAAATAGCTCAATCCAAGCCAATTTTCCTTCTGTCAGCATATTTTCAGCTCTATTCAATTATTTTTCTTTCATTTAAAGGGATTTTCTGTGCTTTTGCCTAGACGTTTTGTTGTATGGGAAAGGGTTAACAAAAAAATTACATGATTTCTTTTCTAGAAAAATGTTCCAATCTCAAAAGGTTTGTTGGAAGATATGCTTATCGCCTTGGACATGAACCTTGATGAAGAATTGGATTACAAAGAACTCGCAAGAGGGCTTGAATTGACGAGGAAACAGAGAATTGAAGATCGCAGGAAAGACCTTTCTAGGGAGTCCTCTGCAACTTCACATATATCAGGTTTGATTCAAAATTGTTATCACATATATCAGGTTTGATTTATAAAATTGTTATCACATATATGTATATCAGGTTTGATTTATAAATTGTTATCACATATCAGATTTTATTCCGAATTGTTATCACATATATCAGGTTTGATTCCAAATTGATATCACATATATCAGGTTTGATTCCTAATATTCCAAATTATTATCATATTTATCAGGTTTGATTCCAGATTGTTATCACATATATCAGGTCTGATTCCAAATTGTTATCACATATATCAGGTTTGTATATCAGGTTTGATTCAAAATTGTTATCACATAAATCAGGTTTGATTCAAAATTGTTATCACATATATCAGGCTTGATTCTAGATTGTTATCACATATATCAGGTTTGATTCCAAATTGTTATAACATATATCGCAGGTTTGATTCCAAATATTCCAAATTGTTATCACATATATCAGGCTTGATTCCAAATTGTTATCACATATATCGGGTATTATTCCAAATTGTTATCACATATATCAGGTTTTATTCCAAATTGTTATCACATATATCAGGTTTTATTCCAAATTGTTATCACACATATATATCAGGTTTTATTCAAAATTGTTATCACATATATCTGGTTTGATTCCGAATTGTTATTTATTTAGAATGTTTTCAATGATAGATTACCGTCTACAGACTTTAACCCTTTCCCACATATAGGAAATCTGTAGCAGATGACTTTGAAAACAATCATTAAAATCTGTATAAACGAATGTGTAATTATTGAAAAAAGTTTGAAAACCTTGTGGCAAAATGGGAAATTTGATAGAATGAAAATGAAAAGCCATAATATGGTGTCCGGGAATTTGTGTTACATCACAGAATCATGATTTATTGTCCTGTATTTGAAGAACTATGTGTTATATACTATAGTTTAACAACATATCATAAATTGTTAGAAACAACTTAATCTATTAAAATGATATGCCATTGGCATTTGAAAGAACTGTTAATTTTATTTAATTTATAATTTTCTTGAGAACTTTCATAGTGTCCTTCCGGACAAATGCATGGGAGTGCTTTTTGAAAATCAAAACAAACTGTTTTTCTTTTTGTTTAAAGCCTGCAAACTTATATTTGTGAAATAACAATTTAAACAATTATTTGAAGATATATCTTTAAGATTTAAGAGGGCGACATAAATACGATTTTGTTTCTAAATAAAATCTTGGAAAGTGATGTAACGAAATGTGCCCACCCATTTTATAGAGAGAAATTTGATAGAATGAAAATGAAAAGCCATCTAACAAATTATTGGTTATTTTCTTCAGGTTCACGAAAAGACTCTGATGACAAGAACAGGGACATGTATGTTATTCAGTCTCCAGTGAAACGGGATGGAAGTCGTAAATCCACTCCACAGAAAGGGATTAACTCCCCTGGTGGAGGTAAAAACATGGGGAAAGCACAAGACACAAGCATCCACTCTACAAATTCATCAAAATCGGGACGAAAAAGTGTGATTATAAATGATCAAGTCTCTGTGTTAACGGCAACCAGTACAATCAAATCAAGCAAAACAAATACCAAGTCTTTAACAACGTCTGAAAAGCATGCTCTAACTAGGGAGAGGACTGGTACCCCAACACATTTAGAGCCACCGGATAAAGATGTGAGGGAAGAAAGGCTGATTTTGAAGTCGGAAGAAGCGATGGTGGATCTTCGTAAACGAGATAGAGAAGCTTTGAAAGGATACAATGCAAATGTATGTACAGTTTTTTTGACACATAACCTAGTTGTCCCAATAATAAAACCCTTACTTGTTTTAAAATCGATTCTTCCAAATTAACCCTTTCCCACATACAACAAATCTGCAGCAAACAACTTTGAAAACATCTTGGCATTGCAAAAAGACAGAACATTTTTCTAAATGAAGGTACAATTACTGAAATTGGTTAAAATCATTGTGGCAAAAGAAGAAATTGCTCATGTTTAGCAATTGTTCTTCTGTCACAATGTTTTTGAAACAATGTCTGCTGCAGAGGTGTCAGAAAGTGTCTAAATGAATGTGGGAAAGGCTTAAAAGAGTAACATTTGCTAGATATTGACACATACTATTTAGTAGCATACAATGGAGTTCAAAATTAGATAGTATACATGTAAAAAGTGTAGTCTTAACCCTTTCCCTCATACAACAATTCTGCAGCAGACGACTTTGAACATATTTTGCAAAAAATAGAAAATCTCTAGATAATTGAATGGATAACCTATGACTAAAAGTGGAAAACATTGTGACAAAAGGAGAAATTGCTCGTTTCAAGCAATTTCTTATTTTGTCACTATGTTTTCAAAAAGCTGTCTGCTGCAGAGGCATCAGAAAGCGTCTATATGAGGGAAAGGCTTAAGTCTTACATAACAGGGTGTCAAAATGTTGGTTATCCCTTTTCCCACTTGTTGGTGCCTCTGTGAGCAATTGAATTTCTCCTTTTGCCACAATGCTTTCAACTCTTTTCAATCATTAACCTATAGAGATTTGTCCATGAATTTTGCCTAAATGGTTTTAAAGTAGTGTTCTGCTGATTTGTTGTTTATGGGTAAGGGTTAAAGTCCTCTACAGCAAGACAAGGTTTAGTATAGCTGAATATCTAGCTTACACATACCGGTACTTCATCTTTAAGGATATGAAATTTGCAAATACAACTATGATATAGTCTGTCTTGGGACATTTCATTATTGGAAATGGTGAACTTCCTTACAAACTTATCCATTAGAAAGAACCGCCTCGGTGGTGTAGTGGATGAGGGAGGTCGCGGGTTTGATACCCAGCAGGCTCGTATCAAAGACTTTTAAAAATGTAGTAATGGCTACCCTTCTTGGTGCTCAGGGTTGCAGAATTAGCATTACAACTGATTGGCTGGTGTCAGGATTAATGGACCATTACCACTAGTTACTTACCCAGTAAATACCATGATATAACTGAAAATTTGTTGAAGGTGGCCAAACACCAAACAGTCAATCAATCAAACCATTAGAAAGTGTAAACATGACTTCTTTGTGTTTAAATCAACCTTAACCCATTTGCAACCAGTGTATAGACATATCAACCTAAGCATCCATGCTATTTCATCTGCATCTACCGGTGGGCATCTAGTTTTTGGCCTGTCTGTCTGTCGAAAAAAACTTTAACCTTGACCACTACTTTTGAACCATAACAGTTATGGCTACCATATTTCACATGTGTATTCCTTGTGACATGACCTTTCTGTCAGTACCAAGATTTTTGACCTTGCGACATTGACCTTTGACCTAGATGTTGCCATTCGAGGGCATCAGTGTTTCACAAACACATCTTGTTTTCATATACAACATCGTGAATAATCTGGTATTTGGTTACAGGTGGTCTTTAATTGCAGGGTCATTTATACAGAAATTGAGTATTTTGTAAACTAAAAGTGTGGTGGCTTTGGACAGTAAATTGCTATTCCTAGGTTGTCTTTAGCAGAGGTTCAACTGTAAATGGATGAGGGAGGTCGCGGGTTTGATACCCAGCAGGCTCGTATCAAAGACTTTTAAAAATGTAGTAATGGCTACCCTTCTTGGTGCTCAGGGTTGCAGAATTAGCATTACAACTGATTGGCTGGTGTCAGGATTAATGGACCATTACCACTAGTTACTTACCCAGTAAATACCATGATATAACTGAAAATTTGTTGAAAGTGGCCAAACACCAAACAGTCAATCAATCAAACCATTAGAAAGTGTAAACATGACTTCTTTGTGTTTAAATCAACCTTAACCCATTTGCAACCAGTGTATAGACATATCAACCTAAGCATCCATGCTATTTCATCTGCATCTACCGGTGGGCATCTAGTTTTTGGCCTGTCTGTCTGTCGAAAAAAACTTTAACCTTGACCACTACTTTTGAACCATAACAGTTACGGCTACCATATTTCACATGTGTATTCCTTGTGACATGACCTTTCTGTCAGTACCAAGATTTTTGACCTTGCGACATTGACCTTTGACCTAGATGTTGCCATTCGAGGGCATCAGTGTTTCACAAACACATCTTGTTTTCATATACAACATCGTGAATAATCTGGTATTTGGTTACAGGTGGTCTTTAATTGCAGGGTCATTTATACAGAAATTGAGTATTTTGTAAACTAAAAGTGTGGTGGCTTTGGACAGTAAATTGCTATTCCTAGGTTGTCTTTAGCAGAGGTTCAACTGTAAATGAAAATTTGCTTTTTTTCTTAGAGATGTTTATGTTTTACTAGTGTTACTTGCCTACTTTGGAAAGCCATAAAACATTTTTTATGCCCCCGGAATCACCGATTCGGTGGGCATGTAGTTTTTGGCCTGTCTGTCTGTTGAAAAAAACTTTAACCTTGACCACTACTTTTGAACCATAACAGTTACGGCTACCATATTTCACATGTGTATTCCTTGTGACATGACCTTTCTGTCAGTACCAAGATTTTTGACCTTGCGACCTTGACCTTTGACCTAGATGTTGCCATTCGAGGGCATCAGTGTTTCACAAACACATCTTGTTTTCATATACAACAGCTTGAAGCTGCTCCAGGGACTATTAAAACTGGTACCAAATCAATCGATGACCATTGTATGAGATCTACGATGATTGGGGATGTAGGAGGCATGATTGACGAGTTTCGACAGAAACGTCTACACGAGTTTTATGACATCGTCCGTCTGTGCAAAGAGCGTGATGTGGTGCTATCACCCAAACTCCTGGAAAAAGGTAAGGGAATGTTTTGTTTAGAATTAACCCTTTCCCTCATACAACAATTCTGCAGCAGCTTTCCCTCATACGACAATTCTGCAGCAGACGACTTTGAAGATATTTTGTCAAAAGATAGAATATCTCTATAATTGAATGGATAACCTATGACTAAAAGTGGAAAACATTGTGGGAAAAGGAGAAATTGCACGTTTTGTGCAATTTCTTCTTTTGTCACTATGTTTTCAAAAAGCTGTCTGCTGTAGAGGCGTCAGGAAGCATCTTTATGAGGGAAAGGGTTAATTAATATTTTAAAAATATCAAAATATGTGCCGTTTTAGTATCGCTGGAAAATTGATATCTCGCTAGACTGAAGGTCGAGAGATATGTCAAATAATCCACGCCCCAAGTAGACAATACATAGCCAAATATCGCTACCGCAACATAATTTTCCCTTTATGACATGTATATATGCCATGTATAACTTTTAAGTCAGAGTAAAGAAGATTATTCTATACCTAATTTATACGTCCAATCGTAGACGCTCATTCGAATCATGTGACCGTACAATATATTTCCGTATCGGGACGCACGCGCGTACAAAATAACCCGTATTTTTTTCGTATTGTACGATTCACAGGTCCCATGTTAAACCTATGATAAAGACCGAAACACGTGAAAAGGTTCCGAATGAAAGTCTGAATCGACAGGCGCTCTAGATAAAGCGTTACGATAAAGCTCCTGTTGTCACCGGATCATTATTGTCGTTTGCAAACAAGGAGTAACACTGAAACTAAATGTTATCCGATTCTGAAATAGATGACTTTGTAATTGAACAGAAACCAAAAAACACTGTGAAAAAAACTAAAAGTGATGTAGGAATATAATTTTGGGGAAAAAGTCGAGGTATAGAATAAAAAGATCATTTAACAGTGTTCTGTACAATACGGAATATATTTGGACTCGTACACAGCTTGGAAAATCATATTGGACTCGCCTAGCGGCTCGTCCAATATGATTTTCCAAGCTGTGTACTCGTCCAAATATATATCCGTATTGTACAGAACACTGTTAAATAACCTATAAATATACAAATTTCCATATTTTGAATAAAGAAATTTACAATACAATTTTACACATAAAATAAAATTTATGATAAGGGTGTCAACCACGCCTCACTCCCACATTTTTAATGATTTGAAAGTATATTTCAATGACGTCACATCATATTTCAGTGATGTACCATTACCATATTTGGGAGGAATCCGCTGTGGTCGAGTGGTTAACGTCGGGGATTTCGAAACCGGGTGTCCCGGGTTTGATCCCCAGTCGCGGCACTACGGTCATGGTGGAGTGCCCTTGGGCAAGGCACATTTTCTAGCCTAGTACTGGTTTGTTTACCCAGGGAGCATGAATAAGTGAACTGTCGCCGTGATATAACTGAAATAATGTTGAAAGCGGCGTAAAACCCCAATCAATAAATAAATAAATTACCATATTCGGTACTGTTTTTTAATCCTTCGTGTTTAGATTGCACGCAAGAATCTGCATGTATTTGCGCCGGAAAGTATGCAGGTATTTCATGAATTGTAATACAATGACCCTTTCTCAGATGCTTGACTCTTTGACACATCTGTAGCAGACAACTTTTTGAAAAGATTGAGGAATATGAATGATTAAAATTTTCATCTGACATGAATATTGTTGAGTAACAACCATACAGAGTTATATTGCTTCAATAAATGTACCCCTCTTATGTCTACCAACTTGTGATACATGTATAACCAGTACTTTACAATATATATAAATAACAACAAACTTTGAATGTAACCTTCATTTAGCCCTTACCCATATACAACTAATCTGCATCAGAAATGCCTTTGGAAACATCCAGACAAATAATTTGAAAATATCCCTAAATGAAAGGTTAATTTTTGAAAGTCGAAGACATTGTGGCCTGTGAAATTTAATTGAGAAATAGCTCATCATGAGCCATTTCTCCTTTGGCCCCAATGTTTTAAAATTGTGTCTGCATGTGGAAAAGGGTAAATGGTATTTATGAAGAGAGCACATTTAGAACAAGAGGCTTGCACCAAAACGTTATCCTGTTAAATCTCAATAGGAATAAAATATAGACTTTGATGCCAGGGAAAGTTTCAACTCGATCAGCACTTGGTCCAGGCAAAATCTCTGCATAACTTAAGTTGATCTATAATACATACATGTAGAAAGCTTGCACATGTTGAGGCTTAAAGAAAACCGGCATTCTTGTCTACTGGCATTTTCATTTTCTCTACATAAATAAGGATGAACAACATCCTATTATCCAAAAATGAATATCTCAAGCTATTGTATTGTCGGAACTAAGTACTATGGGCTCTGCGCGCTAGTTCAATCTATAGCATTGTTTGACTGTATGTTCACATACGTCAAATATTTTTCTGTCTGGAGAGGTCATATTTTACCTGTTATATATATGTACATGTACTTTTTAGTTAGTTTTCTTTTCTTTAATTATGGAAACTTATATATGTAAATCAATATTGCTAGCTGCAACCTTTGTTCAAGTAAGTAGCGCTGTTAACCCTTTACCTCGTATAAAATCGTTTAATTCTTACTGAAAACAGATGATAAACTTAGGTTTTAATAGAATGCATTGAAAAGAGACTTAACATTTACAAAGTCGTAAATGCAATCATCACCTGATAAGAGCTCTTCACCTGCATTTAAACCTTTCCCCCATACAGACGCTTTCTAAGCCTCTGCAGCAGACGGTATTTTGAAAACATAGTGACAAAAGAAGAAATTGCTCAAAACAAGCAATTTCTCCTTTTGCCACAATGTTTTCCACTTTTAGTCATAGGTTATCCATTCAATTATAGAGTTTTTGCTATTTTTTGACAAAATATGTTCCAAAGTCGTTTGCTGCAGAATTGTCATATGAGTGAAAGGGTTAACCCTTTCCCAGATGCATGTTGATAAGTATGAAGCAAACGTCTTTTTGAAAACATTGTGACAAGGAGAAATTGCCCATAATCAGCAAATCATCTTTTGCCACAAGATGTTCAACTCCATTCAATAGACCTTCCATAGTTCTACCACAAAGTTTTCAATGCTGTCTGTTCCTGAATAGTGTATGTGGGAAAGGGTTGATAAAACAGTGTTCATTATTTTTTGTTTACTAAAATGGAGGAAAAGGGTTAACATGTGATTTGTTAATATTATTGTTTGTTTATTAAAAATGTTGTGTACAGTTCTTTTATTATCATATACATGTATGTTCAACTTTTTTAAAATTGTGAAAATATAAACAGCTCATGTCAGTGTTTGACTATGAAGCTGTTGGTGCATGGTGTGGCTCACACATATCAATCTATGTGATGTGGCTTATTTATCACAGTTTATCACAGTTTATGAAGGCCTGTAACCAAGCCATTATCATTGTTGTGACTTGTTATAGACGTCTTTAAAAAAAAAATAATCTCACCACAATTTGTTGTATATGATTGTTTTGTTGAAGTTTCGTTATATTGTTAGAAATGTTTTAAAGAATTTTTTGACTTTTGAAAACATATACAGCCCATAATTATGTGTTTTTGATTATGGATCAGAGCTATTGTTGCATGGTGTTGCTTACACATAAATCTATGTGATGTGGATTATTTATCACAGTTTATGAAGGCCTTTTACATTGCCATCATCATTGTTGTGACCTGTTATAGACGTCTTGAAGAATTTTCTTTACCACAATCATTTGTTTGAGGTTTTGTTATGTTGTTAGAAGTGTTTCAAAGAATTGCTTGTTAAATTACATATAATTCAGTCCTTATGCATCGTCCTTAAACCTTGCCAATATTGGGACGACCTTTGACGCGGCTGCAGCAGATGGCTTCTGAAATTTGTATACAGATCATGTCAGTTTTTGACTTATGAAGCATTATAGCTAGTGTTGCATCTTATGGCCCACACATACATGTAAGTCTATGAGATGTGATTTACTGATCACAGTTTATGAAGGCCTTTTACATTGCCATCATCATTAGTGTGACCTGTTATACATGTAGAAGTCTTGAAGAAGTACATTGTATGTTCACATCAAAATTTTAATGTTTGTTCGGGATTTGTTTAAATGTTAAAAGTGTTTCAAAACATTACTTGCTAAATTACATATAATTATGTCCTTAATGCATCGTCCTTAAACTTTGCCAATATAGTCCTTAATCCTTGCCAATACACGGCCGACATTTAACACCGCTGCAGCAGACAACTTTTGAAAACATATACATTGGTATAAAGCTCATGTCAGTGTTTGACTATCTATTTGAGTCTATGTGATGTGATTTACTGATCACAGTTTATGAAGGTCTTTTACATTGCCATCATCATTGTTGTAGACGTCTTGAGAAACAAAAATAATGTTCACCACAATTTGTTGTATATGCATGATTGATTTGTTTGAAATTTGATATACAGTCCAACCTGTGTTTAAAGACCAACCAATGGAGGAGACTAAGATGGTCTTTGTTCACAGGTGGCCTTTAATTGCAGGGTCATTTATTCAAAGAATGAATAATTGAGAATTATTTATAAGTGTGGTTGCTATAGACAAGGAATTGATATACAAAGGTGATATTTAGCAAAGGTTTGACTGCATTGTTAGAAGTGTTTTAACACTTTCCCTCATAAAGACGCTTTCTGACGCCTCTGCAGCAGATAGCTTTGTGAAAACATAGTGACAAAATAAGAAATTGCTCAAAACAAGCAATTTCTCATTTTGCCACAATGTTTTCCACTTTTGGTTATAGGTTATCCATTTAATTTAAGAGATTTTCTATTTTTTGACAAAATAAGTTGTCTGCTGAAGAATTGTTGTATGAGGGAAAGGGTTAAAGATCTGCTTGATAAATTACATATACGTATGTCCTTATTCATTGTTCTTAACCCTTTCCAATATATAGACGCTTTCTCATGCCTCTGCAGCAGATGCCTTTTGAAAGCATTGTGATAAAAGGAGAAAATCCTCAGTATGGACAATTTCTCCATTTGCCCTATCTGTTCACCTCTGATAAACATTTATACTCTCATTCATGCAGATTGTCCTTATTTTTGCCAATACAATTTCAAAGTCATCTGCTGCAGATTTGTTCTATTAATTGAAAGGGTTAATTTTGGTATAAACAACACAACCTCATGTGAGCAGCATGTTTGGAACCTGAGGAATGTTGTTGCTCTACGGAGTAGTTGCTCTGAAGAGGTTACACTACGGAGTAGTTGCTCTGAAGATGTTGATGAATATAGATACATTTTGACACATCTGCAGCAGATGACTCTTTAGAACAGCCTCACAAAATATTATCAACTCTATTTAACCCTTTCCCTCATATGACAATTCTGCAGCAGACGACTTTGAACATATTTTTTCAAAAAATAGAAACTCTCTATAATTGAATGGATAACCTATGACAAAAGGTTGAAAACATTGTGGCAAAAGGAGAAAAATTTGCTTGTTTTGAGCAATTTCTGCTTTTGTCAATATGTTTTCAAAAAGCTGTCTGCTGCAGAGGCGTCAGAAAGTGCCTATTTGAGGGAAAGGGTTAAATATTCAACATTTATTTATATAGATTTTCCATATTGATGCATACTTGTTTGCAAAGTCATCTGCTGCAGTGGGCAAAAGGGTAACAGGAAGTTAAATCTTATCATAAATATGTTTTCAATAAACTGCTTGAATAAAACAAATCTGCAGCAGGTGACTTAAAAAAAATATCAAGAAAAAATATTAATGGTATCTATAAATGTGAATGAAAGTTAGTAAAGCAATGAATAGAATTGAAAACAATGTGACAAAAGGAGGAATTGCACATAATGTATCTATCAGTGAAAGGGTTAAAATAGAGGCTATTATTATATGCTTAACATATCTTTGAGTGACAGAAAAAAATATTAAAAATGTTACATATATATTATACTATTCAAATACAGGACAATTATCCCAATTCAATATTTGCAAAGTATTGTTAAGATTTAAAGTGTACATAATCTTTAGTATGTGTATATTAATCCTTACCCATATAAACAGACCCATTTTGACATCTCTTCAGCAGAAGACTTTTGAAATCATTCTGACCAAAGGAGGAATTGCTCTTAATGAGCAATCTCTCCTTTAGTCACAATGTTTTGAACTCTATTCAGTTATTGTACATTAATATGCAGATATTTTTCATATTATTGGCAAGATGTTTATAAAGTCTTTGGTACAGATTTGTTGTATGTGGGAAACGGATAATATAGACATATTTCTTTTTCTTTTTAATGCAAGTTGCATAATTTCAGTGATATTAGATTTTGAGTAAGTATGGACATTCATCCACTTGACTCAAATTAAAGCTATGCTTTTAAGACAAACAACCATACTGCATTTTGAAAGCATTATATATTAAGCTCAAACTTAACACTGGCTCGGTGCGGGAGGCTGCGGGTTCAATCCCCGGTCGGTCATACCAAAGACTTTAAAAATGGTAGTTTTTGCTGCTCTCCTTGGCATATATAGCACTGCATTATGGTCAAAGGGAAGTAAATCAGATCGGCTTGCTGGGCAGACAACTTTGTCCAGATGAATTTATAAGACCGAGGTGGTCTCCCATTGGACAATAATGATTTTGTTGAAAGTTGTCTTAACCTTTCCCACCTATAGACGCATTTTGATGCATCTACAGCAGACGACATTTGAAAACATCATGAAAAAAAGGAGAAATTGCTCAAAACGAACAATTTCTGTTTTTGCAACAATGTTTTCAAAGTTCCCACCTATAAACGTTTTTTGACGCATCTACAGCAGAAGACTTTTGAAAACATCTTGACAAAAAGAGAAATTGCTCAAAACGAGCATTTTCTCTTTTTGCCACAATGTTTTCAACTTTTTTCAGTAATTGGAGATTTTCCATATTTTTTATTAGACATTTTCAAAATCGTTTGCTGCCGATTTGCTTTATGAGGGAAAGGGTTTAAAAAAAAAGAGAGAAATCTTTTCCCCAATTTTGTTTGATATAAACTGTGCATTAACTTTCTTTCCATACGTGTTTTTGTTTCAGTGCTGCTGTATCCCCCTGATATGCAACATAGTGACCTGAAAAAGTTGCGGCACCCAGATTCGGCCCCACTGGTCTCGTCCCACTTCGCGGACCCACCAAAGAGACCCAGAACTCCAATAGAGGTCAAACACAAGGACAAAGTTCGAAGGTCAAAGAGTGGTAAACTGTTGATCGATAGTCGACATAAGTACCCGGCAATGAAGAGCGTAGCAGCAGACGGGCACAAGGAAAACCTGTCAACCGGTCGTGCCGTTATACGACGAAAAGTGGATTGTTGGATGACCTTTGAGCAATATGAGAAATTAACAAAGTGAGATTTTATTTCTTACGTAACTAATTTTTAACCCTTTCCCTCATACGGCAATTCTGCAGCAGACGAAAATCTCCATAATTGAATGGATAACCTATGACAAAAAGTGGAAAACATTGTGGCTAAAGGAGAAATTGCACGTTTTGTGCAATTTCTTCTTTTGTCACTATGTTTTCAAAAAGCCGACTGCTGCAGAGGCGTCAGAAAGCGTCTATATGAGGGGAAGGGTTAACTCTTTCTTGTGTTAAAACCAACTTGCAGCAGATGGCTTTGAAAATATATTGGCAAAAATATGGTTGATTGATTGGGGTTTAACGCCGTTTTTAACAATTTCTCAGTCATATCACGGCGGTCAGTTCACCTACTCATGTGTTTCCTGGTTTTCTCACACCAGTACTCCACATAATAATCTTCCCAAACAACTGGCTGCTTTTCCAAATAGACTTAACCCATTGGTGGAAGACGAATGACGCATGTTGCAATGACTTTTGTTAAACATCGAAAAGAAAGTTGGCCGAGCCGGGATTCGAACTCACAACCCCTGGATTGACAGCCTGACAGCCCGCTTCGTTACCGATTGAGCTACCGGGACTCGGCTAAAATATGGGCTATATTAATAAACGAAATTGCAATCACTGAAAAGAGTTTTACATATTGTGGCAAACGGAGAAATTGCCCGCTATTTACTTCTTTTGACTTTATGTTTTCAAAAGTCGTCTGCTGCAAATGCATCAGAATGTATCTTGAAGAAGGAACGGGTTAAAGCTTTTAACATTATCTGATTTGAAAACATGAATATGATTCACCTTAAAGTAATTGAAACAAAATTTAAATATAGATTTAAACGCTTTTATTTGATGTACGTGTCATTTGACTCCTGTGCAATGGATGACATTTTTTTAAAAAAAGTTTTTCTTTCAAAATGTTGAAAAGCTTTTAGCTTCAAACACACCAAAATAGTTATGTGGTTATAATTTGGCTGAATAACAATTGAGCCGTTTCGCGAGAAAACCAATAGTGTGGTCTCTGCGTAAAGTATCGACCCGGATCAACTTAAGCATGCCGCGCAGGATAACCCGGACAGACACTTTTCGCCTCCTGTGGATTTTGTGTTTCATGAATCATTACTCTATACCTCTATCCACCTGAGACGGAATGTTTCGGCCCGGATCAGTCTGCGCGGACAGTTACCTGATTGGGTATTTATACTGCCATCTTCTTTGATATCCGCTTTACAATGAAAGGACAGATCAGTTCACTTCTGAAATAACCATATTTAAATTTATTTATCCCTTTCCCACATGTATACAACACATATGAATAAGACGATTTCGTAACTGTCTGGACAAGTTAACAGAAAGTCTCTGTAATCTATAGTTTATTTATGGAATGATAATGGAATTACTTCGGAACATTGTGACAAAAGGAAAATTATTCATCATGAGCAATTTTCCTTTTTGTCACACTATTTTCAAAAGTTGTCGCCTGCAGTCTGCGTCGAAATGGGTCTGTAATGCGGAAAATGTTAACATTACTATATTTTAAAATGATGGCTGTATCAGGCTTAAGAAGAAAAGGCGTCCAAGCAAATTTTTAAGATGCTATTGTGAAGATTCATTGAGAGTGAACACATGAGTGGATTATTTTGGACCACAAAGTTAACCTTTTCATACATGCGAGACCTTTTGAGGTATTCGCTGTAATGAACATTTGTAAACATTGTGACAAAAGGTGGTATTTCTCATCTATAAAGAGATTTTCCATATTTTTGACTGGATGTTTTCATTAACTTCTGCTGCAGGTTTGTTGTATGAGGCAAACTAGTAACCTTTTCCCACATATAGCAAGTCTGCAGCTGACGACAAAGAAAACGTTTGAAAATGAAAGTGTAATTAATGAAAAAATTGAGAAGACATTGGCATTTTGAGGAGAAATTGCTCATGTTGAGCAATTTCTTTTTTTGCAACAAATGCGTCTATATGAGGGAAAAAGTCAAAACTCACACTAAATTCTTATATATACCAATAGTCGTTGTCTTATCATCTTAAACTGTGACCCTTTCCCACATGCAGCCCAGGCTTCCGAATTTCTATTACAGCAAAAAATGCGAAACATTACACAATACATATAATTATTACACTATATGATTGTATAGAGGGGCTTTTTATAGTAACACGTGCGGGATTTCCTAATTACCATTACGATCAATTTTTAGCATAGCGTATAGACAATATAGAGATACTTTTTGAGTATTTTAACGATTGTGTGATTTTCTGCATGTTTTGCTGTTATAGAAATTCGGACGCTTGTGCATGCAGATACATTTATAATGCATCTGACGCAAACAATCTTTGCCTAAAGTGCAATGACGTTTTGCTACACTGTTTTCAACTTGATACAATAATTATACTTTCTTTTATAGAGATCTTTCCAAATGTTAATGTTCTCAAAGTTGTAGATTTAACATATGTGGGAAAGGGTAAAAATAAGTCTGCTATCAGAATTGCAATGCCTTTTGTCCTACTTGATTAGTGAGTCGAAGGCAACGAGGGCTGTCAATTCGAGGATTGCGAGTTCGATCCCCAGCTCGGCCAACATACTTTCCAACGTTTGACAAAAGTCACTGTGACAAGCGACATTCGTCTTTCACCAACAGTCTATGTGGAAAAACAGCCAGTTTCTTGGAAAGTATGGTTGTGTGGAGTACTGGTGTGAGAAAATCAGGAAACATAGGAGTAGGTGAACTGGCCGCCGTGATATAACTGAACAAGTGTTAACAACGGCGTTAAACCCCAATCAATCAATGATTATTTTTCTACAAAATCAATAATTTTCATTTTTTGTTTTCCATTTTCAGACATTTTGCAGTTCGGTACCAAAATCTTCACGGAACAGCTCATAAAAACGTTTTCTGGCCTGGTCATCTCCTAGATAAGGTCAGACTTTGCATGCCTCCGTATGACCGCAGCGGTCAACGGGATAAGGAGGGGGCAATCTACAGGAGAGTGCACAGGACCCCGGCGGTGAATTACGGCTATGAGCCGACAGACGTGTGGCCGATGAACGACAGCTTGTACACCCAAATAGGAATACATGACCATTTTAGGAATAAGACAATCATTTGAATAGGGTCTATTTAAGCAATTACAGTGTCTAATGCGTTATATTTAGCATTCTTTGTGTGTATTGTGCAAGATTTCGTATGTTGAAAATGTTCAACGGATTTATACTGTTAAAGATATATTTTTTTGATAACTGTTTTCTGTTGATGGGTAATAGTCATGCATGTGTATGAATATATTGATTGACCTTATATAGGACTTTATGGGAATTTATAAATAAAAGTGCTTCATTCAAGAAAATTGTTTGTTTTGCTTATACCACAATATTGATTTATCCAGTCCCTTCTGCTACTGCCGCTAGAAAATATTTATCAATCCTTTCCCACACGAACCTGAAAATATTCTGCAGCAGACGGATTTTTAAAAACATAGTGACAAAAGAAGAAATTGCTCCGAAACGCCTTTTGCCACAATATTTTCCACTTTAAGTCATAGGTTATCCATTTAATTATAGAGATTTTCTATTTTTTTTACAAAATATGTTCAAAGTCGTCTGTTGCGGAATTGTCGTATGAGGGAAAGGGTTTTAATCTTCACAGATGGAAGAAGAATTATTCACTAAGAATTGAAAACGTTGGGGTAAAAGGAGAAAGCGAATCCTTTTCCAAACGGTCATCTGGTGTAGATGAGTACCAGCAACACTTTCTCAAGACATACTAGTACACAATGCATCACTTATTTGATGACTGCACAATTTGAACGATGTCATACGAAAATTGACCTTTGCCCAATGTGGGAAATTAATTACGCTCATATCAAAATCCATGATCTGCGTCGGATGAAAACAGATTTGATGCACATGCACAAAGTGAAGACTCTGATAATTATTTATTATACCCCCCGGCAAACAAAGTTTGGGGGGGTATATAGGAATCACCCTGTCTGTCCGTCCGTCTGTCTGTCTGTCTGTCTGTCCGTATGTCCACATTTCTTGTAAGCACTACTCCTCCTAAACGGCTCAATGGATTTGGTTCAAACTTTACATGAAGGTTACACATCATATGTAGATATGCATGAAGGAAGATCACACGCCTCGGACTCTTCCAAGGGGAGATAATTTAACTTAGAGGTTATCTGCGAGGGACTCCTGTGCACATACCTCCACATTTCTTGTAAGCACTACTCCTCCTAAACGGCTCAATGGATTTGGTTCAAATTTTACATGAAGGTTACACATCATATGTAGATATGCATGAAGGAAGATCATACGCCTCGGACTCTTCCAAGGGGAGATAATTCAACTTAGAGGTTATCTGCGAGGGACTCCTGTGCACATACCTCCACATTTCTTGTAAGCACTACTCCTCCTAAACGGCTCAATGGATTTGGTTCAAACTTTACATGAAGGTTACACATCATATGTAGATATGCATGAAGGAAGATCACACGCCTCGGACTCTTCCAAGGGGAGATAATTTAACTTAGAGGTTATCTGCGAGGGACTCCTGTGCACATACCTCCACATTTCTTGTAAGCACTACTCCTCCTAAACGGCTCAATGGATTTGGTTCAAATTTTACATGAAGGTTACACATCATATGTAGATATGCATGAAGGAAGATCATACGCCTCGGACTCTTCCAAGGGGAGATAATTCAACTTAGAGGTTATCTGCGAGGGACTCCTGTGCACATACCTCCACATTTCTTGTAAGCACTACTCCTCCTAAACGGCTCAATGGATTTGGTTCAAACTTTACATGAAGGTTACACATCATATGTAGATATGCATGAAGGAAGATCACACGCCTCGGACTCTTCCAAGGGGAGATAATTTAACTTAGAGGTTATCTGCGAGGGACTCCTGTGCACATACCTCCACATTTCTTGTAAGCACTACTCCTCCTAAACGGCTCAATGGATTTGGTTCAAACTTTACATGAAGGTTACACATCATATGTAGATATGCATGAAGGAAGATCACACGCCTCGGACTCTTCCAAGGGGAGATAATTTAACTTAGAGGTTATCTGCGAGGGACTCCTGTGCACATACCTCCACATTTCTTGTAAGCACTACTCCTCCTAAACGGCTCAATGGATTTGGTTCAAATTTTACATGAAGGTTACACATCATATGTAGATATGCATGAAGGAAGATCATACGCCTCGGACTCTTCCAAGGGGAGATAATTCAACTTAGAGGTTATCTGCGAGGGACTCCTGTGCACATACCTCCACATTTCTTGTAAGCACTACTCCTCCTAAACGGCTCAATGGATTTGGTTCAAACTTTACATGAAGGTTACACATCATATGTAGATATGCATGAAGGAAGATCACACGCCTCGGACTCTTCCAAGGGGAGATAATTTAACTTAGAGGTTATCTGCGAGGGACTCCTGTGCACATACCTCCACATTTCTTGTAAGCACTACTCCTCCTAAACGGCTCAATGGATTTGGTTCAAATTTTACATGAAGGTTACACATCATATGTAGATATGCATGAAGGAAGATCATACGCCTCGGACTCTTCCAAGGGGAGATAATTCAACTTAGAGGTTATCTGCGAGGGACTCCTGTGCACATACCTCCACATTTCTTGTAAGCACTACTCCTCCTAAACGGCTCAATGGATTTGGTTCAAACTTTACATGAAGGTTACACATCATATGTAGATATGCATGAAGGAAGATCACACGCCTCGGACTCTTCCAAGGGGAGATAATTTAACTTAGAGGTTATCTGCGAGGGACTCCTGTGCACATACCTCCACATTTCTTGTAAGCACTACTCCTCCTAAACGGCTCAATGGATTTGGTTCAAACTTTACATGAAGGTTACACATCATATGTAGATATGCATGAAGGAAGATCACACGCCTCGGACTCTTCCAAGGGGAGATAATTTAACTTAGAGGTTATCTGCGAGGGACTCCTGTGCACATACCTCCACATTTCTTGTAAGCACTACTCCTCCTAAACGGCTCAATGGATTTGGTTCAAATTTTACATGAAGGTTACACATCATATGTAGATATGCATGAAGGAAGATCATACGCCTCAGACTCTTCCAAGGGGAGATAATTCAACTTAGAGGTTATCTGCGAGGGACTCCTGTGCACATACCTCCACATTTCTTGTAAGCACTACTCCTCCTAAACGGCTCAATGGATTTGGTTCAAACTTTACATGAAGGTTACACATCATATGTAGATATGCATGAAGGAAGATCACACGCCTCGGACTCTTCCAAGGGGAGATAATTTAACTTAGAGGTTATCTGCGAGGGACTCCTGTGCACATACCTCCACATTTCTTGTAAGCACTACTCCTCCTAAACGGCTCAATGGATTTGGTTCAAACTTTACATGAAGGTTACACATCATATGTAGATATGCATGAAGGAAGATCACACGCCTCGGACTCTTCCAAGGGGAGCGGGGGGTATTCTTCAGTGAGCTTTGCTCACAGTATTTCTAGTTTATTAAGGTTTTACGCCGCTTTCAACATTATTTCAGTTACATCACGGCGACAGTTCACTTATTTGTGATCCCTGGGTAAACAAACCATTACTAGGCTAGAAAATGTGCATTAACCAAGGGCACCGTAGTGCCGCGACCGGGGATCGAACCCAGTTTCGAAATCCCCGACGCTAACCACTCGATCACAGCGGATTCCTTGAATACTCTGACAAGATTGAGCATGTGCGTCTCGACAGTCTCGCCATTACCTTCACTGTATGCATACACTCAGAAGAGCTACAGGTGTAATGACAAAGAACTAGAGTTGGGACCCCAGTGTTGTGATACCTTTAACATTTGTACCAAAAACTGAGACCCCTTTATCTCTGCCTGCAGCTCATGAAATTGTTTTATAATTTAGCAGTGCTCAGGCAGAAAACATCCGTAGTCTAGTGGTTAGCGTCGGGGATTTGAGACCGGGTTTGATCCCAAGTCACGGCACTACGGTCATGGTGGAGTGCCCTTGGGCAAGGCACATTTTCTAGCCTAGTACTGGTCTGTTTACCCAGGGATCATGAATAAGAGAAATGTCGCCGTGATATAACTGAAATAATGTTGAAAACGGCGTTAAACTCCAATAAAACAAACAGAAAACATCAACCTCGGGGCATCTACGAATAGTGCAAGACCAGATCACCCTGCAAATCCGCTGTCTCATCTGGACATGCAGCTTTTACTTTTTATCTTTGGCATACATTACAGTGAGTATTTAAATACGCTTGGCGAAAATACTTAAAGCAGAACTCTAAATTTTGAAATATTTATTCGGCAGTTAAACCCTATGTTGTGGGTCCTGAAAAGGATCGCCTCAGTGAGGCACAGCGTTTTGTGACAAATGTATAGATATATTGAAAGAGAGAAAATTGACATTGATTATTTACCTAGGAAGTGGACAATGCAGAGCCTGGTCCGACTTTGTGGATTCGCAGAGTTATCTGGATAAACTATTGACCCATTCATGGATAAGTGATGAAGAATAAAGGGTATGTTATGATATACAATGTTATGATATACAATGGTTTCATTCATGGATAAGTGATGAAAAATAAAGGGTATGTTAAGATATGCAATGTTATGATATACCATGTGCTCATTCATGAATAAGGGATGAAGAATAAAGGGTATGTTATGATATGCAACTAATGCCGGATACGTCAATATTAAATATCACGTAAACCTACTCAACCAAAGATGTTTTCTATATATATATATATATATATTAGCATTATATCGAGGGCTTGGCGTGAAACGGTTGTAACTAAAAACCTATTTTGAAAACTCTGGTTTAGGGGCAATTTTGACCCCTTTGTAAACAATGTAAATTTTGTGAACGAGCAATGGCACCTACATGTCCATGGTTTACCAAGAAAAATGATTTAACGCTTATAAAGACTTTATGGCGAGGTGATTAACCTTGGTAAAAAAAAGACAAATTTTAGTTACAACCGTTTCACGCCAATCCCTCGATATAACCCTATTATCCCCCGCGGCGATACAATGACCCGGAGTAGAATACACATTAGCGATATGTGCTTTACGAACACCAACCAATCACAGGGTATGAACAAACAACGTTGACCCAGATCAACTTCTGCACGTACTGTTCTTTCAAATTAGTCTCAGACGGGTTTTCAGTAGACCCCTGCCATACACTGTTCATTTGGATCTGATAAT
Organism: Serripes groenlandicus; assembly: GCA_031761405.1. NCBI lineage: Eukaryota > Metazoa > Mollusca > Bivalvia > Cardiida > Cardiidae > Serripes > Serripes groenlandicus. Next base: position 79,773,763 of record JASEVX010000007.1, read on the forward strand.
GTGCATACGAATGCTAATATATACCTATTCATGCAATTATTAATTACACTTAGGTATTTTTTTTTTCTTAGGCTTAAATTTGAATTAGATTTGCTTGATTGATTGGGGTTTAATGCCGTTTTCATATCGCGGCGGCCAATTCACCTACTCATGTGTTTCCAGACTTTCTCACACCAGAACTCCACACAATAGTGTTTCCAAGCAACTGGCTGCATTTCCACACAGACTATTAGCCCATTGGTGGACGACGAATGATGCTTGTCATAGTGACTTTTGTCAAACGTCAGAAAGATTGTTGGCCGAGCTAAGGTTCGAACTCACAATCCTCGGACTGACAGCTCGCGACGCTACATAGCTACAGGGGCCCGGGCAATACATTGGAACAATACTCACATGCAAGTATCCCATGTATATAGACCAATTTCATTCTGATTAAAAAAAATAAGTTAAGAGGGCACTTTTCCCAGAAATTTTAAAACTTGAAGATGTCATGGAAGAAATGTTCTTAGACGATGTAAAATGTATTGCCCGAATAGATAATCAGTCGATCATCGACACACGAATAACCCTTTCCCACATTCAGACACTTTCTGAAACCTCTGCAGCAGACAACAATTAAAACATTGTGGCAAAATAAGAAATTGCTCACAATGAGCAATTTCTCCTTTTGCCACAATGTTTTCAATTCTTTTCAATAATGGTTCTTTCATTTATAGAGAGTTTCGTACATGTTGACAGGTTGTTTTTTCAAACTCGTCCGCTGCAATATCGTTGTATGTGGGAAAGGGGTTTATGGTCTTGTGTCACCTACGCACAGTGTAGACTCACGAGAGCGTGTGCTACATACGCTACGTGTTCACTGTCCAGTTGCAGTTAGTTATAAATATAGAACCAAATGTACGTCGGACCAATTTCAGAATTGTATTCCCAGCGGTGTTTACTACCGTATATATAATCGGTTAATGACCCGGATATTCAGATGCAATAAGATGCATCCCCTATTATAGCCAGAACGGATCAACTACATTTGTCACATTTGTTGTTACAGATACAAAATATGCATGCAATCGCACCGCAATACGGCCAAACAAATGTGCAATAGCTATGCGCATGCTGGTCGAAATCTATACTAGAAGCACATGTGTTATTGTTTAATTTAAACATGATTTATTTTACATCGATTGCGAAGCAAGCTTTCAGCTTATATTAAACACGCTCGATGTCTGTTTGCTGGAGACTTAACCAGTACTCGCGCCGTTTGTGTGGAAAAAATCCGAAAGTCAGGACCCGCTCATCACGGGACTTGAACCAGAGACCATTGATACGCGAGGCCGACGCTCTACCTCTGCACCACTGTCTTCCACTGTGTTGTTGTTTATTTTTCCATGGGATAGGCTCTTGTGAAGTCGATTCATTATTCAACCTTGAGATATTGTACATTGTGAAATACTATTTACCCTTACAATTGTACACCGTCGTTGGGTATATAACAGGTCTTTCTTCCTCTGCAAACGGTGAAGACTCAGACAGGCCTACACATCCGCACAAAATCCCCAGAGTTCATTTCCGCAAACCTTACTTAACGCTAAAGTATTAGCATATTTTATATTTCTTGTTTCCATAATAAAATTGCCAAAATATTTAATTTCTGAACAGGTACTTTTAGTCAGCAAGGTACTTATTAATGACAACTTAGTCATTTATTTGAGGAATCCGCCGTGGTCGAGTGGTTAGCGTCGGGTATTTGAAACCGGTAGTTCCGGGTTTGATCCCCAGGCGCGGCACGACGGTCATGGTGGAGTGCTCTTGGGCAAGGCACATGTTCTAGCCTAGTACTGGTTTGTTTACCTAGGGATCATGAATAAGTGAACTGTCGCCGTGATATAAATGAAATAATGTTGAAAGCGGGGTAAAATTCCAATAAAACAATGATTTACTTGAATACATTCCCACATTCATTTTTTACAAAATATTAGGCAAACAAAAATGATGGAATATGCTTTAAGTTTTTAAGTATTACTTAGCGCTAAGTAAGGTTGGTGGAATTGGGCCCAGATCCGTCAATGTACGGTCGTCACGGGAAGACAGAGATGCAGTGGTAGAGCGCCGGTCTCTCGTACCAGAGGTCCTTGGTTCGAATTATCCCGTGAATGAGCAACGACGGGTTCTGCCTTCCAGACAAACGGTACACGTACTGACTGGCCAAGTCTCCAGGATGCAGAAACCAAGCGAGATTAATTAACCGTTTCCCTCATATAGACGCTTTCTGACGCCTCTGCAGCAAACGACTTTTTAAAAACATAGTGACAAAAGAAGAAATTGCTCAAAACGAGCAATTTCTTCTTTTGCCACAATGTTTTCACGTTTAGTCACAGGTTATCCATTCAATTATAGATTTTTCCTATTTTTGGACAAAATATGTTCAAAGTCGTCTGCTGCAGAATTGTCGTAAGAGGGAAAGGGTTAATATCAACTAAAAGATTGTTGCGCAATTGATGTAACATTTATAAGTTTAAAATTAAAATACGGTTCGTCTACATATAAGATAGTCCTAGATGGAATTAGATATGTAGCCCCCTTATATTTACGTCTATATATAACTTCGACCGATACCTACATGTAACCGGATTTCTAGCCTAGTTCTGGTTTGTTTACCCAGGGATCATGAATAAGTGAACTGTTGCCGTGATATAACTGAAATAATGTTGAAAGCGGCGTAAAACCCCAATAAAACAAATGTAACCGGAGAGTTTATATTAAGACCCCAAATCGCTAAACGCGGCTAAAATCGTCACATTTTCCCACATACACAAATCTGCAGCAGACGACTTCCAAACAATATTTGCAAAAAAACGTGAATTGTTTTCATAACTGTGAGTTTAATATTAATTAAATGGAGTTGAAAACATTGTGCCAAAAAGGAGAAATAGCTCATCAAAAACTCGTGCTGCTGCAGCAGAGACGTCCGAGAACGTAAGTAAGTAAGTAAGTAAGTATTTTTTTTATTATAGTGACATGTGCATACAATATGTTACAAACAAGTAATTATGTACAAGCACCCGGCCCAGTGGACCTATAAGTCACCTAAATTGAATAAATTATAAATATACGTGAAATATCTGAAGTAATGATTCGTTGTTAAATGGCAAGTTATATACCCTGATAATTGCAATGACTCTAACAAATATAATTTACAAATGCTGTATGTGGGAAAGGTTTTAATGACACGGGTTTGGACTGGAATGCTTTGTAACATGAGCGACATGATACATGAACTATTGAAAAACACTCCTTTAATTATAGTACAGGGTATATGAACGAGATAACGTTATTTTGAAGTGAAAATTGTAAACACATAGTTTAAGTCCGTCCATGGGAAAAGGGACAAGGTTGGCATTTCTGAAACAGTGCATGTTCAGATCAGCCTGTACATATGAGGCGTTTCTACCCGAGTCTGTCGCGTAAATTACGGGCAGCACTTCCCGCGAGTAAAATAAACATTGTGGACTCTGCGTAAAGTATCGACCCGGACCAGCCTAGGCATACCGCGCAGGCTTACCCGGATAGACACTTTTCGTCTCCTGTGGATTTTCTGTTTCAGGAATCATTACTCTATACCTCTTCTCCCCCCTGAGATGGAATTTGTTGGTCCGGATCAGTCTGTGCGGAATGCGCAGGCTGATCTGGTTCGATACATTACGCAAATGCCATACTGGTGGTTTTCTCGCGCGACGGCTCATTAACACCACATTAAGACAGAAGCGTCCAACAAGCTTATGTAATTTTAGTAATATATGAACCGGATCTTCACTGTTCACAAATACCAACTTGAACCCTTTTTTTGTGAGCGGGCACATTTGTCTTTTATTGAATGTTGTTTTTATGCTGTTATCAATTGTATTTATGTTATATCACGACGACTAAGGCTCTGTAAATGGTCGCTGCTTAAGGTCAACCAACATAAGGGTATTAATTCATCGTCTTCATCCTCTTCTTCTTCGTCATCTTCTTCATCTACTTTTTTTTTTTTTTTTCCCAACTCTCACTTGACAGCGCGTTTATTTTTTTTATCATACAATTTTTTTACATAGGTAATACAATTTACAGCAACTGTAAACATTTTTTAAAGAAAGAGAAAATACAGGATATTGTTAGAAACAATTCCAATTATTAGAAAGCAAATAAAATACTGCTGTTGCAGTGTTTAAAGTCGTTTAAGGTACATGTATAAAGAATCCAAACTTTATTATCAATCTAGTACATAACGAAAACGAAAACAATCGCTAGAATGATGAAGTGATCGAGTGTGGCATGCGTGCGTTCGAATGTTCCTTCTTCTTCTAGCCTACATAAATGGTGACTTATATCTATCTGTCTAGGAGATGATAAGTGAGAATACATATCTGTATTCGCATCTATGCTATGATATTCACATTTACAACGCTTGTAAGAAGTTTCTTGAAGCCGAGCCCCGACAGCTCATTTGGTAGCAATGCTGGCTGCCAATTCAGGGGTTGTGATTTCGAACTCCAGCTCGGCCAACATTCTTTCCAACGTTTGGCAAATGTCAATTTAAGAAGGAACGTTCGTCTTACAACCAATAGGCTAACAGTGTATATGGAAAAGCAGCAAGTTGCCTTGAAAGACTGTGTTGTGGAGTACTGGTGTGAGTAAGCCAGAAAAAACATGAGTAGATGGATATGTGAACTGGACGCAGTGATATGACTGAACAGTTATTTAACACGGCGTTTTAATCAATTGAAGTTGAAACAGTCTGAGATTAATATGTGGCGAACAGAAACATCAAATTGCAAGGATGGGCAGATTGATCTTTCGAACAAATAAACCCACCGACGAGCACCACTACAATGCTTTCAATATATGTAAGGGTATGTATGCACCGTTCACTATTCGTTCAAAACTGTTCACTGCCTCTCATAAGATAATAATAGGATGTAACCCTTTCCCTCATATTGACGCGTTCTGACGCTTCTGCAGCAGACGGCTTTTTGAAAACATAGTGACAAAAGAAGAAATTGCTCAAAATGAGCAATTTCTCCTTTTGCCACAATGTTTTCCACTAAATTAAAGAAATTTTCTCTTTTTTGACAAAATATGTTGAAAGTCGTCTGCTGCAGAACTGTCGTATGAGGGAAAGGGTTAACATTTAATCTAAAGAGCAAATTATGTTATTTTGGAAGTGCCACCGTGCACACAGCTCATAATAGTTCGAAGAACATTTCAAGAGATGGAAGTTTAATCGGAACAGGAAACCTAGAAAGGCGCGAAATGCGTCCGGCTTTTCACGTAACAAGCATTCTGAATTATATTTTTATTTCAATACAATTTTCCTCACCACCTGAATCGTTTTTATTGCATTTTCTACTTGCGGTTAAAAATAAATGTGTTGCACTATAGATAAAATTCGTTTTTGCTTGCATTATCAAGAGATGCAAATAAAAAGTTGGAAGCCATCCACGCGTGAAATGTGAACTTTATCATAACAAATTAAGGAAGAGGAAAATGTGAACACATCAATACTTAAAACAATTTTATTTTTATCCATGTTTTATAATGATAATGCTTTTGATAATGTAACCGTGTTTTATTGCATACTTTCATATTGTCCCGTACACTTTGCATTGAAGAAAGTGGTCATGACCGCTGTCAAGGAGTGATCATGAAGGACGTGCGAAAATTCTGCATAATTAACATGCTAGGGACTACTTTTGTTAAGTAAAGAAACATAGCTGACCTAAATATCATTGTTAAACCTCACGGGACTTTGTAATGTTAAATTCTCATATATTGATCATGGACAATTTCTTACTGTCTCATGCTAACAGTACGTTTTTGACATGAAAACAGTCTAAAACGCGCGTCTAAAATGTTGATTATGCACGTGCATGACGTCATTTAAACAAATTACGTCACTGTTATAATTCAAACGGCATTTGCACAAAAATTACTACTTATGTAAACAAACAGTTTGTTTCTAATTCGGAAGCAGATTTATCAATTCTAGATAATAAAAAAAAAACCTCCACAACGTAAAGCAAATAGTTTACAATACGAAAGTATGCAATAAAAAGGTTATTGACCCTGTACTGTGAAATGATCGTTGGACCTCGTTCTTTGGCGAACGTAGCCTCGCAAGCTCGGCAACGTCAACCCAAGAACTCGGTCCAACGATGATTTCACAGTACAGGGTCAATAATAAGATTTTGTTGGTGCATATCAACATCATGTATAACAGCTGAAAAGTCCATAACTGTTTTATTATATAACCCTTAATTTATCATATTGTTTTGATATTAATCAACTGAAAAGAAAACAGAGGACCACTCAAGGAACATTTCTGTTGTATGTTTTTCTGTCTCATGATAACAGTACGTTTTTTCCATGATAACAGTCTAAAACGCGCGTCTAAAATGTTGGTAATGCACGTGCATGACGTCATTAAAAAAAAATTACGTCACCGGAATGACCACTCGGAAGTTTCCGTGGTCATTCGGAACGCACCTCGGAAAATTCCGTAGCGTACGGATAAAGGCGAAGGATATTAATAGGCGGCTCGTGGGATTCCCCGGTCTTCCCCTGTTACTATTTATAAAACGGGTCAATATCAGAATAAACCGGGTCAATATCAGAAAAAAACGGTCAATATCGCTAGATATTTGTTCTAAAAAAGTACTTTTTAGCCAATGAAAAGGCGTCTATTTATAGGTTATATAATAACATATAATACCTCCCCAATTTCTCTAACGACCTCGAAACTGTTGCCATTCTACATTTCGATGGTTTCATGCAAAACGGGTTGTAACTACATCCTGAACAAGATGTAACTATTACAACCGTTTTGCATGAAGCCCTAGATTGGTTTGTATAGATTTCAAGGAAACGAGTGAATTAAATGGCGCCCGGTACCCTACTTCCACGTAAACATTCTGCTTTTTTGAAGTTTTATTTTCATAAAATTTCTTCACACCCCAATTGTTTTTATTGCATGTTATACTTGTTGGTACAATTAAATGTATTGTACTACTACTTTAATGTCTCATAAAAGACATTGAAATTGTTGTAATTCTATATTTGTTTGTTTAGACAACACGAACGCAGTAAGTGGTATCCGGCGTTCTGCATTTTTAATTATTATTTCAAGAAATACAAGACGAATTTTGATGCAGAGCATCAAAGGACGCCGCGCATGATTTTGAAGCATGACTTAAAGGAAGCAGATGTAGTTCAGTACATTTAAATAACGTGTGAAAACAGACAGGATGTAAATATTTCGAACAAGAAGGCCAAATGTCCCTTTATCATAACCAAAAAGGCCAAGATGTGCCTATATTGCTCACCTGGCTACCATAGCCTATAATAAAAGGTTACCATACAACATGAAGTTTCTTAATTTTTTACCAATACACGGTTTCAAATCGATATCTCGAAATGTTCGAGAAAAAAAAAAAAAAAAAAAAAAAAAAAAAAAAATCAAGATATCGCAAATTTCTGAGATAACGAGAAAAAAAAAATATAAAAAAAAATAATCGAGAAATCGAAATGTTCGAACATATTGATATCTTTTTTTTTTTTTTTTTTTTTCCCCGATATCTCGAACTTTCCGATATCTCGAACTTTTCGAAAAAGAAAATTATATTTTTTTTCGATATCTCGAAGTTTCCGATATCTCGAACTTACCAATTTGTTTTCATATTTTTTTTCGATATCTCGAACTTTCCGATATCTCGAAATTTTCGGTATCTCGAACTTGTCGATATCTCGTACTTGTCGATATCTCGAACTTTCCGATAAAGTTCGAGATATCGAGATTTTTTTTTTTAAAGATATCGAAAAGTTATTGGAAAGTTCGAGATATCGAGAAGAAAAAATAAATAAAAAATAAAATATAAAAACGAGATATCGGAAAGTTCGAGATATCGAAAGTTCGAGATATTGGAAAGTTCGAGATATCGAAAGTTTCGAGATATCGATATGTTCGATTTGTCAATAAATGTTCAAGTTAAAAACATTCGTTTTATTAATGTATTCGAGATATCGATGTGTTCGAGTCATCGGTATGTTCGAGATATCGATATGTTCGAGTTATCAATATGTTCAAGTTATTTGACCAATAAGACATTCGTTTTTTGCGTGTACAATGACCTCAGACAAATTTCGTACCTAAACCTCTTAATTTGCGAATGTCTAATCGAATGTCTAATGTCTAACTGATCAATTAGACATTCGTTTTTTTAATGTACATTGATCTCTGATGAATTTGGTACATAAATCTCTTAATTTGCGAATGTCTAATCGAATGTCTAATGTCTAATTGACCAATTAGACATTCGTTTTTTTAATGTACATTGATCTCTGATTAATTTGGTACCTAAATCTCTTAATTTGCGAATGTCTAATCGAATGTCTAATGTCTAACTGATCAATTAGACATTCGTTTTTTGCATGTATAATGACCTCCGACGAATTTGGTACCTAAATCCCTTAATTTGCGAATGTCTAATCGAATGTCTAATGTCTAACTGACCAATTAGACATTCGGTTTTTTAATGTGCAATGACCTCCGACGAATTTGGGTTATATATCTTGTAATTTGCGAATGTCTAATCGAATGTCTAATGTCTAACTGACCAATTAGACATTCGTTTTTTTAATGTACATTGATCTCTGACGAATTTGGTACCTAAATCTCTTAATTTGCGAATGTCTAATCGAATGTCTAATGTCTAACTGACCAATTAGACATTCGTTTTTTGCATGTATAATGACCTCCGACGAATTTGGTACCTAAATCCTTTACTTTGCTAATGTCTAATCGAATGTCTAATGTCTAACTGACCAATTAGACATTCGTTTTTTGATAGTACGTTGACCTACGACGAATTTGGAACCTAAATATCGTAATTCGCGAATGTCTAATCGAATGTCTAATATCTAACTGACCAATTAGACATTCGTTTTTTGCATGTACAATGACCTCCGACGAATTTGGTACCTAAATCCCTTAATTTGCGAATGTCTAATCGAATGTCTAATGTCTAACTGACCAATTAGACATTCGTTTTTTGAATGTACAATGACCTCCGACGAAATTGGGTTATAGATCTTGTAATTTGCGAATGTCTGATTGAATGTCTAATGTCGAATTAGACATTCGATATTTAACATTTGCGATTTTTCTGAATGTCTAATTGAATGTCTAATGTATAATTAGACATTCGATAATCAAAATTAGCGAATGTCTAATCGAATGTCTAACGTCTAATTAGACATTCGAATATTTTTTTTGAATGTCTAATGTCTAACGTCTAATGCTCTGCCAACTTCACACACTTTTATAAATAGGCAAAAACATCCGGCGAATTTTGGGCCCGTAAACTAAACAATTAAAAACGCGTAGCCTAGAAAGTTTGGGAAAAGTGAACTTTTTCTCTGAGCTTTGATGAATTGGGTCAGGGCCGTAAACCAAACAATCAAAAACAGCGTAGCCTAGACAGTTGGGGAAAAGTTATTAAATACAAATTAAATGTGTATAAAGTTTTGTAATAACGGTAGAAGACAAACGTATTTTGTATCTTGTTGTTTCTTAAATCAGTTAATACAATTTATTGATTCATAAAGGTTGTTTTTTTCAATCAAACAACAGAGGTTTTTTTAACAATAATAACATTGGTTTCTCCCTTTTCGATTACGTCACCCCATGGTACAAAATTAAAACCTATCCCATACTGACGCCGCGCTCCCACGCGGCGTCAATAAAATCCACATCCTGAATTGTTTTTATTGCATTCTCTACATGTGATAAATCCCCAGCCGGGTCATATCAACGACTTCACAAATAGTAGTAATGGCTTTCCCTCCTTGGCGCTCAGAGTTGTGGGGTTAGCATTAAGACTCGCTGGTAGCACGATAAATGGACCAATAATACTTGTTAATTACACAGGAAACGCCGTGATATAACTGAACAAGTGTTGGATTCGGCGTAAAGAAACCAAACAAACAAAACTTGTGATTACAAAATATTGTATTGTACTCACACTACAAGGTTTCTCAAGTGACCTTGAAACTGATGCAATTCTATATGTTTTTGTTCTCACATACAGACGTCTCTGCAGAGGCTGTTGCAATATTCTACATGTGTTTGTTCTCACATACAGACGCTATCTGACGCATCTGTATAGACTATTGTAATTCTACATGTGTTTGTTCTCAGAAACAGACGCCATCTGACGCATCTGTATAGACTGTTGTAATTCTACATGTGTTTGTTCTCACATACAGACGCCTCTGCAGAGACTGTTGCAATTCTACATGTGTTTGTTCTCACATACAGACGCCTCTGCAGAGACTGTTGCAATTATACATGTGTTTGTTCTCAGAAACAGACGCCATGTGACGCATCTGTATAGACTGTTGCAATTATACTTGTGTTTGTTCTCACATACAGACGCCTCTGTAGAGACTGTTGCAATTCTACATGTGTTTGTTCTCACACACAGACGCCTCTGCAGAGACTGTTGCAATTCTATAAGTGTTTGTTCTCACATACAGACGATATCTGACGCATCGATAGAGACTGTTGCAATTCTACAAGTGTTTGTTCTCACATACAGAAGCTATCTGACGCATCTATAGAGACTGTTGCAATTCTACATGTGTTTGTTCTCACATACAGATGCTATCTGATGCATCTGTAGAGACTGTTGCAATATTCTACATGTGTTTGTTCTCACATAAAGACGCTATCTGACGCATCTGTAGAGACTGTTGTAATTCTACATGTGTTTGTTCTCAGAAACAGACGCCATCTGACGCATCTGTATAGACTGTTGCAATTATACATGTGTTTGTTCTCACATACAGACGCTTCTGCAGAGACTGTTGCAATTATACATGTGTTTGTTCTCACATACAGACGCCTCTGTAGAGACTGTTGCAATTCTACAAGTGTTTGTTCTCACATACAGACGATATCTGACGCATCGATAGAGACTGTTGCAATTCTACAAGTGTTTGTTGTCACATACAGAAGCTATCTGACGCATCTATAGAGACTGTTGCAATTCTACATGTGTTTGTTCTCACATACATATGCTATCTGATGCATCTGTAGAGACTGTTGCAATATTCTACATGTGTTTGTTCTCACATAAAGACGCTATCTGACGCATCTGTAGAGACTGTTGCAATTCTACATGTGTTTGTTCTCACAAACAGATGCTATCTGATGCATCTGTAGAGACTGTTGTAATTCTACATGTGTTTGTTCTCACATAAAGATGCTATCTGACGCATCTGTAGAGACTGTTGCAATTCTACAAGTGTTTGTTCTCACATACAGACGCTATCTGACGCATCTGTTGAGACTGTTGCAATATTCTACATGTGTTTGTACTCACATACGGACGCTATTTGACGCATCTGTAGAGACTGTTGCAATTCTACATGTGTTTGTTCTCACATACGGACGCTATCTGTAGAGACTGTTGCAATTCTATATGTGTTTGTACTCACATACGGACGTTATATGACGCATCTGTAGAGACTGTTGCAATTCTACATGTGTTTGTTCTCACACACAGACGCATCTGTAGAGACTGTTGCAATTCTACATGTGTTTGTTTTCACATACAGACGCATCTGTAGAGACTGTTGCAAGTCTACATGTGTTTTTACTCACATACGGACGTTATCTGACGCATCTGTAGAGACTGTTGCAATTATACACGTGTTTGAACTCACATACAGACGCTATCTGACGCATCTGTAGAGACTGTTGCAGTTCTATATGTGTTTGTACTCACACACGGACGTTATCTGACGTATCTGTAGAAACTGTTGCAATTCTACAAGTGTTTGTTCTCACATACAGACGATATCTGACGCATCTGTAGAAACTGTTGCAATTCTACAAGTGTTTGAACTCACATACAGACGCTATCTGACGCATCTGTAGAGACTGTTGCAATTCTACATGTGTTTGTACTCACATACATACGCTATCCGAAGCATCTGTAGAGACTGTTGCAATTCTAAATGTGTTTGTTCTCACAAACAGACGCATCTGCAGAAACTGTTGCAAATCTTAATGTGTTTGTTCTCACATATATATGCTATCTGACGCATCTGTAGAGACTGTTGCAATTCTACATGTGTTTGTACTCACATACAGACGCTATCTGACGCATCTGTAAAAACTGTTGCAATTCTACATGTGTTTGTTCTCACATACAGACGATATCTGACGCATCGATAGAGACTGTTGCAATTATACATGTGTTTGTCAGATTGTGTAGACTTCACCTTCCGTATACATGTCATTTAGTCCTAGATGCAACATTTGACAAAGATCTAGAGCTGTAGCCACATTAGTTTTACGCCTATTTGACAAAGATCTAGAGTTGTAGTCACATTAGTTTTACGCCTATTTGACAAAGATCTAGAGCTGTAGTCACATTAGTGTTACGCCTATTTGACAAAGATTTAGAGCTGTCGCCACATTAGTTTTACGCCTATTTGACAAAGATCTAGAGTTGTGGCAACATTAGTTTTACGCCTATTTGACAAAGATCTAGAGTTGTAGCAACATTAGTTTTACGCCTATTTGACAAAGATCTAGAGTTGTAGCAACATTAGTTTTACGCCTATTTGACAAAGATCTAGAGCTGTAGCCACATTAGTTTAACGCCTATTTGACAAAGATCTAGAGCTGTAGCCACATTAGTTTTACGCCTATTTGACAAAGATCTAGAGTTGTAGCCACATTAGTTTTACGCTTATTTGACATAATCTAGAGTTGTAACCACATTAGTTTTACGCCTATTTGTCAAAGATCTAGAGCTGTAGCCACATTAGTTTTACACCTATTTGACAAAGATCTAGAGTTGTAGCCACATTAGTTTTACGCTTATTTGACATAATCTAGAGTTGTAACCACATTAGTTTTACGCCTATTTGTCAAAGATCTAGAGCTGTAGCCACATTAGTTTTACGCTTACTTGACAAAGATCTAGAGCTGTAGCCACATTAGTTTTACGCCTATTTGCCAAAGATCTAGAGTTGTAACCACATTAGTTTAACGCCTATTTGACAAAGATCTAGAGATGTAACCACATTAGTTTTACGCCTATTTGACAAAGATCTAGAGTTGTAGCCACATTAGTTTTACGCCTATTTGACAAAGATCTAGAGTTGTAGCCACATTAGTTTGACGCCTATTTGACAAAGATCTAGAGTTGTAACCACATTAGTTTTACGCCTATTTGACAAAGATCTAGAGTTGTAGCAACATTAATTTTAAGCCTATTTGACAAAGATCTAGAGATGTAACCACATTAGTTTTACGCATATTTGACAGAGATCTAGAGTTGTAGCAACATTAGTTTTACGCCTATTTGACAAAGATCTAGATATGTAACCACATTAGCTTTACGCCTATTTGACAAAGATCTAGAGATGTAACCACATTAGTATTACGCCTATTTGACAAAGATCTAGAGTTGTAGCCACGTTTTACGCCTATTTGACAAAGATCTAGAGCCACATTAATTTTACGCCTATTTGACAAAGATCTAGAGTTGTACCCATATTAGTTTGACGCCTATTTGACAAAGATCTAGAGTTGTAACCACATTAGTTTTACGCATATTTGATAGAGATCTAGAGTTGTAGCAACATTAGTTTTACGCCTATTTGACAAATATCTAGATATGTAACCACATTAGTTTTACGCCTATTTGACAAAGATCTAGAGATGTAACCACATTAGTATTACGCCTATTTGACAAAGATCTAGAGTTGTAGCCACGTTTTACGCCTATTTGACAAAGATCTAGAGCCACATTAATTTTACGCCTATTTGACAAAGATCTAGAGTTGTACCCATATTAGTTTGACGCCTATTTGACAAAGATCTAGAGTTGTAGCCACATTAGTTTTAAGCCTATTTGACAAAGATCTAGAGCTCTAGCCACATTAATTTTACGCCTATTTGACAAAGATCTAGAGTTGTAGCCACATTAGTTTTACGCCTATTTAACAAAGATCTAGAGTTGTAGCCACATTAGTTTTACGCCTATTTACCTTTATAGTACGGTGACTCAATAAAAACCCAAATTGCTTAATGCAGCCCACATCCAAAACAATTATGGGTCGTGAACAGGTTTATATATAGATATGCTAGATTGGTATGGCACAGATATTATTTCCATTGTTTATAAACAAATGATGATACCAGTATATGATACCAGTATACAATAACCGTAATGTGTACTTATGAATTAAATAGGTTATGTTGTTGTGCCTTCCGCCTGTCGTACAGAAAAGAAACACACACAACCTTTATTATCGCAATAAACAATTATGTTACACGTGAAAAACAATTAACATAGATAGATAGAGAGAAGAGAGAGAGAGAGAGAGAGAGAGAGAGAGAGAGAGAAGAGAGAGAGAGAGAGAAGAGAGGAGAGAGAGAGAGAGAGAGAGAGGAGAGACGAGAGAGAGAGAGACGAGAGAGAGAGAGGAGAGAAGAGACGAGAGAGAGAGAAGAGAGAGATGAGAGTGAGAGAGAGAGAGACGAGAGAGAGACGAGACGAGAGGAGAGAGAGAGAGAAGAGAGAGAGTGAGAGACGAGAGAGAGAGAGAGAGAGAAGAGGAGAGAGAGAGAGAGAGGAAGAGAGAGAGGAGAGAGAGAGAGAGAGAGAGAGAGAAAGATAACTATATCTGGGGGAAAGTGCTGACGTCCTTGGTGATTAGAGACTACCCGAAAACAACACGCAATACATTAAGTTCCTTCGCGATGAACATACTAGACAGTCAACTTTCGAAACATCTAAGGACAAGAAAGATGATATGGGCCCCACACCCTTATATTTACATAGAGATAATATATATATTATATAAGCTATGAAACTAATACCAACCCAGCTGTTCAGAGCTCACGTGTTGCATTGACCCAAATCGTTCAGAACCCATCTAGTCGGCTCTTACTTGTTCAAGCAAGGGTCTTATTGAGCGCACCCAAGACTCAGGGACGACTGTTGCGCGAATTTGAGTAGAACTATCATAACGTCGAATGACGTCAGAAGTAACGTTATATCCTCATTACTATACAGGTACGTCGATGGCTTGGCGTGAAACGGTTGTAACTAAAATTGGTATTTTTTTTTACCAAGGTTAATCATCATGCTATTAAGTCTTCATAAGCGTTAAATCATTTTTCTTGGTAAACAATGGAAATTTAGGTGCCATTGCTCGTTTTCGAGCAATGGCACATAAAACTTGCATTGTTTACAAAGGGGTCAAAATGGCC